>JADNYJ010000007.1:0-574536 GCA_015501075.1 Gymnopilus junonius | reverse complement strand
ACTGGGGAAACAATGCAGATGGAAGGCATCGGCGAATTGATCTTTTACAAGAAAAAGAACTATATTCCCGATGACCAGGAACTAGCAGGAAAATCATCGCGATGTACCATGACTCGGTCACCGCAGGACACCCCGGAGAACTGGAAACGTACAACGCTGTACGACAACTGTACTGGTGGCCCGGAATGCGAACATTCATCAAGAATTATGTCAAAGGGTGCGGACAATGCCAGCAATTCAAGATCAACTGAAACCCGGCGAATCCCTCTTTACACCCATTGAAGGAGCCAAATCCATGAGACCATTCGCACAATGCTCCATGGATATGATCACAGGACCTCCCTAGCATTGACGGATTGACTCTTATTGATCGTGGTCGATCACGGACTTACAAAGGGGGTAATTATCATGCCTTGCTCGAAAAACTCTTTGCAAGAAGGAGCGGCATTACTCCTACAGGACAACCTTTCAAGTGATTTGGCCTACCGGACAGTATCATTGATAGAGGACCCCAATTCGCTGCTAGAACCTTCCAAGAACTGCTCAAACTTCTTGGAATCAAGTCGAAACTGTCAACGGTATCATCCTCAGTCAGATGGTACCACGGAACGATTCAATCAGGAAATAGAAGCGTACCTCGCTATCTATTGCTCCTCGAAACCCGACCACCTGGAAACAACACGTTGGCACCCTGGAATTCATCCATAACGATCGAAGACACGCTGACAGGCAGAAAACCCCATTCGAACTCATGTTTGGACTAATCCTGTCACATTCCCACCACGTTTGAAAACACGAAGTTTCCCTCAGTAGAGGAGAAACTGAACCTCATCTCGGACAGAAAAGAAGCTCTGCTGCGCACGAACTGGCTAGAGCAAGAATGGCCGATCGACGAAAGTCCAACTTTACCATTCAAAGAAGGACAAAAGGTATGGCTAGACTCCAGGAACCTGAAGACACGGTACAATAAGAAACTGGCACCGAGAAGAGAAGGACCA
The DNA here is from genome assembly GCA_015501075.1 of Gymnopilus junonius. Taxonomy (NCBI): domain Eukaryota; kingdom Fungi; phylum Basidiomycota; class Agaricomycetes; order Agaricales; family Galerinaceae; genus Gymnopilus; species Gymnopilus junonius. The sequence goes on along the minus strand of JADNYJ010000007.1, from coordinate 573,538 downwards.
TTCAAAATCAAATGTGTCCTAGGACCTCTCACATATCAGCTACAACTGCCAAAGACATGGAAAATTCACAACATCTTCCATGCAACGTTGCTGATGCCCTACACGGAAACACTGGTTCATGGCCGGAACTTCACACAACCACCCCCTGAAACAATTGATGGAGAATCCGAATATGAAATTGAAATGATTCTTAACCATCGAAAGTACAGAAATGGACGATATCAATACTACATCAAGTGGGCTGGTTATCTGATAACCGAAGCTTCGTGGGAACCCAGATCAAATCTCGCCAATGCACCGGAAAAGCTTGAAGAATACCAATGTCTTCACTCGCTTCCACCATACCAACCATGAACTCAAACGCCACGTCCCCTTCTTATTACAACAACACGTTCATGGCCGACCTCTTTACTGTAAACCCGAACACTGTGCCTCTCTCTCACCAGAATGATACGTTTACCGTCGACACCCTTACCTTCCCAAAACCACCACCCACACCTGAACAGATGAAGATCACCTATTGGGAATGGAAGTTCACACAAGAACCTCCTGCACCAATACCCAATAATATAACCTGGAAAAGCGAGCAAGAATGGAAGGCCATCGTGACTACCAGAATGATTGATCGAGAAAATGACAGATGGGAAGCTGAAACAATCACCCCTGCTAAGGAGAAAGCCTCAAGGCGCCTGATCCAGAAACTGCGGACGGTCCTTGAAGAGTACTTGGAATACTTATAAAAAGGTGAACCAGCCCATCCAGTACTCCTCAGTCCTTCTATCATCGACTACTACTATGCCTCGTCTTTCTTCTCGAACCCGCGCTGCTGCCTCTGCCCCCAACTCGTCTCCCTCAGCAATACGCATTCACTTAGCCCAAGCAAACGCACCCTCGCTTGAACCGACCCCCGTCCCCTCATCCTCTCATACTAGAACCGAAGTCCGTCTTTCTCAGACGGACTCCTCTTCCGACTCACCCGACCCGAACGACACTCCTTACACCAGATACCCACCTCCTGTCCCTACGGTACATGCCCCTGTTCGATCCGTTGAGGACTTCCTCAACTTACTTGACTTTGTCGACTTCCAGCAACTGACGCATAAGGAACTGGAACAGTTCCTTGACCACCCCTGCCACTACTCTACCATGCTCGAAGTCCTCCAATCCAATCCCTTTCTTAGGGATACTCTCCACCAGTTCAAGCACGAAATCGACTGAACCAAGCACCACTGCGAAGTAGTGAAGGCATCTCGAACGAAGTCACTGCAACTGTTCGAGACCCTCATGCGCTTCCGGCTCGAAAGAGTCATCAACCCCCTCCTCATCAGTAGCAGATGATGAGGAGAATGCCCTCCTACCGCAACATCTGCTATTAGGTCCGAAGAGGAACCCTTCCTTCCTCCTTCCTCTTATGATGTCACCCCGCAGACCCACTCGCCCGTTCCTCCTCGTGACGAACGATTCTTCAACACCGTCTCCATCAACGACCACTCCCCAGGACCCCTTCCGGCATGCTCCCGTGCACCACCCCCAACCATGCCGCCCATCACCGCTTCCCGAAGACACCCACTCGCCACCATGCAGACGACCTCTGCCCAGAACGCCACCTGTAATGACCCTCCTCCCTACGCCGTACCTCCTTCGATACCACCCCAACCCCAGACTCCCTTCCGACCCGCTCGTACCCTGACGAACCCCCGACCGAGTCCTCGACGATGCTGCTTTGTCTGCAGCAGCGTGAACCACTGGCAGGCAGACTGCCGCAGCTACCGCTGCCGTCACTGCCGCCAGTATCGTCCTGGCCACAACTTGATCGATTGTAGTCGATGACCGATCCGACGAAGCGACGGGGAATTCATAGGCTATGCCTTTGAATTCACAGAAGAACAATTGGCGAATGTCGACGAAATCAACAACTCGCCCAACGACTGGTATGACGCGGCACACGACAGCTGGCAGGGAGAAGATGCGGAGAATAACTTGAGCGGTGAACCCCATTATTGAAGCCAGGGGCTTCAATTCTTAGTAGGGGGGTAATGTTACGATCCCCTATCCTTATCTTATCGCACGCCCCTTATTTTCCTTTATCATTTATTGAATGATTCGTTATTTATAGTTTCCTTTTGATCATCTTTGCTTGCAAAGATGATCATTCACTTTCTTACACGTATGCGGACAATCTTTCCCTTTTGATCATCATCCCCTGCATTGCCCCGATGATGATCACTCCTTTCCGATTCCCCTCGTTTTACTCTCATTTCATATACATTATCATCACACCCAAATAGTATATAAACCGTAGCAAGTCTACCATGTACTTTAGCTTGTTCTTGAGAATATACATCTCTTGTAACAACCGAGACAAACTTGAACCACTAAGGCATTCTTCTGTTGAAGACAATACCTTAGCGGACTTCATCGAACGACCTCTACGACTACTACACCAGACCTTATCTTATCTGATTAGGTTCTGTCATCAACGTCGTAACAGGAACGGGCAGATGGGTCTGTGGGGCAGTGTCATAAATGGAGGGAGGGTGGTAAGGTTCTTCCTCGGACCTAATGGCAGACATAGCAGTCAGAGGGCGCTCTCCTCATTGTCTGCTACTGATGAGGAGAGGGTTGATGACTCTTTCGAGTCGGAAGCGCATAAGGGTCTCAAACAATTGTAAAGATTTTGTTCGAGATGCCTTCACTACTTCACGGTGGCGTGCGGTCCTGTCCGTTTCGTGCTTGAACTGATGAAGAGTATCCCTAAGGAAGGGATCATTTTGAAGGACCTCGAGGGCAGTGGAGTAGCGGCGGGGATGGTTAAGGAACTGTTTGAGTTCCTTATGGGTCAGCTGTTGGAAATCGACAAAGTCGAGTAAGTTGAGGAAGTCCTCAACAGAACGGAGGGGGGCGTGTACCATAGGGATGGGAGGTGGGTACCTCGTAGAGGGAGCATCATTCGGATCAGGTGAATCGGAAGAGGAGTCCGTCTGGGAGAGGCGGACTTCAGTTCTAGTATGAGAGGAAGAGGGAGCGGGGGTCGGTTCGAGCGAGGGTGCGTTTGCTCGTGCCAAGCGAGTGCGTATCTGAGGGAGACGAGTTGGGAGCAGAGGCAGCAGCGCAGGTTCGAGAAGAAAGACGAGGCATTGTAGTAGTCGATGATAGAAGGACTGAGGAAAAGGAGGGGGGACTGGTTCACTTGTTTTATAGGTGTTCCAGGTATTCTTCCAAGATGTCTTCAGTTTCTTGATCAAACGCCTGGAGGCTTTCTCCTTGATGGGGGTGATCATTTCAGTTCCCATCTTGAGGTTCTCTGTCGATCATCAGTGTGGTAATAATAGCATTCTTCTCATGTTCGCTGTCCCAGGTCGTATTCTTGGACAAAGGGGCAGGAGGTTCTCGGGCGAACTTCCATTCCCAGTAGGTGATCCTCATTTCCTCGGGCATAGGTGGCGGTTTCGGAACGTAAAGAGGTCTACCATAAACATATCATCTGGTAGGGGGGGAGCCAGTATTCAGGTTCATAGTTGGTATGGTGGTAGGTGATGAAGTTGTTTGTAAACTTCAAGTTTTTCTGATGTGTTGGCAAGGTTTGATCCGGTTCCCACGATGCTTTGTTATCGGATAGCCGAGCCACTTGATGTGGTATTGATAGCATCCATTTCGTACTTTTGGTGGTTTAGAATCATTTCGACCTCGTATTCTGGTTCTCCATCGATCGTTTCAGGGGGTGGTTGTGTGAAGTTCTGGCCATGAACCTGTGTTTCGTGTACAGCATCAACAATGTGCATGGAAGATGTCGTGAATCCTCCATGTCTTTGGCAGCTGTAGTTGATACGTGAGAGGTCCTAGGACACATTTGATCTTAAATGGTCCTTCTCTTCTCGGTGCCAGTTTCTTATTGTACCGTGTCTTCAGGTTCCTGGAGTCCAGCCATACCTTTTGTCCTTCTTTGAATGGTGCAAAGTTGGACTTTCGTCGATCGGCCATTCTTGCTCTGCCAGTTCGTGCGCAGCGAGAGCTTCTTTCCTGTCGAGATGAGGTTCTTTAGTTTCTCCTCTACAGAGGGAAACTTCGTGTTTTCAAACGTGGTGGGAATCATGACAGGATTAGTCCCAAACATGAGTTCGAATGGGGTTCTCTGCCTGTCAGCATGTCTTCGATCATTATGGACGAATTCCAGGGTGCCAATGTGTTGTTTCCAGGTGGTCAGGTTCGAGGAGCAATAGATAGCAAGATATGCTTCTATTTCCTGATTGAACCGTTCTGTGGTACCATCTGACTGGGGATGATACACTGTTGACAGTTTCACTTGATTCCAAGAAGTTTGAGCATTCTTGGAATGTTCTAGCAGTGAATTGGGGTCCTCTATCGGAAATACTACTATCCGGTAGGCCAAATCGCTTGAATAGGTTGTCCTGTAGGAGTAATGCTGCTCCTTCTTGCGAAAGAGTTTTTCGAGCAAGGTATGATAATTACCCCCTTTGTAAGTCCGTGATGACCACGATCAATAAGAGTCATATCCGTCGATACTAGGGAGGTCCGTGATCATATCCATAGAGCATTGTGCGAATGGTCTCATGGATTTGGCTCCTTCAATTGGGTGCAAGGAGGGATTCACCGGGTTTCGGTTGATCTTGAATTGCTGGCATTGTCCGCATCCTTTGACATAATTCTTGATGAATGTTCGCATTCCGGGCCACCAGTACAGTTGTCGTACAGCGTTGTATGTTTCCAGTTCTCCGGGGTGTCCTGCGGTGACCGAGTCATGGTACATCGTGATGATTTTCCTGCGTAGTTCCTGGTCATCAGGGATATAGTTCTTTTTCTTGTAAAAGATCAATTGCCGATGCCTTCCATCTGCATTGTTTCCCAGTCATCTAAGTCCTTTGCAAGACTTCGAGGTCCTTCTTGAGTGAGGAGTTTTAATGTGTCCACTACGTCTTTGTCTTGTTTCCTAGATTGGGCGATTTCCATTTGAAGATCGCATCAATCAAATTTATAAATAGACTCTCTGGAGGAGAATCTTGTCTTGTTGTCATGATCCTCATCGGGGATCATGTCCGGTCTTCGCGAGAGGGCGTCCGATTGAACCATTTTGCTTCCGGGGAGGTGGACCAGTTGTATATCATATTCCGAGAGGAATAGAGACCATCTTGCTTGGCGTCTATTCAATTTTTGAGTACTTCTGAAGTATGTCAAATTCTTGTGATCAGAATAGATGATCATTGTGAACATTGATCCTTGAATGTAGTGTCTCCATTCTTTGAGGGATCGGATCATCACCAATAGTTCTCTGTCATAAATCTCGTAGTTTCTCTCAGTGGGAGAGAACGTCTTGAGATAAATGCTACTGGGTGTCGGTCTCCGTTGCTGTCCAGCTGTGTTAAAACTGCTCCAGATGCGTATTTGGATGCATCGCATTCGATCTGGAATTGTTTTGCAGTGTCTGGCATGGTCAAGACGGGTTCTTCCATGAATTTTCGTTTAGTAGTTCAAATGATTTCTTGGCATCTTCATTCCATTCGAAGCTATGGTCCTTCTTTAATAGCTCGTTAAGCGCGCGAGCTATTTCCAAATATTTCCTGATAAATCGCCTGTAAAAGTTTCCGAATCCTAAGAAGGATCGGACCTGTTTTACGTTCTTCGGTTCCGGCCAGTCAGCTATACCGCTGAGTTTCGAAGGGTCCATCAAGATCATTCCTTCTTGGATAATCATTCCAAGATAATCGATTTTTGTCTGGGTGAACGCGCATTTTTCCGGTTTCAAATACAAGTCATTGTCCTGGAGTATTTGAAGTACTTCCTTCATTATCTGTTCCAGTTTCTTCTTATCTTTGTGGAAGATAAGAATGTCATCCATGTAGATGATAACGAATCCTTGGTGGACGACGTCTTTAAACATCAAGTCCATCATCGACTGGAAGGTCGCCGGGGAATTACACATGCCGAAGAACATGACCGTTGGTTTGAATAGTCCCTTGTTCGTTTTGAATGCCACTTTCCATTGGTCACCGTCCTTGATCCGAATGTTGTTATAACCCCATCGGACATCAAGTTTAGTGAAATACTTGGCTCCTTTGAGTTTATCCATGAGTTCGGGGATCAGTGGGAGGGGATAGGTGTTCTTGACTGTCCATTCATTCATACCGGTAGTCTTGGCAGGGTCGAGTTTCCATCCTTTTTGATACAAAAAAGAAGGGGGAGCCATGGCGATTTAGATGGTTGATATATCCTTCTTCAGTTTTCTTCCAGGAATTTATCCAATTCGTATCCTCAGAGGGGTCAGAGGATACGTCTTGAAGACTTTGGTTGAAAACCTTCCTTGAGTTCGATCTTATGGTCCCAAGATCGAGATTCAGGGAATCGGTTGGCGGTGTCCTTATCGAAGATGTCCAGGTATTCATGGTATTCCGGTGGGATCATTTCCTTGAGCAGCTTTTCTTCCTTCTTCACATCGTGCTTCTGAGCGAAGATTTGTGAGGAGTCAGTTTCGCGTTGATCCAAATTTCATTGTCGTCCTCAGGGATTTCCAATCTCCTTCATTTCCGGAAGGGGTTCGTTACCTAAAAGGAAATGATTAAGTCGAAGAGTCGTCCAGTTGATTGACTGTTGGATTTCCTCATCGGGTACTTCTTCTACTTGGGAAGTAGTAGTAATCTCCCTATTGAGTTTGACATGTCCGTTTTTCCAGTTAATGTCGGGTTGTTTTCTTCGAACCAGGGAAAACCAAGAATGATCTTTTGTTTTCCTAGGCCGGTGACCAGTAATCATTCCATTGGGGTTGTCCGTTGATGTCAGTTTTAGATCAATAGCGCTTGATGGTTCCCTTTTTGTTCGGGTTCATCTACATTGTAAACTCGATTTCCTTTTCCAATGCCTTTGTTACCAGGTTGTGTTTCTTCGTGAAGTTCTGGTGATGAACTTCCCTTTTGCTCCAGTGTCCCCTAGAGCAGATCCAACGATTTTCATTCTGTTCTCGGTCTCGAATGAAAAGGGCAATTGGAGCAATTTATTTTCAATTCGAGCCGAGACTACAGAATAAATATCTAAGAAGGAGTTGCATACTTGGTCTCATGCATCTCCTTATTGAAAACCCTCTTGGTCTCCATTTCATACACTTCTTCTCGTTCTTCTTCGGTGAGGTCCTGCATGAGGGACCTGATGTGCACATGGAGCGCTCTTCCCTTGAGGGGGTTCTTCTTTGGCAGAGGGTTCCTCCTATTCTTGCCCTTCTTGGGGCAGTCTCTGGAGACATGCCCGGGCTTCTTGCATCGGAAGCAGAGCCCCTTTCTCATGAGCTCGCTTCGTTCTTCCTGGGTCATGGCATTGATGTCAATCTTGTCAACGTCCATGGCGTTCGGGTCTCGGTGGTTCATTCGGAGTGCCGGTGCATGGTAGTGTGGGGCGGGATTTCCTCTGGCTATATTAGCCCACCAAGTTTTTCATTCGTTTGGCGCCTGGGTGGTGGTCTTGCCCAAGAGGCGCGCTAAATTCGTTCGATGGGTGTCATACTTGACTGCCTTCCTCTGCCAGGCGGCGAGCGTGGTAGGAAGTATGTCAAGTCCCATAATCTTCTCTTGAAGCCAATTGTTCAAGGCATTCATATAGTAGTCGATCAAGACACTCTCATTCCCGGTAGTGGGAATCTTGGCAGTCTTTACTAGTTTGTTGAACTTGGTGTTCAATTCGGCGGCTGAAGCTTTTCCCTGCTTCAGGTTTCGGAGTTCAAAGAATGCTTGGTCCTTTGTCTCGGTCAGTTTGAAGGCTTCATTAAAAGCCCTTTCGAAATCTAAGGTTGAACCATAGTTTTTGGTGATAGCTCCGGTTGGTACGCCTGCGGCGTCCTTGACCTCTGTGGTGTGTTCTTCTCTCCAAGCCTTCTTCCAGGCTTCTGCTTCTCCTCCTTTGAGGAGTCCAAGGGTGAATACGATTTTCTTGGCATCGGTGTTGTAAAGGTCGCCATTTAGTTCGAAATAGTCGCCCAAGTCTTGGACGAAGGTTTTGACCTTGGAGTGGTCTCCGGAGAAAGGTGTAGGAATAATTCCTAATCCTTTTCCATTGGAGGAGGTGGGAGCGGTGGGGGCAGTGTCAGAAGTTTCTTCTGGCATTTCGGGTTCGTTCATTGGGTAAAAGACGGGTTGAAATCTGAGTAGGGTATCTAGCAAAGATTCAAAGTCAGGTCTTAATACACCGGGTTCTTGGACGGTAGATCCAAAGAAAGTCGATCTGGTTAGAGGAGATTCATCTCCTTCAGGTGGTGTTTCAAAGTTGTCGGACGCGCCTGCATCAGAGGTTCAGTCAGTGTTCGGGTCAGAGAATTCTTCGTCACTAAAGTAGCGGCGAATCGTCCTCTTCTTCGAGCCGTAATGTCAGCAGATAACGCTTGCTAGGCAGAAGCATTGGATGAGGTAGTAGCTTGTTCTTTTGTTACGACTTTGACGACAGAACCTAATCTGATAAGATAAGGTCTGGTAGTGGTTGTAGAGGTCGTTCGATGAAGTCTGCTAAGGTATTGTCTTCGACAGAAGAATGCCTTAGTGGTTCAAGTTCATCTTGGTTGTTACAAGAGATTTAGATTCTCAAGAACAAGCTAAAGTACATGTAGACTAGCTACGGTTTATATACTATTTGGGTTTGATAATAATATATACGAAATGAAAGTAAAACCAGGGGAATTGGAAAGGAGTGATCATCATCGGGGCAGTACAGGGATGATGATCAAAAGGGAAAGATTGTCCTCATACGTGTAAGAAAGCAAATGATCATCTTTGTGAGCAAAGATGATCAGAAGAAACTATAAATAATAAATCATTCAATAAATGATAAAAGAAAATAAGGGGCGGCGATAAGATAAGGAAAATAGGAGATCGTAACATTTAGAATCTAAATTTATAGATCAGCTGCCAACTGAGGTACCTTAGAGTAGACTTGGCATACTCACCTGAATGCCAAAGTCTTTGAAATTAGTCATGAGTTGATAAAAGCTTTTTTAAAGGGCCATGTGCTTTCTCATTGGGCTTTGTACTGAAGTTTCACGCAACACCTTTGCACATAATGTCAGTAAAAACATGCTTATGAGAATGCACCTTTATGAAATTCCAGCTTTTTTCAGGCCAAATTTCAGAATATTGCTATGAAAAGTCAGTAAGTTCAGTAAAAGATAAAATAAAAATGCAAATATTACCTTTAAGGAATCCTCAAATTCCAAGAGAGCTGCTTCTCCAGCCCCAATTGTTGACTCAGAGTGGAGTGAAAGGGATGTATACATGTGTAAGTCAAGGAAATTTCGAAGAACATTCAAAAGAACAAAACCATCAGGGGATGCATCAGAAGTCAAGATATTGTATGCAGCAAAGAGAAAAAGCTGATGAAATATAGTGACACTGAGTTTTACAAACAATAACAGATTGTAGGGACTTTAAACTGACCTTGGCAACATCAGCATACTTTCCACCATCTGTGAATTCAATCTTCATCACCTCAGAGAAATGGTTGAGACCCTTCCACTGTGGAGTTAAGTCAATCCTCAAATACATTGTTCTCAATACAAACCAGAGAAATAAAAGTGGCAGACATACTGTTTATCCAACTGCTTGGCAGCCTCCTTTCCCAAGAGTCCAATGACACGTTTTAATTCCAGAAGAATATGGTCACCAAAGAGTCCACTCTCATGAGCATGAAGTCCATCCCAACTTAATGCTTGATATGGGTCACAGAGATGCATGTCCCAGAAGGTGTTCTAGAAGGTAACTGGTGTGACTAATATTCACTAATGAGTCAAAATTTTACCTCAACATCACGCAGTTCATATTTTTTTAGAAGCTCTTCTTTTGATGCTGCATTCATTTTCTGTGCTTCCTGATATATTTGCTTCATTTTCTCTACTGTTCTCAGCTCAAATGCCTGAGACAAATTTGAAAGTTCATCTCCAGGAATGAGGCAGACAGGACATGGTGCATAGCTTTGCAGACCACGAATTAAAGCCATGACACATCTGCCAGGATGAAGATAGTGAGCTAGCCAGTAACAGCACAATATAAGTAAAAATACATTGAACTTACTGCTCTTCATAGTCAGCAGAAAGAATTAAAATAATTGGGAAAAGCCATTGTGAAATATTGTCCCCACACTCCTTTTGAAACCCTGTTTTACCATACAGCTGAATAGAATCTAAAATTTCATAGAGAGATCTGTGCCAAACAATTTGCTTGAAATTTACATATCCCTTTTTTTGCATTTCCCCAGAGTCTTCAGTGATCTGATTCCATATCAGTCCAGCAAAGAAGAAGATTGAAAAAAAAAATCATACAACTGGCAGCCATCCAACAAGCTGTCCACCTGCAAACCCATTGCCATTTCTAATATCTGATGGTAGGTTTGCACACCTTGCAAAGACTGGATAACCCTTTGCAGTTCCAAATGAAGACAGCCAACTCTTGTCAGCATAAATAAGCAAGAAAACAGGTGAAGCCCCATCAGGTAATTTGGTCTAGGAGGTTTAGTATAGGATATGATTAATCAATCCTCTGCAAGCATGCCCACCTGAAGATTCCACCAGTCATCTGCAGTCCATGGCTCATCTATGAACTGCTCCCATCCTGATCCATCCCAATGATAGTGGCATTCAGCATCCCACCGAAATAGTGGAACCACATTGGGTTCATCAACAAGTTCCTCAATCCAATTCCAGATTGGCCGAGTGGACAATGGGAATATGATATCCTTGTCTTTATACTTGACTGCAATCAACTTATGCTCAAACTAAATATAAATATATCAAATCAATTTAATAACTAAGACATCAAATTTATTTGAGGGAACCTGATGCTACTTACTCCAGTACCCCGAGTTCTATGTGCATCTGTCCAAATGCACTCAAGGTCATGTGTATTTGATAGAGTAAAGTCATCTGGGTGTTTAATGACCTTCCGAAAAAGAGACAAGAGAGCAGTCGACTGTTCAGCATTCAGGTGTGATTCGAGCATTAGTTCAGCAATCTCGAAATCAAGACGGGAGTGGAATGGCTCCCAAGGCTCATCATTAGGAACTTCATCATTTTGTGGCTTGTTTTGTGGGCCTAAATAATCATCAAAATGAAGGAACTCTGGTCCTTTACCGCTCTTTGGGTGAAATTCAATTTTGATGTCATCGACTTCTGGCACAAAATTGGCATCAACAGCATGAGCATTTTGCTGAGAAATGTCATCTAGTTCCATTGGCCCTGATACAGGATAAATGTGAGAGGATATAAAGAGGGTCTTTATCGACTTTACTGACCATTGTCAACAATGGCCTCCCCTGTATCTGATGCTGAGATGGCATCAGCTGAATGAAAGCGCCTTTCATGTGGAGCTGCTAATTTAAAATAAAATATAGGTCAACTCAAAAGAAAATAGAGAAATAGATGCACTCAAATTTCCGTGAAAGTCGTCATGTTCAAGAGGATCAATCATAATTGGCGAGGACACATGAGCAGAGTTTTCATTGATTGCATCTGAACCTGTGTCATTTCGAGATGATAAGTGTGATGATTCTACTTACAAATGGTTCTGTTAACTCACCCGATGTGTGTGACAGTTCTTCAGATGTTTTCCCATTCTTTCATACACATGCTGTTTGGTGCTTTGCAAATCCTCGAGCTGATTTATATTCCTGGCAGTACTGACAATACTGATTCTTCTGAGATGGTGCACGTCCACCAGCTTTCTTCTTTGGATGTGGGACTTTCAGCATAGAGGAGGAGATGGACAAAGTGTGGGTGGGGAAGGAAGGAAGGGTGGGGAAAGAAGGAAGGACATTCTCGCAGTCTGTTGCTTTCCCATTGTCAACATCTTCGGTCTTGATTGATAACAAGCACATTATGTTATCTGTCATTGATCATGATCTAGATTACTGTGTTACATTGCCCTTCAACAATTATGATCTTGTAGCGAGCTTTACATCAACTAATCATTTATTCTAACCCAGGTAATCGGCTTTACAAGCCGGAGAGCGGCATCATCCATCAGCAAGTGGCCATTTACTTTTTAGCTTTTCCACTTTTTTGGCCAATTCTTCGAAAATTTAGTACATTGTATGATCAGTAATGGCAAATTTTTGCATTGATTCGCATCCTGTGCCGCGATTCGTGATACAGAAAATCGATTTCGTGGTCCTCTTCAGCTCTGGCCTTCCTGAACATTTGATACAAAGTCTGCGCTTTTCGGCAATACAGGCCCAGATTCTGATGGCCAGCTTTTCGTCCCTTTTATTACCTTTTTTTAGCTTGTACAAGCGAAAAAAAGCTAATGGCCGAAGTGCCGATGTCTTATCTAAACCTTTATCGCAAGTGTGGCTCCAGATTATGACAATCTCGACGCATTACAAAAGCATTACAATGTGACTTACAATGGAGTTTGCCGGAAGCCAATGCCACGTGCATTGTAATGCACTCGGCGGTTTTCCGACACATGGAGTCCCACACTCTGTGCGTAAGGCATTTCCTCGATGGTGAACTATAAACAGACAAACAGGATAGGGTTTAAACTCCCCAAACAACACAAGCGGGCTCAAGGAAAGCCGAGATGCCAAATAAAGACATCTAACGTTCCACCAAAAAAAAAAAAAAAAAAAAAAAAAAGTAACATCATTGCTACACATCGATCATTGACTTTCATCTTGAAATTCAATAGGCGTCAAAGGATGGATTTCATATTCAGAAGGGTCACCCTGCCCTTCACCGACGAAGAGGGGGATCAATAAGGATCTAACAATGCCATCGCAAATTCAACGAGCGGCATTGGCGTCACTGAAATTTGCAATCATTGGAAGTTGGTTATATGAAATGATACAGTCAAGAAGGTTTCGCAGGGCGTGTACAGGATTATTATGAGCAGATATAAGGTCAACAACGAAGTTTTGCGAGTACCCTGGCAAAAAAAAGCAAGAATGAAAGAAAAATGGCGTATGGTCTAAGCTACAACGTTCGCGCTTGGACGGGGAGGAGGAATGGTCGTTTGCAGGGCGTGATTGTCAATAGAAATACCTATACATTGCAGATATGATGAATGAACCGTCCAAATAATGGCGCTGACTTACTTCTAGTAGCGTTAGATGTCTTGTAGATACCAATGAGACGGTGACTGAGCTCAAACATGTCATTACTACAGGGCCATAACAGCTTTAGTACCCAATTTTCCCAAATATGACATTTGCATAGCTTACCGAAGAGAAATGATAATAAATTGAGCGTTCTTGGTCCTATCTTTAATGTAATTGGCCACGATCGAGACATTACGGAAATCGAGAGCAGCATCAATTTCGTCCATGAAATAAAGGGGCGTGGGCTGTTAGCATAACATGTCAGCATGGTCTTGTGCAGTCGAAACGTAAATATTGACCTTGAAAACATGCAGCGCAAAGACGAGTGCCAAGGAGCTTAATGTCTGAGAAACAGAAAATCAATGATAGTCTCATCGATTTAAAAAATGAGTTCACCTTTTCTCCTCCGGACAAGTTTGATATATTCTTCCAGCTCTTCTTGGGCGGCATGACGCTGAAGATAATCCCCTCTGAGAAAGGATCCATACTGTCTACGAGCTCGAGTTCGGCGTTCCCACCCAGAGTAATCATCTACGCAATGGAAGTCTTAAGCAGGAGATTCAGACGTTTACAAACCATGTTACAAACTTGGTACATCTCCTTGAGCTTTAATGAGATCAAATTGAAGCCGGCCATGAACTCGTCCAAGCGTTGCTTCCTCAAGCCCTCGTATTTGGCTTTCTGAGCGTCCCTCTCTGCGGTGACCTTGTCCAAGTCTTGGGCTCGGTTAAAGAATTCTTGCTCCCTCTGTTTGTACTCCTTGAGAACAGAAAGATCTGGTCGGGCTTTCTTTATCTTTTCTGTTGGTTTGCAAGTTAGCGGGTGACAGATAGTCCGGCTGTGATATACTGCTTACCATCGAGATATTCGGTGTTGGCAATAAGTTCTGGTCTGTTGTATTTCCTCAACTCTTCCGTCGAGTATATCTGTAGCTCATTAGAAGGCGCTGCCGTTGATTTTCGCTTCTCGGGCATTGCTTTTTGCCTAGGTTCTCCTTCAGCGCCTGCTTCAACTTTGACCTGCGCTTCTCCATCTGGATGCTCGCTCGTTTGCGGAGCTTCCGGAGAAGCAGCTTGTTCTTCCTCATCTTCGTCGTCCTCGCTGCCATGTCATTAGCTCAGCACAGCACAGAAAACCGAATGAGCTTACTCGATTTCTTCCAACGTTAATTCGTCGTGCAGTTCAGTGTAGTGCTCAGTAGCACGATTATTCTCGTCTATATCTTTCTTGGTATCGCTGATAGAATTCCTGAGTTTCAGCTACAGATGAACGGATATCAGCGAACATATAGAAGACGCAAACACATCGCCCCCACCTCCTTTTGCCTAAATTTCGCAATGCGAGCCTCCTGCTCATCAAGCTGGGCTTTCAGGTTGTCTAAATCTTCCTTGGAATTCTCAGCAGCAGCTTGAGCACTCTCCACCTCCTCCTTCAACTCGGCGATATGATTGGCAACCTTCTTCATTTCAGCATCCAATTCCTCCATTTCAGCATCGGCTTCCTCAAATGCTTTCGAGTTATTCGCAATGTTAGTTTCCAGCTTCTTGGAATCTTTGTCAGCTTTCGTTTTGGCGACTTCTGCTTTGGTGATTTCGTCGTTGGCGAGTTTCATGTGCAACCGAAGACCATCGACTTTAGATCTCTGAGAAAGTAGCTTAGATCCTCCGATCTCCAAAATCTTCTTCTCGAGGTCTTTGATGTCTTGTTCGACCTTGGCAGACTTCTCCTTGAGTTCGTCGAGTTCTGTTGCAGCAGCCCCAATTTCTTGCTCAAGGCTTTTTATGCGAGCAAGGTCTCCGCCGTTGGGTTTATTCTGGGCGCTGATGAAAAGTGACATTAGCAATAGTCGTACCACAAAAAAGCAGGTGCATACTTCAGATCTTTAGCGCGTTTCTCGGCCTCTGCTATTCTGCGCTTCAGATTCTCGATATCCATGCCAACTTTCTGGTAAGCCAGATCAATTTCTGGTTCTCTGGATTTCAAACGCTCCAACTCTTGTTCGGCATCCCGCAGATCAGCCAAAGCCTTCTGATACTGTTGAGCTGCTTGGTCGCTTTCCCTTTCATATGATCGCAGGACTTCAGGGGTAACGGTAGCGGCGGCGAGCTTGGAGCTCATGGCACCTCTGGAAAGTTGTGAACCTCCTCCGGACATAGCTCCTGATGTCTCGATCAAGGCTCCATCAAGGGTCACAACCCGCCATCTCTTGCCACTATTGCCACCAGCAAAGGCGATGCGGTTGGCTTGGTCGATATCGTTGGCGACGAGCGTGTTTCCAATGGCTTTGAAGAAAGCAGGTGCATAGATAGGATCCTTCGGCTTAACAAGGTCAAACAAGCGAGGAACGCCGTCGGGAGTAGGTGTTTTGTCAGCGTTGCCTTGGCCAATTTTCTCCAAGATCATGAAGGAAGCTCGTCCGACATTGTTCTTCCTCATATACTCAATGCAAGACTGAGCTTGCGCGACCCTATCAACGACCATGAAATTGAGGTTGGCGCCACATGCCGTCGAGATCGCCACGTCGTACTTGTCAGGAATGGTCCCAAGGCTTCCAAGTCGACCCTAATAGCAATTAACAAACATAATTGCAATGCAAAAAGGCCTTACATGCAAGCCTTCAATCTGACCACTATTTTTGAGCGAAGTCAGCGAATCCAGGACATTGTTTCTCGAACGGTTCTCCGATTGATTGGCCTTAACCTCGTCTACTTTACTGCGAGCATTGGCGGCCTTGCCTTTCAACTCATTCACTCGGCTTTGAGCACCCTAGAGGAGACGTTCAAAAGATATGCAAGTTCGGAAAAAGGATGTACCAACTTCAGACGTTGATCTCCGGCTTGCACGTCCTTCTGAATTTGTAATTTCTCTGCTTTGAAGTTATTTTGTTGAGCCACCTTAAAAGAATGAGACAGAATTCTTTTTCAATTAATCGCATATATACCTTGGCCTCTCGCTCTTCCAACAATGTTTGCAAGGTTTTCGTTCGCTTCCTTGCACTGCTCCTTCAGCGCTTCCGCCTTCTTGGCAAGGGCATCCCGCTCGCTGGTGCAACGTCAACGTCAGCTTGCTTCTTGTTGATCTTCGTAGTCCACGGTTGAAGCTCCTTCTGCTTGACTTGAATTTTTGTCGTGGAAGACCTGGGTCTTGTCTGTGCCGACATCAACACATAGATTAACGCAAAGGATAATCAATTGCTTACCCTTCAAGCTATCCCGGATTTCTTCCAAAACCTTCTCCTCTTCCTCAAGAGACAGTTCGTGCTCTTCAAGCTTCTGTTTCTCCTTTTTGATTTTGGAAGTACTATCCTCGATAACATTCAGGGCCGTCTTCCTTGCAGTAGTGTCCTAGATGTCTGTTAGTATACCCGACAAGATCAATTGTGAGCCGGCTGACCTCTTGAACCGATTTCTTCAACTTTTAGCCCGACCAGACGCGTGCTTACGCTTCTCTTGAAGACCGACTTCACGCCTCTCTAAAGTGGCAAGGTCTTTCACGGCAGTTGCAGCAGCGGCTTGCACTTCCTATGATTGTTGTCAGCCACATAAAACGGCAAAAATGATCAAGTCCAGCTTACAGCGTATGCCTTTTCACGCTCTTCGTAGTGCTCTTTGAGCTGTTCAAGATGGTCGATATCCCCCCGATTCTGCTCCGTCTCCTTCTCCAATTCTTTCTGCAGCTTTTCCTGTACGGCCCGTTAATGAAACGCTCATAGCTGTCCTGAGAAAATACATACCAACTGGGTCGCTAACTTTTCCTCCAACTCCAGGCATCTCATGAGTGTCCACTGGAATAAGCGTGATTGTGCTCTGACGTGTTCGTTTTTCAGACGAAGGAAATCTTCAGCCTCTTTCTTCTTGGCCTCAAGAGCTTGCTTCTCGCTTTCAACGTGCCTGAGTCTATTTAACTTCATCTGACGATCTTCTTGTAAACGCTCCATCTCAACCATCGCTTCGTCGATAGGTTCTTTGTACTTTGAGGTACCAATGATGTCTTCAAGATATTCGAGCAGACCGTCTTCATGTTCAGATGGAGCCTTGGGCTTCATTTGCGCAATGGATTCGACCTCACCCTAAAAAAGAGCATAAGAAAAAAAATCAAGAACAACGTTCAAATTTACCTGGAGGATGAGGAAACGATTGTGGTCAAGGTCGATACCACGACCCTTAAGTAAAGTTTGTACTTCCTTATAACTGCTCGTCTTTTTCGTTGATAGCGTACTTGCTAGAGTTATCCTTATAGGCTGTGGCAGCAACCACAAGTTGAGAGCCGGATACAACTTTAAATGAATCAGATCCGGGCTATACAAATTCAGCTTCAAGTCCATTAAAGCTGTGGAAAATTTCATACCGAATCAATAATTTCACGGAAATGAATTTCGACGCTAACAGTCTTGCAGATCAGGATAGTTTGCAGAATTATGGATGAGTTCTGAGATTTTGCCCTGCCTCATCTTTGAGGCACGGAAACCAAAGACGAAAAGAAGCGCGTCGATAGTGTTAGACTTGCCTGAACCGTTTAGGTCCTACAATGGCGGAGAAAGACTACACAAAACAGTAAGTGAAGAGTGGTCGAAAAGAGAGGACGATAAACACCTTATGGAAATGGACCAATCTCTTGACGTCCTGCGTAACTCTTGAAATTAACGAGAGCCATCTTATGAATAACAAGCCTAGCCTTTGGTCCAGCAGGTTCTTCAGGCGGGGGTGGTGGTAAAGTTGACTGACTGGGCGCGGGGGGCGGGTCAAATAAAGACTTTTCCTCTTCCTCTTCCTCCTCGACCTCAGGTGTCGGTTCGACTGCAGCTTTCCGACTGACTTATCCGAGGCTGAACAGGTGGAGGTGGCTCCAAATCCTCATCTGAGTCTTCTTCTATGGTGCTGGTTTTGCCTGGGGCCTTGCCTTTCCGTGCCACTGGGGCTTTGGCTTTCCGTCCTCTGCGAGCAGGTTTGACGTCTCCATCTTCATTGTAATCCGACATCGCACCCCCATCTTCGTCGTCGGATTGAAGACTCTTCGATGGTGCTCGCTTAGTAGATCGACGCCCTTTGGCTGGCTTGACATCCTCCTCCTCACTGATATCGACCTCGGGTTCTTCAACACGAGCTGACCCAGATGCTTCGCCAGATTTCGCAGAGCCGACGCTGGTGGTAGTCCGACTGCCAGAGGAAACGGCAGCCTTACGACTTGATGTACGACGACTGGCTGGCTTGGAGGGGGTCTCCTCATCGACGCCCATATCAGCTGCCCGAGTAGATTTTGCTACGCTGGCAGCACGTTTTCCTCTCTTCGGTTTAACCTCCATCTGTTCCTCCTCTGAGGGCTCTTCCTTAATTTCGTGCTCATTTGAAGGCCTAGCTTTCTTGACTGGAGGTGGCGCTTCCGACTGTTCCTCATTGTCGGATTCGGCGACATCAGGCAAAGAGGTCTGTGAACGCGAAGATTTTCTTGCTTTGGATGGTGGTGGTACGCTAGACCTCACAGAGGAGCCCCGACGCGTACGTGAGGGTGGTTTTGCGGCATTTTCTTTCTCTTCTACCTCTGGATCTGCTGGTTGACCTCGCTTCCGTTTAGCAGGCAGCGTTTCAATAGGTGTTGGCTCTACAGACGCGCTCGGTGCGCGAGATGAACGACGAGGCGGCATAGTTGGTCGCCGCAAGACTTGCTAGTCCGTATAGATCAAGCTGTTCGAATCAAATCAACACATCGACGCGACTGGTCACGCTTCTCCCTCACGTGAGGAGCGTCACTCGAAGAAAGGTCACACTAAAAAAATTTCCGACTGCAGAGCCATATAATTTATACAACATGAAGGCATGCAACGCGACAGACATGAAAGGCTGTCTGGCGCAAACAATTTATATTTATCATATTACTCCTGCTTGGTCGAATTTCTGTAAGGATAATTGGAGCAAATCACCGAGTTTCGAGTTGTTCTCGAGCTGAACTTTCAGGTCGAACTTCACCCCTTTACGAGATAAATCCAAGATATAATCAAGGGTAGTTTGATTAATAAACGGAATTATATCTTCAGGTGAACGCTCGAAGCAAATCTGGATAAACTCTAATGGCCGCAAAGCAGTACTCTCTCTGTTGCTAGAAGGAGCAAAAAGCCCTCGTAGAAGGCCGCTCAGCTCGGCCTTGAAGAGAAAATTTCCGAAAATTTTGACGGTTTTTAGTTTTGGGAGGAGAGGTCCAGCGAATGAAGGTAATGAGTCCACAGTAACGAGGGAATGGGCAGCGAGAGCAGAATAGAAAGAGCCTAATGCCAACGGCTGTTCCGTGACATCTGTAGTGGCATTGGAAAAGCATTCGATGCCTAGGGAAAGATAAGACAACGAGGGCAATAGCCTTGTGATCCTTATAAGGTCCTCATTGTTTATTTTAACTTCCTGCAGGGAAAACTTCTCCAAATGACACCCCGAACGTTCAAGGAAAGAAGCTAGTGTTTCAACCGGCGTTCTTTTGCTTGCCAGATAGAACGTAAAGTTTGTCAAAGATGGAAGAGTCACATTATCGAAAAAAGAGCCTATCGAACTTTGATCAAACCCGATCACGAGAGACTTCAGAGGATAGATAGAAGGTGACTGATGTTCATTAGTCGAGTTTCTGTTAGGCCGCCGCTTGACGGCAAGAAATTCAGCACTCATAAGCTGTGGTGCTCGGCGCAAGACTGCTAGAACCTCGTCTAATCGGAAATGTGTCGAAGAGAAATAAGTAATGTTCTTCCATTTGAAACGAGTATTGTCCAATTCGACGTTGCGAATACTGACCAGCCTTGGCGCCGCTCGCGAAATGCACAATTCGCTTGGACTTGAACTTGATAAGTTTATGTCGAGTTTGTGCAACATGCCGGTAGTTCCTTGGGAATCATGGAAACGAGAGAGGAGCACGCCCGGAAGATCCAGGGTCAATGAGTACCATCGGTAAGACTGTTGGTTAATAAATGCGATGAAAGAAAAATAGGGTTCTGCATCGAGCTTCTCCAGAACCTTGTGGCTGAAAAGTTTGATTGTTAATGGTAGGCTTTCAGATCGACACAACCATTCTATTGCGATTTGAATTTTTGTCGCCCTGACTGGGGAACCAAGCTCCATCTTCAATGACGTCCAAAGGTTTGGAAATGACCATGCAATATGCCGCCAAGCCTGACACACCGCACCCAGCACCAACGGTGAGTCGAGTCGTTGAACCCAGCTCCTGATGGTCGGTCTTTCCAGTTTGCTAGAATCATGAACATAGTAAAAGAAAATAGTCGTTGAGATCTCCACGGGCAGTCGATGAATAATGGATTGATGAACATTGTTGAGTTGTGGTTTGAGGTTTCGTCGTTCATTCACCAAATCTGTGAGGGAGGATTGGAGTTGCCAGATCTGTTCGTTCAATGTTTGGAACCTCCTGCAAGTGGAGCACAGCTCATCTTGACAAGTCGCGTAGGTCTCGTCAGGATGAAGGCTAATAGTGTCAATACTCGAGCAGAAGTTGCAACGATACATAGCTTGTGTTATGCAGTCTCCTTAGAGTGGGTTGATCATAGAAGAGTCAAGGCAATGGTTTTGTGTGGGAAAAATAGCTGTGCCGCCACTCGTATAATTCTGTTTCTCCTCCCTGAACTCAAATTCAAGCATGCATATGCATTTGTGTATCAGCTATAACTACATAGGTGTGGAACTGTAAAAAGATGATAGAAAAGGTGTTCAGAGTCCATCAATCATGAGTCAGGTCATAAGCATCGGCGACGCTTTTTCCAAAGATTTTCTAAGTCATCGGACTCATCATCATCTACTTTGAGGTCGAAACGCACTCCATTTCGTGAGAGACGCAGGATGCGGTGAATCATGAACTTGTTGACGAATGGTAGTATCGTCACAGACATGGTCAAAAAAGACTCCAACAGACTCCAATTGCTGTATGGGTGCAAGTTCCTTCTCGCTAGAAGGCGCAGAAAACCCTGTAATTATTTCCGGGCAAAGGGTCCTTTCTCCGAGAAGCTTGAAACTCTTCAATTGAGGAAGGAGAGTTTCAACGAATGCGGGGACTTCAGTATCATAAAGCGAATGCGCTGAAAGTGCTGAATAGAAAGAGACCAATAGAGGAGGAAGCCCATTACCAAATTGATCTATCACCGGGATGAGCTGTGGTTCATGAATGCAATCAGGGGAAATAACGGCGCTGCCTCAATGTTTTCTAATTAGGAACAGTGACCGTAGAGTTTAACAGTGAATGGTAGCTGCCCAGATCGGCCCAACCATTCTATTGCGAGTCGGATTGGTGTCTCTTTAACTGGCGAATTTTATGACATCGTCAAGGACATCAAGTCTGGAGACGACCACGCAATTCTACGCCAAGTCTGACATATTGCATGCAACACGAATGGTGAGTCGACTCGGTTTCCGGAGATAGGGTACTCGGAATCTTCAGGATCGTTCTTCAGGATCGTCGAGGTCGACTCCATGTACATAGGACCAGAAGATGGTTGCAGCAATCTCTTCAGGAAGCCGATTGATAATAAATGGATGGGTCACATCGTTGACTTTTGCTTTCAATTGTTGCCGCTCATTATGCAGAATTGCAAGAGAGGACTGGAGCTGGGAAATTTGCTCGTTCAAGGACCTGAGTATCCTGCAGGTTGCGCATGATTCGTCTTGGCGAATCAGAAAGGGCTTGGCGGGATGAAGGGAGAAGCTGTCTGAGAGACATGACTTGGATATGCAGTCAATATGAGGAACAAAGAGGGTTCCATCACAATGTATAGCCTACATTCGCGTGGTGAACGCGAGGAGATCTGCAGGCAAGAATAGGATTGCTGTTTCGATAAGTTGCAGTTACTGAAGACGCGTATCTGACTCGATAGTGAGTCAAACAATCGATTGCCTGCCATACAGTACATCGAGTTCAAAGTGGGAGAAAAATTTTAGCATGATAAAAATACACACGGCAGCAACCTAGGTGCAATCCCCAATCCTGGCTCTCCTCTTATACCCATCTGCATATCACAAATCTGTCTCGGCCAACGTCACTTGGAACCACATTCATATGGAGAGAACAATCTAAGGCGCAAGCGAAGGTCTCGAATGTCCAAGATATACTCCGCCGAGAGAGCATTCCAAAAAATTTTACAGGGGCTTGCTGGGGAGCTGCGTTAAGAGCACACCATATCGCTTTTTGATAGTAACGCGATGGCGAGAGAACTTGTCATCCGGAGAGAATCGAGCTGATAAGATCTTTTTAAGCAATGGAGAATGACGATGTATCAGGCGCAACATACCAGGATGAGCAGATTTGGTGATTTTGCCTGCATCAGTGAGTTTCTGAAGAGGAGTTGAGATATGGGGAAAGAAAGCAGGCCTGGGGTACGAACTTTAAGGGTATATATCCTATTACCGTTCTCATCCAGGGTGTACATTAAATGCATGGTGGGCTGGCTGTGGAGGACGTTGACAAGCCTCGAAAGTTCAAATTTCGAACGTCGTGGGAATGTTTGCTCCTGAAGTTTCTGAACAACTATGCGCTTAATCCCCATCATTTGGCCAGGTTTTCCGGTTTACCCATCAATAGGCTGGGTATTTTCGGCACAAAAAAGAATTAAAAAATAGAGAAAAGGGGGAGATTCAAAGAATTTGAGAAACGGTCAAAATCTTTCGGCACCCTCTTCAATTGTTCATAAATCAGTCCATCTTTTTACTGAGCTCACGCAAGTGTCAATTTTTTCTTCTCCGCTGATGCGCAAGTTGATGTGTGATAAGTAGAGCCCAATGTGGCCGGATTTTGCCCTTGAAATGGCTGCCCCACTTACAGGGATATTCTTAACTCACCTTCTTTCATAGTAGTTATCTGGTCCTCATACAAAACAGCCACCCAGTGAAGCCCAATGTGACTATCTGAGCTGTAGCAAGGGTTAAATCTCTAATTTTGCTCTAATTGCAGCTTAGGAAAAGAGACTGACAGGTAATTTTTTCTTCTGTACCTGTTCAAACACATTCAGGTTCATGTTCTACAGATTTAAATTTTTATCTGGATTTTCTGATTTTTATAACAGCCAGATGGTGGCAGAGTACTGTACTATTTCAATCAATTCGGCAGGGCCCGTGACGCGTGACGGGCCTGCCGAAATTTTGGTTTCGGCACCCTCGAAAATTCACCGTGACAGGCCCCAAAATTTTCGGCAGTTTAGCGCCGCAGGCGGCAAAAAATTTATATATTTAGCTTGTGACCACCAAATGATTTCGGCAACCTGGCAAAATCTCCGTGACTACCGTGACATTTCGGGGATTTGAAAGGCTCCATGACGCGTGACTGCCGAATTGAATGAAATAGTACAGTATGCCAGGAGTGGGTACCCAATCACGTGCCAAGTTATCTGCCATGGCAGATAACTTACAATGTTTTTGGTCTGTTATAGCAGCTCAACCAAAAAAATAATAATTTTAAACCGGCAGAACTACTTAGAGCATGCTACTATACATGCTTGAAAACATTCAGAGCACATATTTGGAAACTGACGCTTTAAATTTTCAGAAAAGACTGTCGAGTTACCTGCCCAGAGGTTGCTGGGCAGATAACTGGCAGATAAGGGCCTGTCCGGACACAGAATGCCATTTTCTCGGTCGCATTCTCAGCCCATATATGGTAGATCAAATTCTGCACATGCTTTAGAAAGTCCCGTGCTTGCTGAGCATGACATCCGATAATTGATCAATGATAATATTTGCGTCGTGCAATTGTGCGCAATATTCCACTCTTTTACAATGCCCTCAGAGGAGGGGCGTGCTCGTTTGCAGCATCAGACCATTACTGCTGCAACTTACTTCCTCCACCTTGTCAGAATTGCTGCCATTCTGTACCAAGACCCCAATTACTGGAAGCAACAGTACCACACATCTGCTCTTTTGGGTCAAGCATGGCGGCAGCAGCAGTAAAGGTGACCATCTTAAAGTTCGCACCATCACCAGCAGCAGGCATGTTGAATAAGGAAGTCAATAAAGGCTTTTTCATCTGCCAAGATCCATTGACATTTTCCTGCTTCAGCTGGCTGGGTCATGATTGCAGCTACTGGTACATGATGTGTCAGAGAGAAGAAAAGGGGTGAGAGAAGGAAAAAATCAACAGATCAACAAAAGCATTGTGCCCAACAGATGCGTCGTGCTGAGCGGCTCACGTGCAGTCACAAATCGTCACATTTTCACAGGACTCTCTAAGACATGTGATATGTCTCCACCAGAATTTGACCTACCATATATGGGCTGAGAATGCGACCGAGAAAACGGCATTCTGTGTCCAGACAGGCCCTAAATACCCAGCCGAATGATCGGTCAACCAGTTTTCCTATGGTTTTAGTGGGTATTCCTGCCGTGAAAAAGAATTAAAGAATTCGAGATCACATGACTCCTCCCAGCTTCTCTCCTAGTGTGCTTTACCGTCGTATCTTGGCCTCTCGTTGTTGATTTCTCACTGGATAAATGCAGATAATAGAGGCATAGCTCATAAAATAATCTGTACCTTTAGTTTCCTTTTCTGATCCATTTAAACTATGTCAGAGGTTGCACAGATTTGCAATCAAATACCCAATCTGCTTACCTTTTTTTCTCAAAAATCAACCAATCTGAGCTGGAAAAAATGCTGGAAATCAAGAGGTGGTTGTGCTTGGTCAATGTTAGGCAGTTTTCATGAAAGGAGGGGCCGAAACCTTGCATACTAGCATGCTAGAGTGTACTGAAACATTCAAATTTATTCAAAGCACCCTAAATTTTGTGCTTTTCTGCAGTATTAATCGCAATTTTGCATTGCAAAGCTGGGAATATTATATTCATCATAGCTATCACTTCACCAGAGCTGAAAGGTTGAAACAAAAGGAGGAGGGGGTTATGTAGCCAATAACCTGGCCAAATCAATTAAAAGTTATCTGCCATGGCAGATAACTTTTGGCTGGCAGATAACTTTTTGGCCTTTATTATCTCCTGTACCCTACAAATCTTTGCACATAATTTTTGGAATACAATTCTATTATGAACTAATTTACATCTGGTAAAGATCTAAATATTAGGATGAAGACTTGAGCGAGGCCGTCGACATTAAGAGTCGACACTCACTGAAGAATTACCTGCCCAGAATTAGCCAGGCAGATACTGGCAGATAAATACCCACGAGAACCATAGGTAAGCCCTTTGGCCAGATTTCCAACAGATTTGAATTTCACAAGTGTCTTTCTTCTTTATTTCCTTGCGGCAGTCCTTTCACTGCATTTCTAGATTTAAGTTGACTCCGTTTTGTGAAGAGGTTCTATGTCTCTCCTATGACATATTGAGGGGTTCATCATGAACATCGCCACATGTCGCATTGCAACTCCTTGATGGGTTAGGCTATACTATCCTTTATCAGGACATTGAAAGTATCAGGAGTTTGAAAAGTTTGAATTTTTGTATCATCCGCTCTCTCCCTGGTATCGCAAAAAAAATGGCATAAATACTAGACCTTCTCCTCTTTACAATCATGTATTTTTGAGTTGCAAAAAAATGAGCGGATACAGGGGAAATGAGGATGCAAGTAACTCATTACATCAAAATGGCTAATGTAAACACATTGTTACCCAGATTGGGCCAGATCCTGAACACCCACTGCCACCGAAATTGAGAGAGACTTTACAGAGGTTCAGACGAGCTCAAATGTCGAATTCTAGGTCAATTGCTTGAGAGTTGTGTCTGGGAAGGAAGAATGAATGACGGGGGTGCATTTTGAGGTGACATGCATGATACGCATTCAAGCTCTGCTTAGATATTATGTTTACCACTGCCAGCAGCAGATTCAGCGACAGATTCTTCCAGTGTTGTAAACTAAGGCCTTATTAACCCCTGAAATTTTCATTAAGCCTTAAACCTTAAGTACTGGTCTTATTTAAGATTTGTATCTAAGGCCTTATTAAGGCTTACATAAGGGTTGGTAAGCATTCACGTGCACAATTCATATTATCGTTGATGATGCCAAATTCCGCTCTCTACCTTACTGCCCAGTCCTGCTGAAGCATGCTTCCTGGCTGTGCATAACAATAATGCTGATGGTACAGCAGGACAGGGCAAACTAGTACCTATAGACCCTAGTATTCATCGCCTGACCCTCCAGCTCACCATCATCAGGAATTTTTCCTTGTCAGCCTCCTCATTGGCAAGTAGCTCCATCAACCTGACCTCTTCTGTGTAAGCAGTTCGTCTATGATCCGTCATCTCTGCTCATCCTTATCAATCTCTTTACGCCTCCAAACAGCAGTTCCAAAGACCTTGGCAACCATCTCGACCAATTTCGACCATACGCTGCATTTGCCACACTTTCGGCAATTGTTGAGTCCAGGTCAAGGTCCTCCTCATGCTCTTTCTGAACCCACTTCAACATCTCTTTCCTCCACCCACCCGAGTTTTCACCAGCCTGACTTGTCCTGTGGCTCCCACCTATGCTTTGATTGTCCGCCACATCACCTCGTCCTCTTCGAGCAAGTCTGCATAATGCAGAACCACAAGAAGCTCTCCTAGCTTTGAATCCTTGTGGTTCTTTCGCTTTTTGCAGTCTTCAATGAGTCCTTCTTCCTTATGGGATGCCCGAATACTGGCACTGACCTGAAGTGGAGTAAATGTTGGTATATTGTTCATGAGTCTGTCTTTCTCATACCTTGGACATTTTCTCAAGCCTTGGCAGCTTCAAGTGATTTCACAGCCATGTTTTCTTGATCTTTAGGTCAGAGAAATTTCGTTCCAACCCAGCCTGATTCACTGATATGCTCAACAGCATAATAGCAAAGTTTGTGAGCTCAGCAACAGATGAGTTGGTCCGAAAAACCTTCCAGACAGCCAACGGATTGTCGCCCTATGCCTTGTAAGTAAACCTTGTCACTTTAGATTATAATATACTTACGTGTACCTGTTGGAACGATTCTTTATTTCTCTCCCAATCTGCAAATGCGCCTGTCCCCCCCAAGTAGCCCAAAAATGCGGTCGAAATCTCAGCTTCCTTTGTGTCATTCATAATTCTTTGTACCTCTGTATCTTCTGAATGTGGTCGGGATTGGACTCATCTGTATGTCTATTGATTTTTTAGTGCACGAAACAACTCGTTCACTATTTTTCTGCTCACCTGGAGCAAAATTGTGTTTAATGTGAATTGACTGACTTCAGCCTGGTCCCCAAAATGTGAAAGACCTTCGAAAGGATTGAGCATGAGTGTGAGGATAAACATAGGCTGATCCATAGCCTTCCATCGCTTTTCAATCCTCTTCTTCATTCCAGCTGCGACCAAAGGTTTTGAATGATTTTTGAAGTACAAATAGATTCCTGCAAAGGTTAAGACAGCCTGATCTGGCTGCATTGCATCACCTTGATTTAAGTTAGTTCCGAGACTGTGCCAGAAACTCCCATCCTCTATCTGTTCACAGTTTTCCTCTGCTTCTGCCTCGAGCTTTAACTTCTTTGTATTCTTCTCTGCCCCTACCTGACCATCAATGATATCCTGCTTCCTCAATGTTACTGCTCGCCTCAAAGGATCTTTTAAATCAAACAGGCGATCAAATGCAATGAAGTGAGTTGTCCATCAAGTCATATTTGCGACGAGGTAGGCAAGAATCTGCCCTGGTGGAGTTGAGCTCTCAGCCTGCACTTCATCGAAGACTGAACAGACTCGGCCATGATTATTTATCCATCCAATGAGGGCAGTGGCTCTCTTGGTGACCTCAGTGGCCTCTTCATCCTCTTCAAAATAATCTCCAAGGATTAACTGAAACTAAAATATGCTATCAGGCAACTGTCAGATGGAATACTTCTTTTAGAACAACACTTACCTGATGGGCACAGCATGCAGTTCCAAATAACCATGGTCACTTCTGAATCAAATCCTTCCTTCCTCGCTGACTCCCACCATCGTTATCACAGCAAAATCCTACAACAACGATGCCATAATCATCCTCGGCTTTGTCAATCATCTTTTCAAATGCCAGACACATCGAGGCCCCATCTTTCTTGTGAGCAGTGGCAGGGATCAGGTCGATAAGATAGCACTGACACATTCAGATAAGTTTCAGAACCGATATACTGTTGAATTTCCACTTACCTTTCCCTCAACTGTTAGATTGACACTGGTAATGGCATTCTGTGAGTCGTCTTTCCATCCATCTGAGGCAATGACTGCATATTCTCCTTGTAGTGTTTTCTTCATGTTCTGTGTAACAGTGGCATTTGCGTCATCAAGAAGGGGGCCAGATATTTGATAGCGTGAAGGTATGACCTCGCCGGCCATCGAGTGAAAGAGGTAAAAGAGTTTGATTACTTCCAGATCTTTAGTCCATCAAAATGGTAGATTTGCTGATACCGTCACTCGCAGGAACTGGGCCTGAACAACTGGAACCTGCTCAGCAGTAAACGGAACCTGGATTCCTCGAAAAACTTTGAGCTGAGTTTGCTTCATGTGGTTTTCGACTTTGGCGATTATTTTCCTCTTCTGAGCTGGTACATCCCCACTGTCTTCCTTGTCCCTACCTTGCTTCTTTTTAGGCAGCACTGTCTCAGCAACACATTTGGCACCCTCAGATGCATACTGGCAGGGTTTACCCCCAGGGCCAGCCTTGCCCAGAATGTGCGCAGCCATGGATTCCTTCACTCCCAGCATGCCGCCAACGTCCTTTTTGCAAGCTAAAACCCGAATTAGTATAAAAACAGCAATCAGGGACCAGGGTTGATGGCCATGAGGCATGAGCACACCTTCAATTACCCAAGATTCAGATGACAGCTTCAGTTTCTCCGGATTGTTGTTGGTGAGGTCAATGGCTAATCCCTCAG
Organism: Gymnopilus junonius; assembly: GCA_015501075.1. NCBI lineage: Eukaryota > Fungi > Basidiomycota > Agaricomycetes > Agaricales > Galerinaceae > Gymnopilus > Gymnopilus junonius. The sequence continues at coordinate 544,655 of JADNYJ010000007.1, read as the reverse complement.
GTTGCTGGGCTTCAACACATCCAATGCAGTGAGCTTGTAGATGGGAGCCATTTTGCTTGGTCCCAGCAATGAAGTATTGCCAGATGGGATGCCTTTTCCCCATAGTAGTGAGAGTTGAATAAAATTTTGATTTATCGCACCCAAGATCAGCTTTGATCACCAGCACACTGCTCCGTCACATAATATATTATTAGTCATACTTTCTAAGGGGTTAGAACGACCTCGGCGTGATACTAAGCCTTAGTCTTAACATCAATTTAAGTCTTAAACCTTATTAAGGGCTAACCCTTAGTTACAACACTGGATTCTTCCTCCACCTGATGTTCATCCACCCTATGGTTATTATCCTCCCCCACAGGCTGGCCCCTATGTACCACATTACTACCCTCATAGCTACCAAATGTACCCCCCCTCGCAATAAAAATACTATTAACCAGTGCTTTTCTCAAAATTGTTTTGTGCTGAAGCTCTCGGACTTGGCGACAACACTAAGCTCTCTGCATGTGCCGTACTTCGGCTCAGCGGAGCTCCAAAATTTACGGTGACTACACTGTGACAGTTGTTTCAATCTCCCCATGTTTTGAGATTTGAGACGCGGAAATGCTCCTGTGCTTTCCACATCTACTTTTCGCTAAAATTTTTGTTATAGCTGTGTTTAGACTTCAAATATGTACCTATGTATGAAATTATATGCTGCTTGGAGTTGTGCTAAATATCTAATCGATTTTTCTTTGCGACGATTTCAAACTCCCGATAAAGGATAGTAATGCAAAAAAATGATTGGAAAATATGACTTGATCTGCACAGGCCGTGAAGCTTTCTAAAGAATTCGAGCAATCCTGCAACCAGGCTGACGGTTGATTGATCGTTTCAATCGACCAGGCTGATCGTACCTCCGCATAGGTTGCACCGGCCTTTGTAACTGTGCTGCCTCATCTTCTCGAGCAACAAATGTGTCGGAAGATGTCGAAGACAGGAATTTTGAGTCTCCATTCCCACAAATGTGCTGGTCTCTATCAATGGTAACATTGGTACTCGCCTTCGTCGTCAATCCAAATCACCGGACCTGATGAACATTTCTCAAAGGCGAGCAAGTCCCATCCTAGGTCCATACTGTACAGCACCCACAAGTTCCAGGGACGGGTCGCGGCTATCGCAACCTGGCCCATTGCGCTGACAAATTTGTCCATATAATACCGGGCCCCCCAAAGAGTCAACGGTCATGCGGTCAAGATTTGCTGTCCGCCTCACTTCACGGGGGCCATTTATCACCCCATTCTTTCCTCGATTCCAAAGAACAAGCATTCCATTGCACCACCAACCACTTGGAGTGTGTTCAACGGGCACCATGGCGCGCCCATCTCCCACGCGATCATTTCAAACAGGCACCTCTTCTGAAGAGCTTACGCGACCAGCAGCCTCTTTTAAGGAGCTTCCTGCAGACGCCACATTTGAGGAAGAGGAGATCCCGGAGTACGATTCCAAGGACTTCTACCCTGTGAGGCTCGGGGAGCTTTTCAATTCCAGGTATCAGGTTATTGCAAAGCAGGGCTTTGGTACCAGTTCCACGGTTTGGTTGTGCCGCGATTTGCGGCAAGTATCCCATGTTGCTTTGGACGTTCCTTCCCTTTCACTAATACCACTCGCTTTATAGCGATGGCGCATACTTGACTTTGAAGGTTTGCATCTTGGCCAAAGACCACAGCGTCGTGACACCCCAGTCCGAGAACGAAGTCGCTACTTCCCGACACCTTAAGGAAGTATGCGCTGATCACGAAGGCCACAAGTATGTGCGGACAGTTCAAGATGACTTTGTCGTTACTGGCCCTCATGGGCAGCACCGTTGCCTGATCTACAAACCTCTTGGCATGACTTATACTCAGTTTCGCAATCTGCATCCACACCGCTTATTGGATCAGGCGCTCGTTCAACAGATTATCCAACTAATTTTTATGGGGCTTGATTATTTACACAAAGGCGATGTCGTGCATACAGGTGAGAGAGAATCCAACCTTCGTTATAACTACCTCCAACAAAGCTGACTAACCTGAGATATTTCACCCAACAACATACTTATGGGGGTAGAAGACTCAGATATGTCCGTATTTTCAGTTGTCGAGCAAACAGAACTGGAGCAGCCGGCTCCGCGAAAGACACTTCGGGATCACACCATCTATCTGTCGCGGCCAACCCCTCTCACTAAAGGACCACCGGTACTTTGCGACCTAGGATGCTCAAGGATAGGAAAGAAGCACACTGGTGAGGTTATGCCTGATTTTTACAGAGCTCCTGAAGTGATCCTGGGCATGGAATGGGACTCAAAAGTTGACATTTGGTCAATGGGTGTGATGGCAAGTTTTCTTTTGCAAAGAGTCTCGTAAATATATTCAGACCTGCCCTTTCAGATTTGGGACCTTTTCGAAGGCGGCCGCCTTTTCTATGCGCTGAAGGATCGTATGCTGAACGACGAACAGCACCTCGCTGAGATGGTTTCTCTTCTCGGACCGCCCCCGAAGGAGTTTCTCCAGAGAAGTGAAAAGTGTCGTCAATATTGCGACTCAGAAGGTAATACATCACTCCCTCGTAAAATTAAGTCGTCGCTAACAGAAATTCACGTGAACAGGTAACTGGATAGCTAAGACGGAGATCCCTGAACAGTCTTTCGAGATGAGGGAATATCGCCTCCAAGGGAAAGACAAGGAACTCCTCGTGGCGTTTGTGCGAAGCGTTCTGCGTTGGCTCCCAGAAGAGCGTCCCACGGCAGAGGACTTGATCTGGGATGAGTGGTTGATGCAGCCTTATCTGGAGAAACCAGGCCTTTGAGAGCAGCCAATGATTCACCCAGATTGTTGTGACGATTGTTTAAAATTCCCAGAAGCGAGTCGACATTACGGATACGAGGACCGTTATTCTCCATATGGCCTTCAGATGCGACATTAGTTCCCACTGAGCCGCGAGGAGTCAATCACAGGTTGGCGATGAGGGGCAATGGGCCGAAGGCTGGTCATGATCACGGTTTCACCAGTAAATATATGGCGGATTTTCCTTCTGGCAACAGAACAATTTCAACTAGCCTCCACGTCACCTAGGATTCGAAACGCCTATCTTCATGGCCGAAGATACCTGTCTTGAATGCACCTCTGGACTTCCTCCATGTCGCCAATGTCGGGCTGCCCACAATATCGGTTCCCTGAACCTGACATTCCTAATTTCTGGCGCCAACAAATCTTCCAAACCTTTACACCTCCTACAAAGTATCGATGCCCATTCTTCGATAGTGACATCGAAACAAGTATCCATAGCAATATCAGAAAATCCCAACCCTTTGTCTTCGTTAGATACATCGATTGCCCAGCCCATTTCGGTGACAAAAAGCCTCGCCAGTTTTCGTGCTTTGTTACGGCGAGTTAGGCATTTCAAGTCTTCAGTGCGAAATTGGGGGTTCCCTGCAGCATCTTCGACCAGAAGTTTGTAAGGGAAATTGTCATAGGACTCAATACGATGTTGTGTGGCGAGGAATCCGTCGATGGTACAGATATCAGGATTGTGGGGGATGGATATAGATATCGGGATGAACATAGTTATCCCAGTTTGAGTGGGAGGTAAGATCTCCGTAGATATCTCCAAATGAATCTCAGTTTCTTCGAATCTTGGTTCTTTGTCGTCGCTGATTTGAAGTTGGCTATCATACTTGCTGTGAGCAAATCCGACTCGTATGTTCCCAAGAAAGAGGTTCATTGAATATGTTCCATAGTTGACTGATCGGAGAGTTTCCAGACCATGATGAGGTCGGTTATGTCGGCGCCTAAGGTCAGCGCCGCGAGGATGATAGCGAACTTCAGTAGGGCCAGGCCACTCAAGCGTCCCAATGACAAAAGGTCGTGGAAGGGTTTGAAAGCACTTGAGGAGAGTTGTGACTTCTGCCTCTCGTTTAGATTGTATCCTCTTTCTCCGTCGGCAGTTCGGGAGTTGACGAAATGATGGTAACACTCAAACAGAAGCTGATGGGCAAGGTGCTGCCCATGAGGACCAGTAACAACGAAATCATCTAGAACTGTCCGCACATACTGCTGGCCTTCATCATCAGCGCACACTTCCTGAAGATGTCTGGAAGCAGCGATTTCGTTCTCGTACTGGGGAGTTACGACGCTGTCAACTTTTGCCAAGGTACAGACCTTCAAAGTCCAAGTATGCATCATCTCTGTGAGGCATGGCCTTTAATCAAGGAATGTCCAAGCTACACGGATACTCACCGCAAATGACCTCCCCAAGCTTCACAGGAAAGAAGGCCTTGGGATCATATTCCGGCACCTCCTCTTCCTCGAACGTGGCGTTCGCAGGAAGCTCTTCAAAGGAGATCACAGGCTGCGGAACCTCCTTAGAAGAAGCTGCTGTTTGAAGGGTTCGAATAGGAGATAGTCGAGCTAAAAGCAACTGGTGCTTCATAAAAATGGTGGGTCTTTGGTATCTGGGAACGAAATGGGTATAAATGACCGCCGTAAAGCGAGTCGCACAGCAGATATTGGACGCATGACACTTGAGAGAACCGTGATACCTCCAGTCTACCACTGGAACTTTAGGCGAGGGGAGGCTGGGAGCCCTCAAGGGCCAAGCCAGGTGGAAAAACAGAAACAAGCAAAGAACTGACTCGGACCTGTCGCGCACTTTGATCCGGGGCATCAGCTACATCCGTTGCCGTTGATCGAACCGTCTTTCAACTTTTGGCTCCCAGGAAGGCGCCAGGTAATGATCAACGCCTCATCTCCCTCAGCCATTCACCATTAATTATGGTTTCCATCGACACTCGCGCACGCAAGAAACCTAGAAAAGACTCGGATTCTCACAAAAAGACCCAGGAGGTCTCGAAACAGACCAAGGATCAGGTATGTAAATTTGGACTTTGGAAGATGGATCTGAGTGCTCACAGCAGGTCTATTCTTGTGCTTTTCTGAACGTAGGGCGCGACAGCGGGCGATGTCGATTCTGCCTCGTCTTTATTAACGACATTCGTTTGGATACCTGTTCTCTTCGCTGTTGGGATCTATCTTTATCTAGTGAACCCCGAGCCCTTTCTAGACTTTGGCTACGACTGACTTTGCATTCGTAGAACCCTTCAATATTTATCAATTTTATAGACGACTGGATCGGATTTTCAGAACACTACGATGCAGCTCCGGCAGCTCGCCAACCAGTATTAACATATTTACCAGCCGACGCCACCAAGCGCGACGCTGTAGTGTTGGCATTCAAGGTGAGTAAGGTGAATCCCATTTACGCAGGTCCTTCGCCTGACGAAGCTTCACAGCACTCATGGCACGCCTACGGTACATCTCTTTTGTCGCTGGAAGATAGACATCCCAACCTGACGGATTATATTACTTTGAATTCCAGAAAAGAATGCCATGGGTGACGACGAATACCACCCTCTCAGCAAGAATGGGTCTAATCTCACAGAAGCAGGAGGAATCGGATACATGGTCGTGGACGTGCTCGATTCTCTGCAAATCATGGACTTGGTGATGAATATGTTCGTGCACGGAAGTGGGTAGAGGATGAGCTATCCTTCGACCGCGACGCTAAGTTTAGTACCTTCGAGGTGCGTTTTTTTATCCTCTGTCTTTGATATTTCAACACTCATGTTGTACTCGGCGTAGACCACAATTCGTGTGCTAGGAGGTCTCCTCTCGGCGTACCACCTATCCGACAATGACCCGCTTTACCTCGACAAGGCTATTGACCTTGCAGACCGGATGCTGCCTGCTTTCGACACTCCTGTGGGATACCACTGCCAGCAGTCAATCTCTTCGAACGCAAGGGGTACCAAGCCACCGACTTTCCTTACTTGGTCAGTATAGCAGAAGTTGCTACCTTGCAACTGGAGTTCCGCTATTTGAGCTACTTGACGGGCAACGAGGCCTATTGGCGTGCTGTCGAAAATGTGTTGCTGTCTTCCTCCCCTTGCTTTTGTTTCTTTGTGCTCATGGCCATCCCTTTCTTCAACAACAGGTCATGAAAGTGGTTAAACGTGCTCGACTTCCACATGGGCTAGCGTCGATATTCATGGGGTTAGTTGACTCATACATTTTATCTTTACATCACTAACTCTTGTGTAGCGTTGAAGATGGACAGTATGAGACCTCATCAATACGACTTGGATCTCGAGGAGATTCGTTCTACGAATACCTATTGAAACAGTACCTCCAGACTGTAGGTTTATACCTTTTCCCTCCTAAACACAACCTTGACGGTTATTCTACTGTGCAGAACAATTCTGAACCTGTTTATCGCGAGGTGCGCTCCAAGATTTCTTGATATGAAAGGGGCTCACCGAGGGAGTTTACTTCTGCAGATGTACGAAGATGCGATGGATGCCGTCCACAAATACCTCATTCAGCAGAGCATGGGTAATAAGATGATTTACGTCCGAACTCGTACAGAGGACGGACAAATGGAGTTGTGAGTTTGCCCCCATTCTAGCCATTTGTTTTCAACCTTATGTTTTATTATCCCCCAGATCATGGCGTCTCACACCAAAGACCACCTCGTATGCTTCTTCGGCGGATCTTCATGCTCGGCGCAACACGCACAGGCGCACTGGTACATCCAGTCTCCATCCCCACGTCCCGAAGAACTCTCAGAGAAAGGATTGCGAGATTGGAAGACGGGCATGGAGCTCATCAAGACTTGTATGAACACACATGATACCCAGACGTCAGTCCCTCTTATATTCCTTTGGGTTTCGATGTGCAAATAACGCTGACATCTTTTCTGTTATTTTTGACCTCGAATTATGCAGGGGTCTGTCTCCTGAAGTCGTGTATTTCCGTGTACCAAGCGATGGCATGGACGGTTACGCAGGTGCACCCTCAGATTGGTACATCAAAGGCGCGGCGTAAGTATCCTCCTTTCCCCCTTTCAATTCATTTATTTGAACCTTCACTGCCAGGGTTGGAGAATTTCCGCCATACGACGCTCGATACATGCTCCGCCCGAGACTGTTGAATCCCTCTTCATCGCATACAGACTGACAGGCGATCAACGGTACAGGGACCATGGCTGGAGCATCTTCCACGCAATCGACACCCACTGCCGCGTTGCGGATGGCGGGTACGCGACAATTATCAATGTGGATGAGAACCCGGCTAGGCAAGAGGATAGGATGGAAACTTTCTTTTTGGTGAGTGTTTTGTTCCGGAGAGACTTGAATATGTTCTGACGGTATGTTTACAGAGTGAGACGCTCAAGTATTTGTATTTACTTTTCTCAAGCTCGGATGTTATACCATTGGATAGTAGGTATTTTGCATTATCAGACCGAACACTGTTTACTGACGGTCTGTCATTGCTGTAGAATATATCCTCAATACAGAAGCACATCCATTCCCCATATTCGAGCCTTCAATGCAAACAGGCTTTTCATAGTGATACTCAGAGTTTCCTCGCACAAAATAATCAGTTCTGTAGTACATACAAGACCTGAACAAAACCTGATTCTCATCATCTTACAAGTGCGAGAAGCATGCATGCATCATGGTGGCACATAGTCGATAACATACAATACACAAGAAAGCATACGGGAGGGAAGCTACTGGCAAATAGTCTACTCCTCCTCATCCTCATCACCACCCTCCTCCTTCTTGGCAGCAGCGGCAATGCGCTTGCGCTTGACGCGACCAGGGCGGCCTCCACCATAGGGAGAGGTGAGCGCAAAGTCAATATGCTTTTGGGAGTCGAGACGGACGACGAAAGATGGGGCGTTGACAATCTGCTTGCCAACACTGCAGATAATAAGAACTTGATCAGTAACAAAATAACCAAGAACAGTAAAACAATATGAACGTACCGGATGTGCCTCTGCCTGATAAGAACACGAGCGTGGTGAATGCTCTTGGCCAATCCGCTCTTGAAGACCTGGGTCTGCAGCCTTCGCTCCAAGAAATCTTCAATCTTGAGGGCAAGCACGTAATCGAGACGCATGCGGGTTTCGTCGAGCACACCGATTCGCACGAGACGGCGAATGAGGGCGTTACCCTCGAAGAGACGCTTGGGGTCTTTGTCGTCGAGCTTGAGCAGCTCACGGGCAGCACGACGAATCTTGGACAGGATCAGGGCGATACGCCAGATCTCGCGCTTGTTGCGGAGACCGTATTCACCGGCGAGCTATAGAGAAAAACATTCCGTCAGTTCTTCTTATTTTGTAGGACTCGGAATAAAATTGACGATACCTTTAGCTCAGCGTCGAGACGAGCCGAACCGAAGGGACGACGGGGAACATTGTAACTGTAAATTTGTTACAAAAAGTAACAATGGGAGCATTGGCTTGTCAGCACAACTGCTATCACCCTCCACTTGCCAGTGGATCTTGAGGAGACCTAGATGCGAAAAAGTAGACTCACGTCTTGGAGTGGTTTCTTGGAGCCCTGGTCTCGACATCGTTAACATCTTTAGTGGGCTATGAAAGGACAGCGAGGACATTACCTGGGCATTTTTGGGGATTATAAGAACGAAGTCGACAGCGACGACGACGACGTTAAGTTTGTGAGTCTTGAGGAGGCGGGAAACAGGACCTCGAAACCTCTTGGGACGTCCAATTGGGTGGGATAGCCAAAGAGATGCAAACAGAATAGACTCCATGGCACAGCCACAACTGTACAGAACACGGCAGCCACTCGGCAATTGCCGGTCCACACCAAATTGTAGTTGCCCCTCGACACCGGATAGGATAACGACAACGCCCCTTGTAAGTCGGGCCTTTGACCGTGTGCTGTACGACGAGCTCACCGATTTCTGGTAGTCCTCAAGATGCCTCACTCCTTCGGTTACCGCGCGCGCACGCGCCACATGTTCAAGCGGGGCTTCAAGGGTGCGCTTTTCATCGAGCTTGGTATTGGTGGAGGGGAGCTGACCCGAAATTTTGTGGTGTTTTAGAGCACGGTCCCGTTAAGCTGTCGACTTTCCTCATCAACTACCATGTAGGAGACATCGTTGACATCAAGGCCAACGCCGCCCAACAAAAGGGTATGCCCCACAAATACTACCATGGGTTAGTCAATTGATCTTAGAATACCCCGCTTGAGGTTTGCTAAATTTCTGGTATTTTATTCCACTAGCCGCACCGGTATTGTCTACAACGTCACCCCTTCTGCTGTCGGTGTTATTGTGTACAAGGTCGTCGGCAACCGCTTACCTCGAGAAGCGAGTGAACCTCCGTGTCGAGCACGTCCGTCACTCAAAATGCCGTCAGGAGTTCTTGGACCGAGTGAAGGCTAACCACGATGCACATGCCGCTGCTAAGGAGAAGGGCGGTGAGTTGGGTTGTATTTCGCAGTTTGTAATGGGATGCTGATCTTGTGGCAATCTTTCCAACTAACTTCAGAGCGCATCAACCTCCGCCGTATCCCTGCTCAGCCTCGGGAATCTCACGTTGTCAGCACCAAGGAGAACACTCCCCAGACGATGACCCCCGTTCCTTACGAGACCACTATCTAACTGGAATGGCATTACCCGGTTTTTCTTCTTTTACCTTACGCTTTCTCATGCACGGTTGTATGTATGTCCGCCCTCTATTGCTTTATGCCCATGCAACACGCCAAAATTTGAAAACATCAACATCGCTGCTTGTGTTTCGATGAGGATAACGAAGATGTGTCGAGAGATTGGCTTGATCGTCCAAATACTGTTGTATGTCTGTTGGTGTCGCATCGAATATCCAGCATAGAAACCTGTCCTCCATTCCAGCCCATGAACCTGAACGATTTTACGAGGAGCGAATTGATTTTGAAAATGAAAATACTCCTGGATAAGATAAGATAGTCGATAAGTAGAACTCTAGGCTCCTCTCTCGCCACTGACTGCATTATCCGATATCTATCCAATGTGGTCATGTCACCCCTCTGGCGTGTGGTTAGTCCGCGTTGTTCTGTCAGTATCAGCATCTTTCCCCGAACAACCGGGACGGCCAGAGTATATAAGCAGCGTCACTTCGGATCTTGCATGCGCACTGACCCAGCTTATCATCCAACACCTCCCATTACCTCCACCATGGCTATTGAGCTCGTTCCTCTTCCACTACCTGCCTCTGCGGACGCTTCCAAGCTTGCTGACTTTGGGAGGGAGGTGAAGGGCGTCAATCCGGCTGATGTGAGTCCTGAGCTGTTCAAGGAGATCGAGCAGGCGCTGTACAAGGTGTGTTTGTTTGATCCGCTCCATGATATCGACCCGTTCTTATGCAAATATCTGGCACATCAGCATGGTGCACTTTTATTCAGGAATGCGAATGTGAGCCCAGCACAACAATACGCATTGACAAAGGTAACGTCATTTAAACTTGACTCGTGTGTGCCTGAGCTGATCAGCCCCTATTTGCAGGCTTTCGACCCCCAATCCAAGAGCTACGGCCACGGCAACAACAAAACAGGCGAAACCAAAAAATCTATCCTTCACCCCGACCTCAAAACCATCCCCTCTGTCCCCCAAGTCCAACTCATCGGCAACGGCACAGTATACAACCACGAAGGGCTCGCCGAAGCCAAGCTCAAACACCCCTCCCATACCACCTTCCACAAAACCCGGGTCTCGCCCGAGGATGAAGAGAAGGGCGTCACGAGGTTCTACAGGTGGCATATCGATGCTGCGTTGTACGACCTGAACCCGCCCAAGGTGACGACGCTTTATGGGCTGTCGGTTCCTCAGGGCCCAGGCCAATTGTGTAGGTACGATGATGGGACAGGGGATGAGCTCGAGGTGCCACTAGGGACAACGGCGTTCGTATCAGGGAAGGTGATGTTTGACATCTTGCCAAAGGAGTTGAAGAGCCTGGCGGTGCGGTCAAAGGTCAAGTATGCGCCTCATCCGTATGTGTGGATGGCACCTGCCCATGCGATGTCGACTGCTCTGGGGATTGAGAGTGAAGGGCTGGAAATGCCTTTGGAAGAGCTACCACCTTGGGAGGAGTCAAAGATTAAAGTCCTGCCTGTGGTATGTTGAGTTGGATGTCTTGCTCTGAATTTGGAATTCATTAACGGCCTGTAGCTTTGGAAGAACCCCGCGACTGGCGACCTACATTTCCAAGTACACCCCTGTGGTGCTATGGAGCTCCTGGTCGACCCTCTTCCAGAAGGCGCAAACCGTGAAGGCGCATTGTACCCTGACGGCGAGCATATAACCGACCTTAAGGAAGTCCGTGAACTTTTATACAAGATGCAACGGCCTGGTATTGCTCCATCAGTAAGCCGTCATGTTTTTCCTCGTCATCTTGGGTTTGAAAGCTGATTATATGCGATGATTAAGCTTGTTTACCCTCACGATTGGTTCGTCTGCCGTTGCGCGTCTTCTATACTTTCCTTAAAATCACACTCTTTTATTTCCATTCAGGCAAGAGAATGACTTCGTCCTCTTCCATAATCGCGGGCTACTGCATACCGTCGTAGGAGCATTCAAGCCAGACCAAGTCCGTGCATTCCACCAGTGCAACCTTGCTGCGTCCGATGAACCTGCCGGGCCTACCCATGAGGATGTGAAGGCATACGCATGATACCTGTCGTAGCCTGGCCACCTACCTTATGGTGTAATGGACTTAGAGGCAGTTTGTCGGACGGACCATGGTCACTGTGTCGTATGAACTCATTGACATTTTGCGTGTGGATGTCGGAACTTTTAATCATTAAATAATTGCAATTGTCTGTATGATGTTTTCGATGACCTCTTTTTCCGTATCGTGTATCATATCATGTATCTGAGGACCATTTCCTCAACTCTTTTGTCAGTTACATTCAAAATTCATATCTCACTGCATCAGTATGACGTGATCGAAAATGATGGGCGTTCGTTCAGCTCCTTCCCTTCCAAGGAATTATTCCCATAGATAGGTTGGTCGCCATTCATGGGTTACGTTCTTTCAACGAGTCAGACACTCAGTCAGGAGGCTGACAAATTGTCTTTGTTCAAAGTATGCTCAAAATATGCTATTCTTTCTGTGTTAACCTGAAATTTTTTTCTGTGAGAAACACCTCAATTAACCTCAGGAAAACATGTCCAATGTATTTTCCGACTCTTCAGTCACCTTCACACAGCCCACATCACTTCCCAGCCAGAATTAGATGTGATCTCTGGACTTCCCGGACCTTCCTCTCGGGTCCCACCTCGATTTACCACAATTTATGGTGCCGTCGTAAGTTCATCCAAATATCTCTACTTAGGAGTCTCCATTCTCTGTTCCGTCATTTGAAATGCTGTATCGTCGTAATGCGCGTGAATCTGATGCAAAGGAATTAATTCGAAGCCCACATACATGTCGAAGAAATTACAAGCACGAAATTTGAAGTCTAAATGTCAGTGTGCACTTGAGACCGGATTAACTCTTCGGAGGCTTTGGATCGCGGCTTTATGGTGCACTTGAAAGGCAGGGGATGGCTGATTCAAGGTAAATGATATATCCCTCTCCAGTATGTATGCAAAGGACTTGCAATGTGAGGCTCAGTGCACCATCGTACTTGATGGATGGATCAACTGGTACACCGTCGTCATCCAAAGGATTCGAGATGTCAAAGGTCGTTAGGAACGAAGCGATCCAGATCCATAGAAGTGACAGCGCAACATTAGAGCCCGGGCATATCCTTAAGATAAAGGTAAGGTTCATAAAGAAAGCAATCAGCATCATAGTACGAACCGGCGGCCGAACCCGAATGCCATTAAATTGGGGTCGCGTACTGCAGGGTTCAACTGTCCGTCGGGTGTCAAGAAGCGTTCTGGTTTGAAGGAGGACGGATCGGGATAGTCTTCCTCGTTTTGGAGCATTGCCCTAAGACGACGGGAAAATCAAGATCGAAATGTATATTGGGAAATTTTTTATTTACCATGCATTCGCAATGACGAAGGCTCCCTTAGGAATGTGATAGCCCTCGTACACATCATCATCGGTTACTTGATGGGGTACACCTAAGTGGTAATGACAAGATTAAAGACAGAACACAAGATGGAAATATTAGAGAAACAACCCAAAGGGACGACCGGCTTCCATCTACAAGCAGACTGTCAGTAAAAGGAGCACAAGTAGTGAAGTAAATCAAATACCTCATAACTTCTTTGATGACTACAGAAAGATATGGCAGATTTGGTTCATCGTCGAATTCGGGCATCCTTCCTTCAAGGACGCGATCCAACTCGGCTTGGGCATTCTTTTGCACTTCTGGGTAGCAAAGCATTGCTGCGAAGAATGTTTGCATAGCTGCCATAGTTGTGTCAGTACCGGCTATCGAAATGGTTCTTGATTAAAATGTGACAGTGCAAATAATCAAAAGGCCTCACCTGCAAACACGATTCCAGCTGTGTCTTTTATAATTTCTTCTTGGTGCTCAACATTGAGGCTGTCGTCCAATTTTTCCAGAGAGTTCGAAGTAAGAGATGGGTCTGCTGTACCTGAAGCCTATTTTCCAATATATCAGTATGTCATCGCCTACAGCAGGATGGACCAAACAGACTAAGTTTTTCACTGCCTCAGAATAAGGCAGCTCATGCATTTCTTCCTGTAACTTTTTCCACATCCTTGCTTTCTTCTGAAAACCAGCACCAGGCATCCATTCAGGAACGTACTTCAGCCATGGAATGAAGTCGACTAGGAACGCCCCCGGAAGAGTCGCCTCGAGTGCGGTTTGCAAAGCACGTTCTGCCAGATTAATGAACAGATCATTGCTGTCACGAATCTTCAAGCCATAAGCCAATGAGATTGCAACGCCTCCTATTGAACTTCGAGATATTGAGGTGTTAAGGACCGTCAGAACTACCATTCCCGTCTTGAATGATAGCACTTACTGCCGGATGATCCCAAATAAATCATTGGGGTGGTCTAGTAGTCGACACAAAGCCTTCCGCACAAATTTTAATTCTTTGATTCGGTATGAAGCGACGTTTCGGTTGCTGAAATATTGCTGGAATAACCTTCGGCGCTGTTTCCAGCGTTCTCCGTAGGGCATAGCGGAAAACACCCAATTCCAACCCATACTACGTTGTAGAAAAGGAAGGTTCAAGATTTGATCAATTGACATGGCCACAACTTACAGTTCAGTTACCATGGTGTGCTGAGGTCTAAAGTATGTTCAGGATAAGTACACCTTGTTCTGTTGAGGATATCATACACACACCTTCCTGAATAGATTACTGATTTCTTATCAAGGAGATCAGTAGCGGCTGTTAAAGAATTCAGAACAATAAAGTCTCTGCCAGCAGCACGGAGGTGAATAATGTCTGAATCTGCAAAACCATGCTTTATGAGTAGTATTCCAGCAAAAGAAAAAATAAATTCACTGTGGTCTTTGCTCCACCGCGCATAAGTCTCCCAACTAAAACTGAGGGGAAAATCAAGCAGGTTTCCGAGCAGTGGTAATTTCCTGGGACCTGGAGGATAGGGCAAAGAACGGTGTACCCTGTTGCCAAAATACAAGAGCAACATTGCTGCCACAGTTAGTAGAAGCACGACTTCATCTGTCCTATCCATTACGGTAACTGTTATGGTGTTGGGTTTAAGCAAGGAACACGTTGGAACAGATGATGTTGGTTTATCTGCATACTTTTAATATTTCCGTAAATTGGACTCCACTTCAGTCCAGACTTCTCTGTCATGTTGTGCCGATAAGAGTGGAAGGGATAAAAACCGGACCGCGCGCCCCTTGTTATCCATTGACAAGGTTCCCGGTGTTCGCGATGACTGGTCATAATCCAAAGATTAAATGTTCCCACTCAGTTGACAAGACGGGGAGACGGGTAAACGGCTGGATCAAGCATATTAAGCACAATCAAAGACAAGACTCGGATGGTTCGGATAGAGAAATTCACCTAAGGGCGTCGAGTTCGGGCGGTCTCCTTTCAAGAACCTGACCGAATTTGTCTTGTCCCCTACTTTGTACCTCGGAAAATTGGAGCTTGGCCGCAAAGAATGTGGTGATGGCTGAAAAGGTTGTATCGCTGGCCCCTATTGAAGTCCTCTCTAAGAATGTAGCAATGATGGGAGCAGTCCAGGATACCCTTACTTGGTCGAAAAGGCATAGTATTGCCAGACTACCTCCCACACTTTCAGACATGCCGTGCAAGTTGTGAGCAACACCAAGGAGAGCAGGTTTGCCAATGAGATTCCTTACTGTTGAATAATTTCAAGCAAGCGAAGTAAGGCCCTACGCACGAATTTCCAGGGCTCACCGTATGCCATGGTGGAGAAGGTTCAATCCCAACCTATGTTGAAGTCATTCGAAAATTTAGATCGACTTTTGATTTGACTGTAGACTCGGCATTGAATTTACAGCTCCTTCGTCATAGTAAATTGCGGCCTGTTCAAACCGTCAGGGAAAGTATAACACCCCATATCAGGGACACATCACGTACCTGCCCAAATAGATAAGTGTTATCAAGGAGGTCAGTGACAGTTTGAAAGAATTGAGTACTATAAAATTTCTTCTGGCAGCACGGAGATGGATGACGTCGGAATCTATCAAACTGATTATATTCGAAAAATTCTATAATGAGATAACGAATCTGGATAGAACACACTGAACTCTCGACCCCATCGCGCATATGACTCCCACCCGAAACTGACGAAAATCGAGTAAGTTTCCTAGCAATGGCAGCTTCCTTGGACCTGGAGAATAAGGTAAAGTACTGTGCGACCTCTTTCTAAGGAAGAAAAATATATGTTGTGACCACGGCCAGTAGCACAACAACTCGATCTGTCGAGCTCACTGATGTGAGTGCCATAATGCAGAAAAGGAGGGCAGAACGGAGTGTGGAAGTGCCAGTGTGGCATTCGCAGGCTGCCATTGGCATGTACTGAGATTGAACGCCACATGTCGGTTCCGACTCGGACAGTCAATTGGGTATCCGTAATCGATTAAACAAGAGAATCGGAATGATAGTATTCACGAGTAGAATTATGAGGATAGAGTACACATTACCTACTTGAAAAGACTTGCGCTGCCGGGTCGGTTTGAAGACACATTACAGAGTTTGATTCGAGCAAATTGGAGTGAAATGCGGTTAGAAGAACTTCAGCAGCACCACATTAGGCCATAACCACTCTGAAGGGACAGGAAATGCTGAAAAGAGGCTAGTCAGGCCCATAGGACAGGCGTAACAACAAGGGTGCCTAGGCAGGTTTTTTTGCCAAGTGGCAGGTTGTCAGCTTATAGAGCAACAGAAGACTGAAAAGAGTACAGACCATCGACCAAAACTAAGAACTATTATATAAGTATCGCCTGTGGGTTCAGTTGATAGTCTTGCGCCTTGAAGTGGAATGTCCAGCCACCAGACACGCGTTGGCTACACGTCACCTTCCACTGACAGAAGAAAGCAAGCTTAATTCAAATAAAGTGCGCAAGTAGTGCCCTCCCGAGCGATAGATTCGACGCGTTCAGACGGATGGACCAGGACGTAAGTGCAACGTGATCATGAAGGCGCGTCATGTAGTCGTGTGATCCAGATGTGATACAGAGTCATGCGTGACAGTTAGATTGTTCAATTTATTTTGAATACAGTCCATCCGTTCCGTCACTTCCAGATGGTGTCGACCTTCAAGCCGTCCGAAATCTCCTGTCACTTGGATACATCAGCGTGATGCACTTCTATTTGGGAGGGAATGCTATCAGCGCGACCACACGCCTTGACAAAGATGAAACAAAAAAAATTCACCACCGCTCTGAATCTCCGACCTCAAAACCATCTGGTTACCCACCGCTCAGCGCAGGACAGGGGATGAGCTCAAGGTGCTGCTGTGGATGATGGTGTCCATTGTCTAGTAAGACATCTTTCCAAAAGAGTTAAAGGGTCTGGCGTTGGTCTGGCGGTAGGATCGAAGGCAAACTCATCGCATGCCGTAGATTTTGTTGATGGTTTGAAGGATTGCCTCGAGAGGAGAGATCAAGACCTTACCTGTAATGTGTTTAATCAGGTTTCTTGTTCTGGATATGCAGTTCACTAACAGCCTATACCAGCTCTGGAAGAGTCCCGCAACTGGTGACCTACATTCTCAAGTCAACCCCTGCGGTGCTATAAATCTCTTAGGACCCTCTCCTAGACGGTGTAAACCCGGCAGGCGCACTATACCCTGGTGGCCGGCTTGTGACTGAACGCAAAGCATTCCGTAGATATACTCGGCAAGATGCCATGGCCTGATATCTCTGCTTTTGTGTGTTTTACCGCTTAATTTTACGATTAATCTGATGGAAGACTGATTTCATGCTATGATTTCAACTTGTTTACTTGCATGATTAGTGCCCCTCACCGTCTCGCTACTCGAGTCGTTATGTAAGAGAACGATTTCGTTCTTTTCCACTGCTGCATAGGCCCCCTGAAGTTCAACAAAGTCCGCGTCTTCCACCAGTGCAATCCTGTTGCGTCAGGTCAATATGTTGGATCTACGAAATTCCTGTGGATGTGAAGGCATGCGCATGATAATTGCTAGCGTCACCTGTCCATCGTACGGTAGCTTTTGCAGAATTATTTATCGAACGCTGTGCAGCGTCGACGTTCAACGTTTCAACGCCAATACCTCTTGTCTGTGTTATATTCTCCGTATACTCATTTTTTACTTTAGGAGTATCGACATATTGCATCGTCCCGAGGGCCATGCCGCTTAATTTATTACTTCCGTGATCGAACCGTGACGGTGATATGTCGCTGAGTTTAGAATTTAGGAACTTCTGCCTTTTCAAGTAATTGGGATTCCATAAACAGGTTGATGACGGCTGACTCCGATCGTAGACAATATTGGGTCAGCAAGTCAGCCAGGAGGCTGGCATAGAAGAACGTATTCGAAAAAGATATATAACCACCAGTGAATCACCACTTCTTAGTTCATTCGACTACCAAAGACTAAATATCGTTCCTCCTTTCAACGTCACAGTACCACCGTCCGAAATGTTCACGAAACTCGCCTTGTTCGCTGTTCTCTTCTGCACCACTACCCTCTCTTATGGTAAGCCCTTTTTGGTTGCCTTTTGACTTCCTTGTCGTTGAGCTCACGAACCCGTTCACAGCTGCGAGAACCCAGCGCGGAACGATCCAAATTCAACGTGACATGACCTCCGACCCGCTCAAGCAAGATATTCAAGATTTCGGCTGTATCGTCATCAAGCGCGCTGATGGAAAGGGCGGTGCTCCATACGCTGCTGTCTCCGGCAGCGCTTCTGGAAGTCAGTGCGCTCAGTTCGAGATGACTTTTGAAGGCGACGACTTCGACTTCAAAGACCGCCGGTACAGGTTTAAGGAACTGTGAGTGTTTCAATAAACCCTGAATCCCTATTCACTTATGCTCATTCCACAATTCTTGACTCCAGGTCTACCAACAAGATGATGTTCCATTCCGCCAATAGCCACTGGATTTACTTCAGCAATGAGGACGGCGACAAGACGGACTCGACACTCTTCTACGGCGAGGACTACGTCTTTTGGAACACCCAGCTTCCCAACATGATGCTCCGCCCCGCCAACTCTGATAATCGGATTTATGCGCAGTATGACTCGGGGGACATGAATGTGAAGAATTCGGGGTTCAAGATGTTCGTCAAGTTCCAATTCCATTGATCTTCTGCCTGATGAAACGATGCGGTGGTGTGGACTCGTAATGTATAGATGCACAAGAATATTACACATTTTCAAGCAATTTATTTCATTGCAATATTCGGGCGCACAAGTCCATTCAAAGCTGTCTTGCAGTGGATAATAGTCAAAATATCGATATGAAAACCAAAGTGGAAAGCTAGATATCATGATCGCTTAACATTTGAGATCTAATCGGCTCTTTAGAAGCTTTGGACCATGGCCTTATGGTGCACTTGAAAAGTAGGGGATGACTAATTTAAAGTTAATAATATTGCCCTCTACAAGATGCATGCAATGGGCTTACAACGTGAGGCTGAGTGTGCCGTCGTACTTGATGGAAGGATCAACTGGCACACCGTAGTCATCCAAAGGGTTCGAGATGTGAAAGGTCGTTAAGAACGAAGCGACCCAGATTCATAGAAGTGACAGTGCGACATTAGCGCCTGGCTAGATTCTTGACAAAAAGACGGATTGAAGTCGACGCAAGCGCCATGGGTTGTTTTTTATTTTTTTGCTAGACACGCAGCGATTCACTGACAAAGGTGCCAGAGGGGCCAGAGGGCTTTATTTACATAAGTAACCAATAGAGCGCTTGAGATATTACATGAGTGGAATCATATTTCAATCACCGAATGTAGAGAACGGTCTTTCAAATTTACATAACTGACAGAGCACCAATACAACTTTGCCTTTCCGCAGTTTATACGTCTGTGAAGCCCCTGACCATTTCTTCAGATGCCTTCGACCGCGGCTTAATGGTGCACTTGAAAGGATGAGGGTGGCTGTGAAAAAAGGGCATTAGGAGATAGCGCTAGTATAACCTTCAGAAGAAGGTGGCTCACAATGTCACACTGTTCGCTTGATATTCAATGGAAGGCTCAAAGGGTTCACCGTTTTCATCCAAAGGACTCGAGACTTCAAAGTTTGTAAGGAAGGAAACAATCCAGAGCCAAAGAATGGACCTGGCGAGCTGAGCACCAGGACAAATCCTTCAAAGGTCGTAAATCATCAGGAGATATGAGACAGAAGGGAAAAAAACAGTGCAGACCGTCGACCAAACCCAAATGCCATCAGACCAGGGTCACGTACAGTGGGGTTCAGTTTCCCATCTTTAGTCAAGAAGCGTTCCGGTTTGAAAGAGGATGGATCGGGGTAATCATCCTCATTATGGAGCATTGCCCTGGCAGCAAAATGAAATCGACTTCATAGGGAAAGCATAGGGCAATAATGCTCACCATGAGTTGGCCATTACAACGGATCCTTTGGGAATGTGGTACCCTTCATACACATCATCTTCTGTGAGTTGATGTGGGAAACCTGAGAGGGAGATTGGTGTCAGGAATAGAGCAGAAGAGTGCAATGATTTAAGCAATGAAACGCACCCAATGGTACCACTGGTTTCCATCTACAAATTTTTGTCAGCCCAAATTTCAGAAGTGATTAAATGCATGTAGGTACCTCAAAACCTCCTTATGAACTGCTGAGATATATGGCAAATTCTGCTCGTCCCCAAAGTCTGGCATCCTTCCTTCGAGTACACGATCAAGTTCGTCATGCGCCCTTTTCTGTACCTCGGGGTAGGAGAGCATGGCTACGATGAACATGGTCATAGATGAAACAGTCGTATCAGTGGCACCTATTGTGAAATCCAAATTAACCAACGACCTATGGAAATGTATAGAATACGCTTACCGCCGTATAACATACCCGCTGAGTCTTTGATGACGCTCAATTGTTCATTGTCGACACTGTCCCCCAGCTGGGCCATGCTCAGGGAGGTAAGCGAAGGATACGCAGTTCCTGCAGCCTATTACTCGACAATGTTAGGGTGCTTTCGCAACGTCATATAGCAGAGAAAAAACCAACCGTATTTTTCACTGACTCAGCAAAGGTAACTCATGGAAATCATTCTGTAGCTTCCTCCACCCTTTTGCTGTCTTCTTAAATCTCGCACCAGGTACCCATTCAGGGACATATTTAAGCCAAGGGATGACATCAACTAGGAATGCTCCAGGGAAGCTTGAGTCGAGACCCGTTTGGAATGCACGTAGAGCCAAGTCAACAAAGGGGTCATTGTTGTCCTTGACGTTCAATCCGTATGCTAGGGAAATTGACATCCCACCTGCCATACTACAATGCGCTGTTAGAAATTGCTGCGATACATTTAGGAAAAATAATGGACACTTACTCCTCAATGATTTTGAAGAAATTCTCTGGATTATCCAGCAGTTGAACCAATGCCCTGCCCACAAATTTTACTTGTGGCGGGCGATAGAGAGCAACGTTTCTGAAATGTTGTAGGAATAATCGCCGTCGGTCTCTCCAGGGTTCACCGTATGGCATGGATACGAAGAGCCAATCCCATCCCATGCTATATCACGATATTGCGGATGAAAAGTTAGATTGAGCCTGACAATAAGTATGGTCAGCAACTTACAGCTCGTGCAGCATTGTGAATTGTGGCCTATTGAGGCTGGTAAAATTTAACTCTTTTATTACAAAAAAACGTACCTGTTCGAATAGATAAGTGATTTCTTGTCAAGCAATTCAGTAGCCATCTTGAAGGAGTTGAGCACTACAAAATCTCTTCCGGCTGCACGAAGGTGAACTATATCGGAATCTGTGGGAGTTGTTGGGCCCAAATATTTTCTGGTGACGAAGGAAAAAGAAACGTACTGAATTCTCTGCCCCATCGCGCATAGGTTCCCATGCAAAGCTTGCAGGGAAATCGAATAAATTCCCCAGCAAGGGCAATTTTTTGGGACCTGGAGGATAGGATATGCGACGCGACCGAGTTCTAAAAAACATGAACAGAACTGCGGCCAACATCGCTAACAATATAATTTTGTCGACTGAAGTAGATGTGGACGCCATGATGGAATGAAGAATCAAATTTAACGGAGAAACCAGTAAGATTTATAGGCTCTGGCAGTTTCGTAAATACTTGAATGGGGATTGTCACTTGTCTGGTAATGGAATGACATCGCAGCTCCAAGGAAGAGATAAAAGTGGGTAGATGCAAGTGACCTCTCCACACTAGTATCAAGGTTCAAGGCCATGAAACCCCTGTATATCGATGGTGGCGAAATGATCGGTGTAAGCGAAGGCGCCGAAGTTTTAAAATTGGGGAAAGCTAGGAAATAAGACACCACATGCCAAGGGCTGGCGCTCCACCAGACGAAATTTTAATAATTTAGGCAGGCACCTTCAGAGTTTACTTGACGTTTTCGCATGTATATGCAGGATATAGCTGATATAGTTGTGGCAATGAGATAGGTAAAGGAGAAGCGAGTGGATAATCGAGTAGAACTTGGGCAAGCTCCCTCAGATCTGCAGAGTTTACTTGACGTTTTCGCATGAACAGGCAAGATATAGCTGATATTCTCAAGTCATCGACAATGGGATAATGTGTTTGTGTTAAAGTGGACGCGAGCGGAGTTCGTACATGTTATACATCAAGTTCCGACAACCTCCGCAACTGTACCTGAGTTTATACCCTCAGCATTTCAACCTTGAGGTGTAGATTTGTCTTTCACGCTCACAACGTCTACGACGGACCCAGAATTTAACTAGCATAGATAGGGTAATCTTTAAGACCATCTTACATAAACTGCTTTTCAATTAAAATGGAGTGGTGCCGGAAATTTGTACCCGTGTTGACAAAGTGTTGAAGGCGGCTTGCGAAGGTATCTAAGCGAGTCACAATAGGACAATTGAGACAGACGCTTGATCATGATCATGACCTCTAGTGCCAATTCACTTCTTGATACTATGCCTCTGCCAACAAATGAGACCAAATCAGCTTCTGCAAAGCCTTCGATCGCGGTTTGATCGTACACTTGAAAGGCACAGGACGACTACGAAAGAGGATGCGATGGAATGCGAGTTGTCAATTCGCATCAACAGTAATTTGGCAGGATGTACTCACAACGTCACAATGCTTGATTGATATTCGACGGAAGCTTCGAGCGCCGTAAAGTCTTCGTCCACCGCTTTCGAAACGCTAAAGGTCGCAAGGAAGGAAGCAGCCCAAAGCCACAGCATCGAAATAGCAACATGGGAACCTGGGCAAATTCTTGACACGAAAGTAACTTCAGACGGAGAGGAATGAGGACCGATATGTGGTACTGACCGTCGGCCAAATCCAAAGGCCATTAAACTAGGGTCGCGCACAGCTGAGTTCAGTTTCCCGTCTTCTATCAAGAAGTGTTCTTGTCAGAACGAGAAGGGGTCCTAAGATGATTATGCAATCTCAGCCCACAGAGTGAAGCATCCTCAATGAAGTTGACCATGCGTTGGCAATGATGAGGGCCACACAGTCCCCCATGACTTGATGTGGCAAAGCTGCAAAGTTGGCAATGTGACTAAAGGTAGGAACGTATGATGTTCAGATTGAGGACTGACCCACAGGTATCACTGGCCTCCATCAACGAGGGGTATTGCCAATTTCCGTTGAACGAAATGGGCGATGAACGCCCAAGGAGGGCCTTAAGTAACTCTTTAACGAGTGCAGAGATATACAGTAAATGCGTTCGTACTGGATAATGCGAACCAGATTCCAAATGTTCATGCTTGCCATAAGTTGACAATAATTAAGGCATCTTGAGGTATGAGGTCAGTTGAAGAAAAAATCGTGGCAATACACTCAGTACGCGCACCTGATGAATTCCTTCACCAACGCCGCAAGGTACGGAAGATTGGACTGGTCCTGGAACTCGGGCAGTCTCCCTTCAAGGACCCGATCAGTTCGTCTTGTGCCCTACTTTACACCTCGGGAAATTGAAGTGTGGTCGGAAAGACCATGGTAATAGCTGAAAAGGTCGTATCACTAGCACCTATCTGAAGTCCTCTCTGAAAATGTAGCAACGATCCGGAGAAGTCCAGGACAACCTTACCTGCAAACCCCATACCCGCCGTGTCTTTGATGAGTCTGTGTTGATGATGAGTATCGAGGCCTTCGTCCAGCTTCTCTGACCAATGCGAAGTAGGGGATGGCTTGCCATGCATGAATCCTGATATGCATGGCGTCAGCCCGATATCATCCTTCGAGTTAGTTGCATGGTGAAACCAACCTAAAGTTTTAATGCCTCAGCATAGGGTAGCTCATGGAAGCCTTCCTGTAGCTTCTCCGTGGCCTTGCTTTATTTTGGAACCCCGAACCGGGCACCCATCCTGGGACGTACTTCTACAATGGTGTCACATCAACCAGGAAGGCTGAGTCGAGTGCAGCCTGAAAAGCACGTTGAGCCAAATCAACGAACGGGTCTTTGGTATCTTCGATTTTCAATCCGTAGGCCAAAACTATTGCCGTACCACCTCCCATACTTCGAGACATGCAATAAGGTACTTACAAGTTGTTAGCAACATCACGGAGGAGATTTACAAATAGGGCCCCTTACTGATGAAGATTTCAAACAAATCTTCCGAGTGGTCGAGCAGGCGGAGTAACGCCCTGCGCACAAATTTGGCGATGGGCACCAGCGCAGGCTCTTAGCATAGTCGCATAAGGCCTGACGAGAAATTTTGTATGAATGCAGCAATGCAGCAATTGAACCGGACACGAGTTTGAGAGCGTCATCGATTCATCTTCCACAGACAGAAGGAAGTAACCTCAATCAAGATAAAAATGTGTCAGTGGGGTTCCCCCTAGCAATGCTAGCAATGGATTCGATGCGTTCAGATCGGTATGAGTGAAAGAAAACACGTTGCGTGATTGTCACTCAGTTGTGAGGCATGTGACACAAAGCAATGCGTGACGGGCGACCACCTACTTTTGCTCCATCTCCTATTTGATGCATTAGCATGATGCACATCAGTACAGCAACCTACCTTGACGGAGACGAAACCGAAAGGTCCACCCACTCCGAGTTTCCGACAAACCATCCGGTCAACATCCGGTTACACACCGCCCGACACAGGGCAGGGGATGAGCTCGAGGTGCAGAGATGACGGTGCCGTGTCGTACAAGGCAACGCTTGGTATTTTGCTCGAGAGATCACAGAGTCTAGCGGGGGTCTGGCAGCGGGGTCGACCATGCGTCTCATCCATATGTGTGGGATGGCGCCTGCCCATGCGATGACATATACATACGTTGTTGGGAAATGCAACTGAGAAGCCGCAGATTTCGTTGGGCGATTGCCGCCTCGGGAAGAAAGATGAAGATTTTACCTGTAGTATGTCGAGTTAGGTTCCTTGCTCTGAATATGCAGTTCACTGATAGCCTATACCAGCTCCGGAAGAAATTCTCAACCCCACCCCTGCGGTGCTATAGATTTCTTAGGACCCTCTGCGGGAATGTGTAAACCGGGAAGGCATACTAAACCCTGAAGGCGCGCATTCCTATTCTCCCCAAGATGCAACGGCCTGGTATCGCACCTAAGTCTTACTGATTAATTTTACTACCAATCTGACGCAAGGCGATTGTATGCTATGATTTTAGCTTGTTTACGCGCCACGATTAGCTCGCCTCACCATCTCGCTGCTGAATGTCAGAAATAGATTTCAACTTATTTCCGTCAATAGGCAAATGTCGATTTCGTTCTTTTTCACAGCTGCATACGCATTTTCTTGAAGTTTGACAAGTCCGCATCTTCCGACATTCCAATCTGTTGCGTGAGTCATTCTATCTCTGGGGATGGGAAGGCATGCGCATCGCTATTGTTATCGTCACCTGTCCTCACGAAATTATTTGTCGGACGCTGTGTGGTGTCGACAATAAATTCCCCAGCAAGGGCAATTTTTTGGGACCTGGATGATAGAACATGCGACGCGACCGAGTTCTGAAAAACATGACCACAACTGGGGCCAATGTCGCTAACAACACGACTTTGTCGACTGTAGTGAATGTGGGCGCCATGGTGGGGAAATGAAGAATTGCTTCACCAGAGGAACTAGCATTTATAGGCCTCTGGCAGTTTCTCAAGTACTTCAATACGGATTCTTACTCTGGTAATGGAATGACATCGCCTCGTCAAAGAGATAAAGGGGGTTTGGTGCAGATGACCTTTCCACAATTCCGGGATTCCAGGAAATAAAATATCGCGGCATGGGGCAGCGTTCCAGTAGAAGAGGACTGAGTGAGCATTGTGGAGTGCCATGTATGTCGTGTAAGTTCCAAAGGAGAAGTGAGTGGATTGCAGTGTACAATTTGGGTAAGTGAACCAGAGTTTACTTGACGCGTTCGGATGCATGTGCAGGATATAGCTGCTAACCCAGCGTTGGCGATAATGGGATACCATGGAAAATATCAATCGCGAGTGGAGTGCGATTTGTGTAACGCAAGTTCCGGCCAGCGGCTTTTTGACTTTTCGCGGCTCGCGCACATGATCATTTTACGTATCATCAGCATCTCGGAGGGCTATAGACTCAGTGAAATAGTAAACAATGTGACACGAATATAGGGATTTATGTCGACCCCTCGAACCCCTCGAAACGAGTTTTCTTTCCTCGAATACATAATACATTTCTTCGATACATGCGCCCTGAAGACCGCCCCGTACATGCGCAACTCACTGCCCCGAAATAGATACGACATGGGGGCCCCACTTTCGCCTTATACATATGGGCCAAATCTCTGTTCGTAACTCTACTATTTCTGCCTCTTGCTGGCAGCCGCAGCGTAATGCGTGGTCGAACCGCGCAAAGTAAAACGGAGACTGTTTTCTCCGGAAAAGTGTGGCGGAGTCAGGTATATGTCCAACTGAGTGGAGTCCTCAAGCGCCTGATTCGGAGGCATTCCTTAAATGCATATCGTGTTCGGTCCTGGCGTGCAATACATTTTGGCCCAAGGGGTTATTATCTATTGGCAGCCTGGGGCGATACTATATTTACAAATCCACTATCATTTCAAAAATATGGTCAGTAACGTCTTTTTCACGAGACTGCGACGGAATAGACAGCGCAAAGTTGTCCATCAATAACTTTCCAGTTTCGCACCCACTTGAGGTGTAGATTCGTATTTCACAGATCATAACTTCTATGTTAGACCCAGATCTAGAATTTGAATAACATAGACAGAAAGCAGATCTGGTAATCTGTAAGACCATACATGGCGCTTCCGATATAGAAACTTCCTTTCATTTGCCGTGGAGGGTGGCACCGGAGAATTGTAGACTAGTATACAATTTAGTTGAAGGCAGCTTGTATACGAGGGAGTCACAACAGGACCGTGAGGCAGATGGAAGTCCCCAGCTACGCCCCTCGTATCAATTCATTTCCCGGTGTTAAGCTTCTGCCAATGAATGAGACCTAATCAGCTCCTCCAAAGCTTCGATCGCGGTTTGATCGTACACTTGAAAGGTAGAGGATGACTGGAAAAAAAGGTAATGGAATGCGAGTTGTCAATTCGCATCAGTATATAATCTTGGCAGAATTCACTCACAACGTCACACTGCTTGATTGATATTCGACGGAAGCTTCGAGCACCGTACCGTCTTCGTCCACCGCTTTCGAAACGCTAAAGGTCGCAAGGAAGGAAGCAGCCCAAAGCCACAGCATCGAAACAGCAACATGGGAACCTGGGCAAATTCTGGACACGAAAGTAACTTCAGACGGAGAGGAATGAGGACCGATATGTGGTACTGACCGTCGGCCAAATCCAAAGGCCATCAAACTAGGGTCGCGCACAGCTGAGTTCAGTTTCCCGTCTTCTGTCAAGAAGCGTTCTGGTCGGAACGAGAAGGGGTCAGGGTAGTCTTCTTCGTCATGGAGCATCGCCCTAAGACAATTATGCAATGTTCAGCCCACAGAGTGAAACATCGTCGAGAAGCTCACCATGCGTTGGCAATGACGAAGGCCCCCTTAGGTACGTGGTACCCTCCATATACGTCGTCCTCGGTGACTTGATGGGGTAAAGCTGAGAAGTCGGGAGTATGATTAAAGGTAGGAACGTATGGTGTTCGTTTGAGGAACTGACCCAAAGGCGTCACTGGCCTCCATCTACGGGTGACGATGTCAGTTCAACTTGAATGAAACGAACGACGAATACAGGAAGGAGCGCACCTGAGGAGCTCTTTAACGAGCGCAGAGATATACGGTAGATTTGGTTCGTCCTGAAATTCAGGCAACCTTCCTTCAAGGACACGATCCAATTCAGCCTGTGCACATTTTGTACCTCAGGGAAGGATAGCATGGCAGCAAAAAATGTTTTAATTGCTGCAACAGTCGTGTCGTTAGCACCTATTAATAGAAATTTCAGTTGACGGAGGCGGAAATTGCTCAGGAAATTGTTGAGCCTCACCGGCAAATACAATGGCTCCTACGTCCTTAACGACTCCTTCTTGCCGTCTAGAATCGGAGGTGTTGACTAACTTTTCCGACCAGTGTGAGGTAAAGGACGGCATTGCTGTGCCCGAGGCCTGTTGTTAACCATGCCTGTGTAAGTGCGCCTCGCCTATTTGACAAAATGTCTAGCCAGAACTGACCAAACTTTTCACTGCTTCAGCGTAAGGTAGCTCACGAAAAGCTGCCTGAAGCTTCCTCCATGCTTTTGCTTTCTTCTGGAACCCGGCACCAGGGACCCATTCCGGAACGTACTTAAGCCATGGTATCACATCTACTAGGAATGCTCCTGGCAGAGTAGCATTGAGGGCAGATTGAAAAGCACGTTGAGACAGGTCAATGAATGGATCATTGACATCTTGGATTTTGAAACCGTAAGCCAGAGATATTGCTACCCCACCCGTCAGGCTATCAGAAAAACTCGTCAGCAACGTTACATCGCCTTAGGGTCCACGAGCGAGGACACTTACTGGTGAATAATGCCAAAGAAATCCTCAGAATGATCCAGGAGGCGAAGTAACGCCTTGCGCGCAAACTTTATCTGGTGAGTCTGATACACATGTGTGCTTCGGTTGCTGAAATACTGCTGGAACGTCCGCCGACGTTCTCTCCAGGGCTCGCCGTAAGGCATGCTGGAAAAGAGCCAATCCCAGCCCATGCTACGACATAAAGGAAGCCGTTGGCATCAGCTTAACACGACATTGAAGGGACAGCGGTCCACCCACAGCTCATTCTTCATTGTAAAGTAAGGCCTTATCGGGCTCTAGGTGAGAGATTTACTTCAAAGGTGGTACCTAACACACCTGTCCGAATAGATAGCTGATTTCTTGTCAAGGAGGTCAGTGGCCGCTTTGAAGGAATTGAGCAATATGAAGTCCTTTCCGACAGCGCTGAGATGGATAATATCGGAATCTAGCAAGGTACCTCTGTCTAAGCGCTTTCTAACTGGCGTAATGCTAAAGCGTACCGAGTTCCTTCGCCCATCGCGCATAAGTTTCCCATGGAAAACTGCGGGGGAAGTCGAGTACATTTCCGAGCAAAGGTAGTTTCGCGGGGCCTGGAGGATAGGGTAAGGCACTACGTGTCCTGTTTCTGAGATATATGAATAAGGTTGCTGCCAGCGTCGTCACCAACACGACTTTGTCCATTCCACTCATTGGCATGAATAACATGTTGCTGGGAAGAAGAAAGGACTCTTGATTTGGTCTTGATAGAGAAACTGTTGATATTTATATCTTCGTTCAGGTTGACACTCGCCTGAAATTGGAATTAAATCTATGTCAGAAGGGCACCGTGTCAGAAAAGATATTAATAAGAATGATAACGAATCTTACTTTCACGTTGTATTACAGCTGGTGCACATACAATACACTCTAAATGCAGTTCAGCAGAATTTTCGGATCAACAGTCCCTCGAACGTGCCCTAGTAAGCTGGAGGACTGGATGTATATCTGACGGTAGTGAATTCTCCCCGAAGCAAGTTGCATAATCTGCCAAGGACCGTTCAAGTTCCCGAAAATAACCAAGGGGACCCAGGTCAAGCTTTACAACAACTGCCAGCTTGGACGTGCATTCCCTCGATAATGTCGGCAACGGTACAAATTCTTGAAGAACAACTCAACAACCTACAATTATGGGTAAAGGCGTTGAAGACACGATGTCGAATTCGCATGGAACATTTTCGAAGGCACCCTTTCCAGTCCTTGTCCATCTTCTTTGCCTCCTTCAAAACAAACTGGTGGACAGGAATGTCAATACATGAAAGGGATGACACTCGACGCTTTCATGGCTTGGCGATGATCAAGCAGGTCTGCTTTCGAACCGTACTGGAAGCCCGATATCGCCCAGTCGAAACATGATAACATGTTTTCGGATCAAGTAAGTAGCTAGGGAGCCCGCGATATGCTCTCACAAAACAAACTTGGCGGTAATCTTGAGAATATCGCGGAGACAAATGGAGAGAATGAACAGGTGGTTCCAACTTCGTGTCTGTTGAGGATTAGTCCTCCTTGCCCGATTGCAGCAAGTCAAACCACGGCTATCCTTCCAACATTGCCTCGACAGGATCCCTCAGCCGTTCTAACCCGTCCAGCAGGAAAATCTTTCCTCCGTTGAATGGTTCATACTCTTTTTGAGACACAAGATCAAGGATTGCAACTCAGTCTCCTATTGGAACAGAGTTTAGCTCGGTTGCTGCTGGAGTACTTCCAACCGGGTATGTAGTCGCGATTACGAGGTCCATCTCTGAAGATTCACGCCCACTAAGCTTCAGATATTGGCCAGATGTGTATAGTCTAACTGAGGTTCGGACATTGCGGATACTATATTCAACTGGAGGTCATCTAGAACGGGGCGTATATCAGTACCGTTGTAAGTGTCGGAGTAATTGGGATTGTTTACACACCCTGCTTCTCCCCGACGTAAAAGCACTGGAAAGTGGATCAGCCTTCGTCAGTTGCTGCCTAAGCTGGGAAACGACTTGGTCACCCGTTCTGCAAGGTTTGACTTGTAGTCAATGACTAGAAGTTCAAGTAAAATTTTAGAGCTCCTCCATGCTGGAGATTGCGAATTGATAGTCCAGAGTGATAGAAAAAAATATGAGGTTTTAGCAACTTGCAAGTCGAGATCAGAGAGCCATGATTCTATAATTACATACTCCGCTGGTCCTGTGACAGCGACTTGCAACATGCTCTCTTTACCATGGCTGTGGACTCTCTTACTACTCCTATCTGGCCCCGTTCTGGGGAATACAGAAATTGTTAATTTCTCGGCCTCAAAAAACCCCCTCCTGAAACTAGCTTTCACTGAAAAATGGTCAGTCTCTGCACTTATTCCATCATTGTTTTCTGTACCCACAAATACAACAGGCCCATTCTGCGTCCTAGCAGTTCAAGTACTCAAATCAACGTTACCTCGGCCCCTCTTGGCTCTGTTTTACCTCGAACAGTGTGCACAAGACTCGATAAGTGGGATCCAGAGCGACCGGAATCTTGTCCGCATGAGCTATGGTTAGTTCTCGACCTAGACGCAGATGAATGGACAGGCTTCAGAAGTTTACTCTCCGGTTGTCCTGGCTGCATTTGTACGTCTCTTTCAAACTAAATATATCTACTCTCTGTCTCTGATAATTTGAACAGAATCCTACGATTTCTTCATGGAATTTCGACCCGCAATCTCTCCAAGTATTCGCAGACCAAAATATCGCCATAGAGGCAACAGAAACGCGACGGAAATACGCGCGAATACAGTTCGTTCATACTGGCGTTTTGACTCCTTGGGCCAGCAACAAGCTGGATGATACCTCGCGTTACACCGTTCCAATTCATATCATCGTCGAACCACTGCATTTTGGCGTTCTTCCGTCATCCGTCATTCCTGTGGTCTGCAGCATTATAGCCGTCATAGTGGTCGGATTGCCTATTGCTGCCAGAATAAACCGCTACCTCTATGGCATCGTTCAGCATGTCAGAGTTCAGAAACGGAACCTGAAAGTTTCCTAATCCACAAGGGGAAAAAACGATATCCACATCTCTTTGCAGTTTATGCGAAGGGGTTTGACGACAATTTGATTTGTCACGCCGTTCTTCTCCAAGTAGATCTGCTAGAGCACTGCATCTGGTCCTCTGGTATATTCTTAACAAGAGCCGCTGGAACGTGGTCTGCATTCATTTCTCGTACAGGTTGACCTAGAGAATTCAGCCAAGGGCACATGCCCAGAATCTGCAAACTAAGCAGTCCTTTGGAAATTCTAACTTTAATTCACTATGTATGTATCGGTCCGATGATATTGGAATACAATGTCTACATATCTACTTGCTACACAAGCATTTACACTACAAGCAACGTTACAAATAAGAAACAATTTACATCTGTCCTCACAACATATACACTCGTCAGTCGGCTCAAGAAATTTTGTCATGGCCAGAGTCTCCACCATGCCTTTCGACGCCCACGATTCCGCTCATTATCCTCTTCCTTAATATTATTCTCTCGAATGACTTTCAAGAACACGCTTTCCAACGAAGCTCTCTCCACCGTATACTCCGTAAAGTCACCATGGCTGGCCAACGTGTTGAACAATTTGAAAGCGAGAATCCTTCGCCATCTCCAGAAACAATGGGACCTCGAACCGCGTTGCCACATCATCGGCCTTGCGCGAGCCAGGGATGAGGGACATCAATGAGCGTGCTTTGACCTCTTCTTCCCGGGTGCGGCATGTAAAGTGTACTTCATATGTTGCATAACGGGTAGAGAGCAACTCGGTGGTGCCGACGGCTGCAGAATGAGATGAATATGGTATGCACTCTGAAGCAAGTAACTTACCGAGCATGCGTTTGGCCAGTATGCCCACACTGCTGGCTAGCGCAGAAGCTTCTTCCATAGAATCTGCCATGGAACTAGTCAATACAACCGGTAAAACGGTAAAATGGAACGGCTTACGGGTAGTAATGACGACAGCTTTTCCAGCAGCAACCGTACGCAGCGTCTGCCACATATCTCGCTTCATCTTGGGATCGATACCCGTCGAGAATTCGTCAATGAGAACAACGGAAGGGTTTCCAATGAGAGAAATCGCAAGAGAAAGTTTTCTCTGATTTCCGCCTGATAGCTTGCTGGCCAACCTGTCCGCGTATATGGCCAACGATGTTCCTTGCAAAATAGCCTCCACACTAGTGTCTACTTCTGTCCCTTTTCTTAATCCCTTCAGCCTTCCGTAGATCATCAGATGTTCTCGAACAGTGAGCTGGGAATCGATCGCGGTGAACTGTGGGCAAACTCCAAGAGAGGATCGAGCTGTTCGTGGATGGCGGACCACAGAGGTGCCATTGATGAAGACATCGCCAATATCGGGTACAACATCGCCACCTACATGAACGAGAACGTTTAGAGAAGCATAGCAAGAACAGGTCACACTCACGAATAATGTTGAATGTTGTTGTCTTGCCAGCTCCATTGGGACCTAAAAGAGCAAAGATAACATCTTTCGATACTCCGAAGCTAATATCATCTACGACATTGTTTCCATCGAAGGTCTTCGACACGTTCAGGACGCGGAGGGCATCATCGGACGTAGCCACAGCTTCCGCAGCAGCAGTCACATCCTCTTTGGAGGATGAAGCGGTTCCTGTACCCGAAGATACCTTGCGTGGCTTGAGGCGGCGTGGTAATCGGGAACCGGAATCGACCCAAACAAGAATAGCTAGCAAGACGAAGGAGTACACGAACAGATAGAGGATAGGTCCTCCAAATTTTTTGATTGTCCCAAGGGACGAATTGCGAACAACATTATCCCCAGAGCACAATAATGAAAATTCATTGATGGCCACCAGAGCAGCACGAGCCTAGAGTCGTGTTTAGTATACACAACACGTCGACAAAATATCGGACCTACAAGACTTGATACTGGGGCGACGATAGAAATTGTGAAGTGGATAATCGTTGTTAGCTTGTCTGACTCCGTAACTGGCCCATACGTTAAGACGAGCAAATATGAAGCGATATAAAGCTAAAAGTCATCAAATCGTGGTTCGATACCAAGACCATGGAAGTTCTCACCAGGAACATAACAAATTGATATGCAGCCACAGCAGCGAAGGCCGCCAGAGGAGTGGAAACCAATAAGGAGATACAGTAAGAGAACAGAGCTGCTGTCACACCATAGAGGACCATAGTAAACCACTGGAAAGTTGGTTAGTATAGCCCAATGTATGACCACATGAACACATACGAGAAAGCCAAGACCATGGAACTGGTCGAATTCGGCAACAGCAAAGACAATGATAATGATAGTCGAAAGGATTAAGATCGCAATTGAATCGAACATGAGGTGTCCAAGCCAGAGGCCAACGGGATTGGTTAAACCATTTGACAATTGCATTGCCTGCACCGAAGAGCGGCGTTCTTTAGCGACATAGAGGGTTGAAAAGGCTGGGTATATGGCCTATAAAAAATGATCTCAAAACCTGAAATCTGAATCTGAATGTATACACTGACCATCACAAGTCCAAAAAATGCGATCCATCTCAAAGAAACCAAGGTGCCAAGAGCCGTCGCTGGGAAAGGGGTATAGGTCGCATTGATAATGGCGGGTGTCTGAGCAAATCTTCCAGTACTATTGAGAGCCCGGTTATACAGTATATTGGTGGCAAGATTGAGCATTGCGGGCCCAGTATATCCAGGAGGTGAAGCCTCCCAAGCAACCAAGGACGCTCCGGTATTTAGATCCAAAGAAACGCCCCTAAGGAGAGATTCCTGAAATTCTGCGATATGGTATTGACAAAAGTAGTATTATCGGGTATATTGGTGGTTGAAAGCAGCGCTGCGCTATTTCCTAGAGCCGCGATGATGCCAGGAGGTTGTGACAGGACGGCAGCAGATGGCAAAAAAGCGAAAGGTACTACTGGGGAATCTGGAAGGAAAAGGGGTATGGAAGTTGTGTCGAGGAATCGCTTCTCACACTGTGGTTGGTGGTGTGCGAGGAACACCAAAGGTATAGTAGCTCCTGCGACGCCGACTACGATAGTGAGGACCTGCGTCAACCAGCTCCGTCTTGCTATGAGCAAGCGTTTGTAGAATATCGTCAAGGCTTGTTTAAAGGCGAGGCGGGTCTTCCTGTAGGAAGTTCCATGACCGATGTTTTGGGTAACGGTGAAGGAGAATCTCGTGGTGTCTTCTCGTGCTCGTCGTCTTCTTGATTAGGAAGACCATGTTTGCGCATCAGATCCAGAATATATCCTCGATGGTTGTGCCCAAGATGGAATATGATACAATTTTTCCGGATTGCGTTTCAGAATCAAGGATATCTAGTACCTGACGGATGATTTCACTATCCCTCGTTTCAGATGGTAAGAAGATTGCGAAGGTGAAGGAGTGGATATGTAAGTTTGAGGTGTTATCAACTTAATCCTCTGCAACAGCTCGTCGCTTACTGTTGCCTCCGCCTTTTCTGGGTCGGCAGACGGGGAAAATGTGACTTGCATGGTATAACCTCTCCAAGGTCCCTCTTCAGTGCAACAGGAGGTCCAGCGGCAACAACCTTGCCAGGTGCCGCAAGAATGGCAATGTAATCAGCAAGAAGGTCAGCTTCATCAAGAAACTATAATTTGAATTAGTATACGCGTGAATTGGAAAAAGGGTGCTACTTGCATGCGTGGTGAAAACGATGGTACGATCCTCGCGGTAAGCAGTCAAGGTCTTCCATAAGGCTCGTCTACTGAGCGGATCGACACCTGAGGTACATTCATCAACAAGGACGACTGGAAGAATAAGTCAGTGAATCCGTCAGTAGGTTCAGAAAAGAGAAGCGCACTTCTAGATCCTCCAAGAAGACCGATGGCCAACTGCAGCTTCCTTTTCTGTCCTCCAGAAAGCGTCGCCGCGTTGGCATTGATCTTTTTCTCTAGATCACAATCACGCAAAAGTTGCTCCAGGTCTTCATCCGCTTCGGAGTTCTTGGACCACTTGACTGCTTTCCAAACTCGCAGGGTCTGTATGCAGCTCAGTTCCGGAAAGAGGACGTTCTTCTGAGGCACAATTCCGAGCGTACCTCGAGGCGGTCTTGGAGCACCGCCTTCGAATGTTACTGTACCACTGCTGATACTTGTCAAACCACCAATGACAGATAATGCCGTTGATTTTCCAGCCCTGAATGTTCCCTTTATGAGGTGGTCGTTGAAAGATTTCACTAGATATAGACGTACCCATTGGAACCCAAAAGCACAAATATCCCAGTCTTCGGTACCTCAAGGCTCAAATTCGAGACTGCAGTCACATTGCCCTTTGAGCTAAACCTAGACGTCTTGTAGATCTTGGTCAGGTCACGAATCGAAATAGCCATATTTTCAGGTAGCGAAGGGTGTTCTTGAGCAGGTGCCTTCTTCCAGAAAGTCCAAAACTGGGCTTTCGCGTACCGCCACTGGCCGTGCGTCATACAAATACCTTTCAAGTTGAACAGCTAGATAAGGCCAAAGGAAGATGTCAATCTAAAGAGAAAACAAAAAAATGAATATAGCCATCAAGAGGATTGAAATTTTATACCTACAACAGCAGCGATCAGTGCAGGAAGGATTACAATGCCCCTATCTGGATCTCCCTTCAAAACATGCGAAGCAATTTGGTGATTTTCATAGCCACATATCGCCTTTATCGCAAACATGTAGAAAGAAGGTGGGAACAGGAGCGAAAAAATGAATATCACTCCACTCCCGTTGGTCTTTATCACCAAACCAAGGATTGCAAAAACGATCGCCAGTAGTGTAGACACTACGGCGGCCAATTGTGGACTCTTTCCAAACGGAGCTGCGACGAAGAGTGACCAACTTCCCAGAACTAATCCAAGGAGAAGGTGCAGGCCAAAAATGAGGCCGCCGTTGGAAGCAGTAAATACACGGGCTTTCCAAGTCAATGAGACGATGATCCAAGCGGGCAGGTAGGATAATGAAATAGCAACATGCCACGATCTACACAAAATTTAGAAATGAAAGATGGAAGTAGAGAATCAGTACTTACATTACCCTTGCCGAATCCAAAAGTCCCATTGCCTTCAAGTGCTCGGTGATGAGCATCGAACGTTCATTTGCAACTGATCCTGGAAGTTGGTATGCAATGCCTACGAAAAGCTATGAAACTAGGTAGATGAAACTCAATTAGCATTCGCGATCTAGGTTTGGTAGTGACTCTTATTAACTTACAAGGCTAGGACAAGCAATGTCCGTATGCCTCGAATGTAGCCTGGAAATTACAAAGAATTTTCTTCAGTAAAGTATAATCAAACACCTGTACCTACTCACTAAGTCGAATTTGAGTCATTTGTTCTTCATTCGTTTCCTGATTGAATGGCCACTCTAGCGGAGTTTGTTGCTGGACGCCTGTTTGCAGCTCGATGATAGCCTTAAAGATGGATGAGAATTCGATCATCGACGCTAGTGATTATTATAACTTACTTGGTCTAGAGACCACTGCAAAGGAAGTATACGCTTCTCGAAATCACTTTTATGATGCACTACATCAATATGTGCAAGACCGGCGTCTGCTAGTATGGTATAGTTGATGGGCCTTGATGCACTTGCGTTCGCAGGGATGTCATAGAAAGCGATGGCGGCAAAACATTGAGAGAATAGGTTAAAGTTTTGAGGACATTGAGATGGTATGTCTGCGGGGTCCGATGTCTGCCTCACTGACGCAAGTTGAGCTGGAGTAAAACCGGATGTGATCCGAGAGATGATGCTGGCAGGACTTGGATTACTGGTTCCGTCTGTAGCGTCGACCCATATCAAGGCAGTTTTGCCATCAAACTGGCTTTGCAGAGAAAATATAGGGACAGGTTGTCCAAGACCGTACTGAATTGGCATTAGTACAGGCCAAACAGTACTTTAGATGCAAGACATACGTTGTTCAATCTGTTTAGAAGTACCTGGGCAAATGCAACGAAAGCTCCATATAAGATTGGGCCGATGAAGCAACGTAATATCGACCACTGAAATCCCTCCAGGCGTCAATGATTTGTATCCAAGAAGCAAACACAAACTTGAACGTACAAACCAATGCTTCGAAAGCACGATCCAATTCTTCCAGATAAAAGCTCGTAACTGTCGCCAGAAGAGGCCAGTCATCGTAACCAAAAGGCTGGTATCTTGCTCAGACTGCCTTGAATGCTTCTATCGGCATTCCACAAGAAACAAGAGGGTATCAGTGAAGAGGGTATAACAGAATGAAAGTCGTCTGTTTTCAATGCCGCATGAGAAAACAGCATCTAATTTTACCGCCACGACAGTGTGGCCTCCGTCAAAACATGATGGATGATGGCTTGGGCGCAGCAGTGACGAATGTGATCGTTTCCCAGGTCCCAGGAACAAATTCATGATCAAAACTTTTGGTCCTGAATCCGACTCCTAATGAATTCTTAAAAAGGTCACAAATGCGAGAAAAGGTAATTCGTCGTAAATTCCGACAAATGTTCTGAACTCGGACCACACACCCATCGGTAAGCCTTTCGTGAGGGACCCGGCGAACTTGAATACTTCATAAATTCCTATTCACAGCCGAGGACGCTTCCACTGAAAAAATTTATTCTCATTATCGGCCTAGCTGAACATTATTGATTTAATACATATACCAATAACTGTTGATCGACGTCAGACAGCTTCAAATCACCTATCTCTGCCATTGCATTGCAAGGACGATCGGACAGTACGGAGGCTGCGCAGAAGAGCTAAGAGTACCTATTGCCCATGAAAGCATAAACAAAGACGAGTATCGATTTTGTGAAACCAAAAGACGGCTACCATGAAGCAAATTAATGATCTGTCTGCGTGACTGATTGTTGAACTGGAGAAGGCATATTGATAAGTTCTGTTTCAACTGCCAGGTGAGGCACTCAATCCTGCCTGTAACCACAATTCCAGACTGCGGCGCAGCGGTTCCAATCATACAAAAGATTTCTTGCCGCATGCAACCCTTTTACAAGGGTCCCCGGATGACAGCCCAATGTAAAGGACTGACTTCAAAACACTGCCTTGAAGGCATTGCAAAAAGGCGAGGTTCAGAATACCAAACATCGGAAGAAGATAGATGTTGTTAACTGCCCAGATTCTCCCCATCAACGATTGAGCAAATTGAGGTATATCCAGTTTTTCCTTTCGCAGTTCAATGAGAGCGGCCGCGAGTAGCATCATGGTATTATCGCCTACCTAATATCAGCACATAACGATGGTGATGAAATTGCAGCCGTGATGCCCTTCAGTCCACACACACAGAAAACTCGCCTCGAAGGTAGTGGGTCATACGGGATCGCCTAATATTTATGAGGAACACCTGAAAGAAGACATCTGATCGTTGAAGTTATTAAGGAGTTCAATGGGCGCCCCAAGAGTAAAAGTTGGACCGCCGCAATCCTTATCCCTACGGAAGAGAAAAAAAGACTCTGAATATCTGGATTTTAGAAAATCAATAAAATTTACCTACAAAGGGTACAAGAGTGGCCGCTTCCAGCAGGCGCAACGCTGGAGATCTGGTCGTTAATGTTGTTTGGCACGTTGATGCACTCATGGCCACTGTAATGCATAAAAACACATTTTCCGCCGAAGTTTTTATCAGTGCAGAGCATGAGCGTATGAGCAACCTATGACAATTTAGCAACATATTCAGATTCAACGCTGTAAAGCATCGGAGGCGCATACCACGGAAACAATAGCGAGCGAGAAGTGAGAGTATGCCGGTGAGGGTTTTCATTGTCAAGTGAACAAGTACACGAGCTAAAAAACTAGTGAAAGGGCTGTTATAAGGAGAGGGAAGATTCAATGTCAGATTATAATCCATTTCGAATATGCAGAGAAGCAGCAAAACCCACTTTAAGTCCAGGATCTACATTAGACTAGTCGCTAGTCCTAGTAGTTCAGTGATACATAGTTAAGAAGCAAATAGAAGGTTTGAGGCGGAACTAGTAAGAAAAAAATAAAGAGAACTCGTAGCCAGAGAGTTAGCTAGAATCGCCCAGCTAAGACCAACGTCCGACCAAGTTGTCAATGGTGGCCCCAGCTGATGGTATTCATACATAGGCAATTGATTGGTGCTTTGGCTTCTTATAAGGGGTGAAGCTTGAAACTTGAAGGGTACAGCTCATGATGATGACATGATCAGATTCAGACTCCAGAGGGGTCATGTGCACCATGATGGCATCAGTCCTTTCATCATCAAACTGAGCACTCAGCAGATACTGAACTACAG
Source organism: Gymnopilus junonius (assembly GCA_015501075.1). Taxonomy (NCBI): domain Eukaryota; kingdom Fungi; phylum Basidiomycota; class Agaricomycetes; order Agaricales; family Galerinaceae; genus Gymnopilus; species Gymnopilus junonius. Next base: position 505,071 of record JADNYJ010000007.1, on the reverse strand, counting down.
CCTTGCCCAGACGCTAATCGCGCCATTCGCCCATACCATGCAAGCCTCTGAGAGTGATTCCCAAAGTCTCCCAGTCCTGCTCATGATTCTCCCATTTTAAATATCAACCCAGATGTTTTATGGCGGATATTCATCTTGAATGCTGATTTGGACGATGGTCTATATTGGTGGTTTAGTGACGTAGAACTTGCGTAGAACGCGAAAGATACGTGAAGGCTAGATATCAGGAAGACTTTCTCTCCATCCTATGACCATCGCTCGGCGTACATCCCAGGTGTGCAACATGTGGCGGACGGTAATGCTAGATTCTCCATCTCTTTGGGCAAACATAATCGATCTTCGCCAGTCACAAGGACATTGGAGGGAAGAAGTCATAAGACGCACAGGAACATCCCCACTTTCAATTCGAGGATATTTCGACGGAAGCAATGGATCCTTGAAAGCATTTTTTTTCCCTGTTTGTTGATCACTGAAAAAGGATACGGAGACTCGAGATTCACTTGCGGGATTTCTCATTGTCACCAGTCCAGGACTTGAGTAAAACCTTTAACCTCCCAGCCCCAAGTTTAGAAGCTCCTTGCTTCGATTTTCTAGGTGATTACTTGATGTCTGCAGAACGAATGAACCTGTTCGGAAATCATGCTCCTCCCCAGCTGCGGGAATTCTATTCTCCATCTCCAAGACTACTCTATAATCCCAATGCGCCATGGTTTGGCCAATTCCGCCGTCTTATGCTGTATGGTCCTCTTTCCCTTCAAAACCTCTTCGTTGCTCCGGCGAATACGCCCCTTCTAGAATTTTTGGCTATAAAAGGCCACACGTTCAGCTCTCAGGATAGTGATCATACACCATTTCCAAGTACGTCGGGAAAAATCTCGCTTCCACATCTCGTTATTATCTGTCTTCAGCACAAATTCATGCCCTGCCTTTTGATCCTTGTTGCAATTATCCCGTCTTCGTCCTGTGATCTACACCTAAGTATTGCAGAGGATGACTTCTCACCAGAAGACATAGATGCATTCCGGAATGCTTTGATTCAGTACACTCAGCTATACACCGTTGGGACCGTAACACAATTAACATTGCAAGTTACCATCGATTCCTTTGATCTGTTTGTCCAGGAAACCTCTGGCTTCCGCCTCATGATCGATGTGTGTACCATCTGGGAACGCTGGATTGACCTCTGTTCGTCTCTCATTCATATGCTTACTACATTTGAGCTTTCCGCCGTTAATGAATTCTCGTCATTCTATACGATGGTGTCGATGGAAATCGACCTGAAATAGTTTCCCTCCTATCCTCTCTTTCCGCAGTGGAGGTGATGACTGCTAGCCGAGACGCACTTTCCGTCGATTCCCTGAATCAAGACCTCATGATACTCCCTCTACCTGATACAATCAAACTATTCATTATCCTTGAGCCCGTTGTCAAAGAAGGTCAACATGAAATACCATCATATCCAAATGTCTTGTTGTCCTTCCTCAGGAACAGGAAGCGTGTCGAAGTCCTGTCAAAGTCCTGGATTTAACTCGACGCGGATACCATAATTTGGATGATCTTAGATTTTTGGAGGAAATATTAGGGTTGAAGATAAAGTGGATAAACTCGGATTCGGAAGTTGATTTTCAGAAAGTTCAGGTTTATTAGGGCTGCAAGTTGTGCAGTTTATGACGTCGATCAGTCTTGTGGGAGCCATGCCATAACCACGGGCGAAAAGAATGAAATACTGGTTTCCGAGATAAGGACACCTTGCTAGGGAACACTCAAGCCCTTGCAGAAAGGGTCGTGACATGATAGTATGGACAGGAGTTTCCAGATATCCAGAGACAGTTTGAAGGCCGCTGCAATTTGAGGTCGTGGTTGCCAGAGGAGTTGGCTTGCGCTCGACTTTGTGGCCGTATGAAAGGAACTAGGTAGGAGCCTACTGAATAATATTATCAAAAAGGAAGTCATGCATAATGTGGTTTTTAGAGAATTTCTGAATGCGCCACACTTTTGTAGGGCGCAATGCGAGCATGCAGACCGGCGGATCCTTGGTAAATAATCAGAGAGATAAAAGAATATGTAAGGATCGTCGACGTAGGGATATCCGAAAGAAGGAGGGTATACAGGTCAATAATAAAAGATGGTATGGTCCTGGATATGTCTTCGAGATTAGACTATCATTCCGACCAGCAGAGTGATGATGCCTTGGCTTTAGGGATTCGCAATACAAAAAAGGATGTTGGACGGGGGCATAGGTCGGCTGTGTACAACATTCAGACAGTCTGCAAGACATTGTTCAGATCCGAATCGAAGATGCAGTAAAGATAGTTAGCAAACCTTGAGAGAATTTCTAAGCAGGGCCTTCTTTTGAATGTAATGCCAACCCCTGACCATATCACCCCAGATGGAAAGAGGTATAACGACGACCATGATCGGTAGCGCAATCTTCCAAAACCTGGCATACCTGGTCAGCAGGGTACAATACAAGATTCTGGCTGGATACTTACAGAAGGTCCGAATTATTGTTGACAGCCCAGAATGGTTGGAAGTTCATTCCCTACCAGAAAAGTGAGACTTCATGTGGCACACAAACCGTCCATCTGAGCTTACGAAATATCCAGTCAAGAGAGTTAGAGGCAAGCAGACGATGGTTGCGATTGTTAATCGCCGCCTGGGTGAAGGTCAATGAAGAAATTCACACATTATAGGATATACTTACATCACATCGTTCATTTCGTAGGAAGCAACCTGTATTACTATTGTCAGCCAATCGTCAACCAGTTTTGGGTGAAAGATCTCACATTGAACGAGTACGCAATTAAGTTTTCTGCAATTCCAGCGAACATATCCAGGCTAGCAAGAATGTACTCCGTGTGATCGAAAACGTCGGCCTAAGAAGCAAGCATTACTTAACGGAATATGCGTCACAGTGGAAGGACAACTTACAAGGTATATCTTCGCTTTGTGGCTCATAAAGCCCACAACTTTTATATCTTTGTTATCAGGATTGGAGCTGTCGATGAGGGCTGCACATCGGTCGACATCGTATCTTCGTAGGCCGTAAATGAGAGTCTTGATAGGATCAAGGGTCCGTTTATGAAGAATAAGATCACCAGACATAATATGTACTGGTTGATAAGGGTTAGTTCGACGAGAAAAGGTGATAGGAAGCAGCAGTACACACATTCTTTGACAGTCCGCATTTTGGGTCGAAGTAGAATTTCTCGCTCGAATTTGATGAGAAGGGCATGATAACTGTCCACGACTTCAATAGCTCGGTCGACAACTAGAGTAGGTCGTATTAGAGCCTTGGGCCAAAAGGAAGAAAAAATATGTTTACCCAAGTCGAGCATGGCATGTAGGAGCAATGAAGGATCTGCAGATTGCCTTAGGACTGTGTCGCGGCTACGTAGCCTGAAGGAAATGGGAGCAGTGAAGCGCAGGTTAGGAGATTGTGAGATCGATATGACAGTTCCTGAACAAAAATATTTCATCATGATGAATTTCAACGCGTCCAGTACAAATAGAAAGTCTCACCATCTCTGAATAGGAAAAAGAACATGGGCGACACATTGACATGTACTCTGTCTCCCTGAATAAGATATTAGTAATGTAAGCAAAAAATTTGTGGATTCTTTGTACCTTTTTCAATGCATGGACGGCAGCTTCATCCTTTCTACGTTTTGCACGAGTCTGTTGCTTCTGTTGGGATTTGAGAACGGTGCATAACTCATCAAATGTTTACACTCACAGCGGCCTCCTTTGCTATCAATCCGGTCAACCCAGTACTAGTTGATGACGCACTCTTCTCGTCGATTGAAATTGAACCTTTGAGGTCAGTGCGATTTGTCGGAAGGATTGAGGTACGCCCATTGGACCGCCTTTGGACAAGTGTAGCAACATTTGAAGTTGGGCCACTGCCATATTTCGTGAAATCGTCAGATTCTGCCAACTTATCCCCCATTTTTTCCGGATCAGATGGAGGATCTATAGGCTCTGGGGAGGCGGTACGAGGGGCACTCGTAAATGAGTGTGGACCGAAAAGTGGCTCATCTGCGGCCACTTCGTGACATAATACGCGGAGGAAAAGATGCCTTGTATAATAGTCCGCTTTGGAACGAGTACGCGAGTGACCATGAAAAACATCTTCTAGGGATAAAGGGTGTAAATCTGCGATAATACATGCAATGAATCTCCGCTGAACCCAGATAGAATGAAATGACACGAACGATATTTGATGGATACAGCCTTGATTACATCCCAGCTAATTCCTCCAATATTTATCCACCGCACCTTGACCCAAGGGTCTCTTGGAGGGAGGTCATCCGACTCTAGGTCTCCCATAAAGTGGACAAACTCTTCATTGTTCATCTTTCGCGTCGTGTTCCTGATTGCAGAGTAATCCATAATCTCAATTTCACACTCCTCGTGAATATGATTGTACTGGGCGTCCACCACGGGTCGGCGAGGGTCAATACCAGGTTCGGCACCTATGCCAGTACTTATGTTGCCCAGCAAAGTTGTGCCTCGTTGCATCGACATGACCTTGCGCACCGCTGTGCGAAATCTCTCCTTTGGCGGTAAGGCCGCCCATCCTGAAGGTTGTCCAAGTCCACCTGAACGAGGCGACAGAGGGTTCACTCTAGAAATTTTTGAGCGTATTGACTTTTTGGACTGGGCCTTGCTGGTGACTCGAACCAGCTCAGCTAGCCCATGTCCAATTGTCGGATTCGGTCGCTGAGGGTAATTAGCGGATGAAGGCGAAACGAAGATGTCGTCCTCTTCATCCGAGGCGTCAGGTGTGAGGGACCTCCCTTCTGAATCGCTCAGGCTGTTCTCGCGAGGCATCTGGAGGAGACTTTCATACAAAAAGGGACGATGGCAGAAGGCAACAACGCCACGCCGGTGGTTGATATGGCATAGTGTTTGGGGCAATGCATCATGATTCTCACATGTTCAGTGACATTTGCCTCGAGCTTTCGCCGCATTCGTACAATACATCAGTGGAGCTGAGATATCCGAGAATAACATATATAGCCCAAAGTTTCTGCCAGGCAGCCAGCGCTCAGCAGTCAGACAACTGAAGTGTGACATAAAGGGCCATCGCACATGAGGTGAACAAGAGGCAAAGAACGTGTCTATAAAATAATTCAATAATATCCGACATTCATTCTTTTATTCCATTTCTTCTCCATTAAGTCCAAAAACGAGTGTAAGCGGCGGGGTCAGGCGATATAAGGCCATACAAATGAGGTGGGTGCAGCACGCAGGGGAATAATAATCCGACTATTACGAAAAGTGAAGGGAATGGTCTAAATTTCACGACAGCAAGTACGTATCCAGATAAGAAAAACTATTTTCAGAAGGGAAAGGATCGACGGAGATGCAATGATGATGATAGCGCAGCAATCTTGTAGTAGGAGATAAAAAAAGGAAATATAATAAAAAAAGTCAAGTATAGGGAGTGTGGAAAGCCATTACAAAAATAATCGGCAAATAAGATAAAGACAACGATAATGCATAGAAAGTGCTGACGATGGACGACCAGAGAGAGAAAGTAATCAAATGCATAGAAGGAGTGTTTGGTTTGATGTTTGATATGATTCGTGGATTTTATTTAGATCGGTGAGAGGATGAGAGAGATGATGAGAATTATGATGGGGTTTGCGTCTGACGGGGCGATGAGAACAGAGAGAAGACTTTCTCAGCATTGTTCTTGTACTTCTTCAACTTCTTGCCCTTGCTCCTAGGAGCCGGTCCATTCGATTGAGGGGAACTTCTAATTGCATCAGCGGCGTCTACAAGGACAGCAGACATGCCGTTGGACTGGTCTGAGGATTGGCTCTGAGCCCCAACAGACATAGCTGACTCCTTCGATTTCAACGAATGCGGTGAATTGAAAGTGCTCCCAACAGAAAGAGAAGAAGAAAGCATGCCACCACCGGAAGTTGTCGAAGCCGCCGAAATGGTATTCGAGTTCGAGTTTGTTGCTGACTGCGAAATTGACCATGCAGAGCTAGGATACGCAGAAGGAGGCGGCGACCTAGGACGCAGAAACTGCCTGGGGTGTTTACGGAATTTAAGTCCTGTCCTCCCACGTCTTTGTGTAGGAGACGGAGATCCAGTCTCGGAGGCAGTCGCGTCTGAAACATTGGACATGCCAGAAACAGACCTCTGTCCATTCCTCGAAGGCGTCGACGCCTTGCGGAACACAGCAAGGCGATAACGATCAACAACGCCTCTGGCGAAAAGACTTGTGCCCTTTGCACCATTCCTGTCTTCGCCATCAGCAGCTTCGATAAAGTCCCAATCATCGTCTTCGTCACGCTCTGCCTCTGTAGCCTCTGTGTCTTCGTCGACGCCATCTGTAAGGTAACGATCCAGGGCAGGAACACCTGATTTTTCTCGTCGGGGGCGAGCACTGCGGACATTGGCAGCTGGTCTTGGAGGAATGGCTTTCGGTGGAGGAGTGGTGGTCCTTCCATTGGTCTCCTTGACCGGAGGAACAGCTTCGACGGGCTTGTAGGTCGAAACATCCTTGCTAATCCTCTTGGCTGGGGCCGGCACCTCTTTGACCTCAGGTTGCTCCATGATAGGCACCTCTTCGATCTCTGTAGAGGCTGCTTCTGCGGGTTCTTCCCCTTCCACAGCTTCCGTAGACGCCGCAGAATCAATTTCAGATTCTACAACGGGAGGAAGGCCAGCAGGACGAGCCTCAGGCGTCTTGGGCTCAAGGCCCTCTTCCAGCAAACCATCCTCTTCCGTAAGCAACGACGTCCTATCAATCTCAGCTGGCTGCTCTTTCAGAACCGAAAGCTCGTCCGCTTCATCTTCCATACTCTCCTCCTCCGAACCTTCCGAGCTCCCGTGTTCTGCTTCCTCCTCATCTTCATCATCAATAAGAACGGAATGTCTTCCTTTGAACGAATACCCATCGAACACATCAACGTCATATTCCGCTGGTGGTTGAGCTAGGGGTGGCGGAGGGCGGATGGAAGAACTGCGAGACTGCGACGGCGTGGTGTTGGTTTCCTCGCCGTCTGTGCGGTCAGCATCGGTTTGTGGTTCCTGATCAGTGTCAGTTGCCTCCTCGTTCTCGTCAAAGTCGTCGAGAACGGGTTCCATGTCGAGGAATGTTTCGTCAAAGTTCTGGGTATCGCTGGCATTGGAAGGATCGATGGGGGGAATATAGGGGGCTGGATAGAACGTCAGGAACAATGTTTATATATGGCCTCGTAAGATACTCACGTATATAGCGTTTGTAATACACATGGGACCAATCACTGCGAATAAAACGTCCTTAATCAATCGGTATCATCAGAAGAAAGTTGAGAACATACATCATTGAGAAATATGGATGTTTTTTGATTCTAGGTTCACATATCCGTAATGAAGGAACTCGTTGAAGGAGCTGGAGTAGGTCAATATCAACATGGAAGACGCGAATGAAAGAAGTAACATACCCCACGAATTAAACTCTTCGTATCATGATCAATAGCTCTATCGTCCGGGAACTGCAATTCGTCCTGCAATACGCGAACATACATATCCGAATGATTATTTGCCCAGAAAGGCGTCTTGAAGAAAAAAAAAGAATTCAATCAACCAAAAGATTCTTCAGAAAAAAATTTAAACAGATAACCCACAATACCAGTCAACATTTCATAAAGCATCGTCCCAAAACTCCACCAGTCCACTTCATAGCTATACGGCAACCCCTGAATCACCTCAGGCGCAAGGTACTCCGCCGTCCCACAAAATGTCGACGTCACGTCCGTATGCCCAATCGGTTGCCCAGGCCATCCCAGCGCCAACTCGCCCGTCCTATCAGGCTTCATCCACGGAGGCGTAGCAGGCTGGGGCGACCCTGGAACGGACGAATAGAACTCACTTCCGCTCCCGTGGGACCCTGAGGGCGTGAGAGGTGCAGAGGAGGTCGTGTGTCGTCGCGGGAATTCCTTGGAGAGGCCAAAGTCTGTCAGGACGATGTGCCCATCTGCGCCGATGAGGATGTTTTCGGGCTTGAGGTCGCGGTAGATGACGCCTGCTGCGTGGAGGCCTTCCACGCCTTCTACGATTTCGGCGGCGTAGAAACGGGCTCGGTCGCGCCCTAGTCGACCCCATCGTGCAAGTTGAGTGGCAAGATCGCCTCCAGGGTGAAAGTCCTATAAAACACATTTTAAAAAAAACTCGTAAAAATATCTCAAGACATTAAAAAAAAACATACCATGACCAAAAACAAATTATCCTTATCATGAAAACTCCACCAAAGCTTGACAACAAAGGGATCCCTATTCTCCGCGGCCATCCTCTTCAACACCGCCTGTTCCGTAAGGGTATGCTGCAACTCCTGATGCGCAAGCACATGCCTCTTCGTAATAGCCTTGAGCGCAAACAAATCCTGGGTCGACTTGTGCCTCACCAACAACACCTTACCCGCACACCCCTTCCCCAACACACGCATCATCTCAAAATCATCAATGACGACTTTGCGCTGGGACTTTCTAGGTTCTTTTTCTTTGGGGGTACCCGAGGTGGTGGAGGTAGATGAGCCAAGACGGGAGGAAGAGCGCTTTTTGCGCCTGCGTTTGGATTTGGACCCGTGCGGGACAGAGGAAGAGGATTCGTCGCCTGTTTGCGACTCGGCGCCACTTTGAGATACGGAGGAGGTATAGGCTCGCGAGAGGCGATGGGATTTGTCCGGGTCGGCAGATTGGGATCGGTGCATTTGCGGGCGGTTATTGGATGCAGATTGCGGCTCTGTGGCGATTGGAGTAGGAGGGATAGTTTCGCCCTCTGCCTCCTCCTCAGCTACTTGGGCTTGAGGTTGTTGGGCATCCATATCCACATCTTCTGCAGCGTCACCAGTAAGTTTCTCGACGTCATCGGAGAGGTTGATGGTATGAGCGATATCCACACCCGTCCTGTTAGCATCAGTCTCCACTTGAGTGGCGGTCGAATCAGTCGCATTGTTGGCTTTTGAGGGGTGATGGCCAATTTCCGTCTGCTCATGTTGCTCCGACCCATCTTCGATCCCAGCCTGCTCATCGTCCACCGTCATCTCTTCATCACGTTTTCGAGCATCGTCCTCGGCCTCCTCTTCGCCGTGTGTCTCGACATGGCTCTCGAGCATGTCCGTCGTATTATCCCGCTCCTTCTCTAGAATACTACTAGCCGCACTCCCAGCAAGAGAAGCCTTCGCATTCTCCTTATTATCCTTCGATGAGATCCCAATATGCGCCGCTAGATCCGATCTCACGCGCTTAATAGCCCTCTCGACCCTGACGCTCTCCAGATCGTCCGTCCGGACCCGGACGAACCTCTTCCATAGACGGTCCATCCGCAGCGCGGGGGTATTGGAAACAGTCGTGAGGTACGCAGCAATAGCGGTGGACGAGGCTGTCGACGGCGCAGGTGGGTTGCCGTTCATAGCAGGGTTGGCATCAACTTCGCCGCCATGAAAGCCGGAGGAGGGTAAATCACCATTGATGGACGTAAACGATCCAAAGGGATCATTGGCTTCCTTAGCTGGTGTGACCACGGGCGAGGCAAGAGAGGTGGCCAGGCTCGCATTCTGATTTCTCCTCCCGTCCTTGCTTGCATTTTTCTTGTCCTTGGCTGATGCAGGAGAAGTCAGCCGGGAAAGGGTATTGAGGAAGGTGGATTTCCGTTTAGGAGGAGGGGCGGGGAGCGAGTCGGGGTGGATGGGGAGAGCGGGTATCTTGAGGTTTGGGTGCGATTGACGGAGCTTGAGGTCCAGCTCGACGAGCTCCATCGCCGTGCGTGTCAAGGTGAGGTTGTGCGTGGGTGCTGTGCAGGTTGGAGGGAAAGGGGAGGGAGACCGAAAATAAAAATATTTGCTTAGCACACTTGATCAAACCCCAATTATAGAATGAAAGTGAAAGGAAGGAAGGAAAAGGCATGACAGAATGCTGTTCATAGAGAACGCGAGCGCGGAGCATGGGTGACGATACAGTGAGATCATGTGTAGATGGCATGGGTCACAGGTGTGAAAATGTCCTGCAGCTCGGTGCGAACGGGGACCAATGAAGGAACCGGAAGAAGAGAAAAGGATGGAAGAAGTATAGAACTCACTCTTTATATAAAGGCTGTAGGAAAGGGAATCGTAGGGATTCTCAGCGACGCTGACGCTCCATGGTCCGTCCTGGGTGTCCATGCGGACCGGGCCTCTTCTAGAGGATGATGGGATATTGGTATCAAGAGCTTTCATACTGCTTTCCGTTGGTGGATGTGGTTGTGGTTGTTCAACTGTTGAAGTTTGATCGTCGTCGACGATGTCGGTACTAGTGCCGGGTGCGAGTTCAGCTGTAGACTGAGAAGAATCCGAATCGGGTTCAAAGAAGAATAAGTCGGTAATGCTAAAGCCACCAGTGGTATGCGTCCGTCTGTGTCTGGTAGTAGTGGCACCGTATGTACGCGGTGCTGGGGTATCGACGCTCTTCCTCGCAGGGACAGTGGTCCGACCAAGTGTCACTGATTCGAGTGGCGCTGGGCGGGCGCGTATGTCCTCTTCGTCTTGCGAGAATCTAGTAAACGCCGACCGAAAACCGAACACGGTAGCAAAGTTTTTCTTCTGCACGGCTGGAGAATTGTCTATTGATTGGGGGCTGTCGACACGGTAGCGAGGACCTCACTTGGCATGCAACACGATGGCGGGTGCTTGATTTCTGCTAAGCACCGCTGGGCGACAAACAGAGGGTATGATGAGGAGATGAGATTGCTGAAGAAATGAAAAGGGGACGGAAAGGGGGAATGTTGAACTTTTGGACAGGGCCACGGGTGTCTGTGTATCCAGCTTCTTGCCTCGAGGCCAAATGCCAAATAAGACAGGCCTCGAGGTCGATTCTAGATAATGGCTAAACGAGTGTAGTGGGTGCTGTATAGACGCTTGGGTTGGCAAGATGGAATCCAATGCAGTGTGTGATTGATTTCAATTTATTTTCGCTTTCCTTTTTGTCTTTTCTTTCGCAGTCCATCAACAAATCTAACCGCACCCGGCCACTCACACCACAGAGTCCCCCTTTCAGCCTTTATCTCGACTCCTTGGTGGATAAATCATTCAGTCCATGACTCATCTTTCCAATGGCCCTCATATGCCCGCAAATATCCTGCTGCGCTGCCGCATTGTCTAATGATGGACATCCCAGAGGTGGTCTGTGCTCATTTTTCAATACCGCCGAGGGGGCCCATCTCATCTCCATGAACTCTGATTTATCCTCGGAAGAACCCACACCCTGCGCTCGAGCCATGCCTCCTCTTGCAGTTAGTCGCGGCAGACGGGCGTACGTACAATAAGTACGTTAGCGACCGCCACTCAAACTCTTATTGTTTTCACGAAGTCATATAACCTTTGGCCCAAGTCAACGCTAGCGCGCTAGTCCTGCCACCGCACGTCCGCTGATATCTACTCCATCCTGCGGCTGGACGTGTATAAATCCAAGGGTCACTACATCATCTTGGAGCGACCAAACTGTCAATGCAACTCCCACAGCGCACATGCTCACAGAGTTTAATTCCTTGTAGGTACCCTCCACCAGGGTACAACCTTCCCCGTTCTGCGTTCATATGTATAAAAGCGAACACGAAGTCCAAAGACGAAAGAAAGCTGATGGACACCCGTCATATTTCCCAATATCGCGATCTTCTCTTCTTCCCACTCAGCGGCCATGGGCCCACTTGGTGGCCTTCCAGGTTCTAGAAGTGCGGAGGGCAAGTAACGGTGCTTTTGAGAACGCCAAGGCACGGGAGCAAACTGCACATGATTGCCCTCATATGTCCGTCTCCGTCCGTCTGCATTGACTTTGCTTTCAAGAGCCTTTGAGCCTCTCTGTATCCCTCGCGCTCGGTGCCTGCTCCTCCGTTCAAGCACCGCCAGCGGCTCTGCTCATGTCGAGAGCCTGTTAGCTATACAAAAGTGTCGTCTGCCCACCTACAATTGGTCTCGAGTACTATTTTATCATGCAAATGAAATAAAGTTTTGTTCTCGTCACGCTTTCAACAAGGCCCAAGCTTCCTCCCTCCCCAGTTTCAAACCCTTACATAGCAACACAAGTCAGGACTCGAACCTCAAGCTCCTCTTCTCTTCTCAAGTTCTGTTCTGTCCTGACTCCTCGGGGCATTACACATAGACACAAATCACAGTCGTGGTATCCTCCATTCTCCTTTCGAGCCCGAAGCAAAAGTTCGAACCCACCTGACGTCCTCTCAAGACCTGGCCCTCTGCTAGCCCACTACTCTACATATCATTCCAATTCCATTTCCAACACCATACTACCAGGACCCAGTGGTCTTAAGAGCTTACCTCCGCAGACAATCCGCACGCAGATCATGATCATGATCCCTTGATCCTTGACCTTGCCATGGTCCGGCTGCAGGCGCAGTACAACGCACAATGCATAACGCAATGCAATGCGACGATCTTCGAAAACGACAATGTCTTGCATTTATACATTTCATGATTTTCTTCCTCTCTTCAAATTCCCGATACAGGGTTCTTCAGCTCAAGTGCCTGCTGCGCATACTAGTATGTAAGTAGTACCTCAGGCTACCCGGCCCAAGTGGATAAAATTCATGATCATGATTCACATCAAGTCAAGAGCTTATCTGAATCGCGTCGACTCGTCACTAAGTAGTCACTAGCACTCGTCGAGTCTCGATTCCAACCCATCAGCGCCCATTGTCCCAGCAACGATGTCATCTATCTATTATATACTCACCACCTTACCCCGAACCGGAAACCGACAGTTGACAATGGAAAGATCCTAAGTAGCATCCCGGTCTAAAGTTTAAATCATTTAATTACTTATAGTGTTAACGTTAACATTTGCTTTATAGACTCAGAGCTCGAGTGAGTCGGCGGAACCACGACAACCATCACCTTGAGGCTTTTAACTTCAAAGTAGCGAAATTACATAGCTCAGCTTAACTTAGCTTTGTGAACACTGCTCAATCCAGGCATCAAGGATCAGATATCAGGCATCTGAAGAGAGAGAGAGAGGGCCGCTGAGCACTCCTTCCTTGGCTTAATATCGGTCGGTTTACTCGGTAGCATGCCTTTTCGTAGTCCTTCTCGAGGGGGCTCCAATTTTGAACCTTCCAACCCTCCAACCTTCCACCTTCTTGAATCCTCGGATACCGATGGAATACACAGCCAGAAACGCATTACGCCGTGCTTGTACATAGCTTGATGAGTCTGCACCTCTTCCAAAGTTGCTTCTGCACAAGTTCTCACCCTCCTTCTCTCGAACTCCTCGTCCTCGTTTAGATTTTTTCTTCTTATTTTAGGGGGTACAGCTAAACTTGGAAAGGAAAGGAATTGCCGTGTGTGAACGACGTACGGGCGGGTGGCCGAAGTCGATAATCGAAAATCAACTGATACATGTTACATATTCTGGAGTCATTCAAGCTTCAAGGTTGGAAGCCAAGTCAACTTGCAGGAATCAGGTGCCCGGACATCGACGCCGGAGGACGCAGTGTCCACTGTTTATTTCTGTCTGACTCTGGCTCTTTTCTTCCTCTTAGGGAATAGGAATACTTGAGTTTGATGGTCCTGAAGGATATGTGGGGTGTGGGGTCAATTGGGCAAGCAAAGTGTGAATCCAACTTGGCCCGGCGGCGCAGTGGAAAAAAAAAGATGAATTTGCTTGGATACTAACCTCCCTTTTCGCGAAACCTATATGGACTGACCCTTAAGTAAGTACTTGTTGAAGATTCCAGTTCTACATAGTTGTTCATCCATATAACGATGAGAGTCTATGCCATGCTGACCTGGCAGTGGAGTACTATCATGATAGCTGCTGATATGATTATGATGCGTTGTACGTACCTTCAGTTTCCATCAATATTCCGCTTAAATATTCATAACCCCATCTTATCTCTGCCCGGATGAACCATGTGAGAAGTCTCGAACAATCAACGAACGCATCTTGGTCATGATTTGATTGGGAAAAATCACCCTTTCGGGATGTTCGGGCTCCCAGGCTGCCTCCTTGTTGAACGTTTTTTTCTTCTTCTCAATGTTGGAGATTGTCAGGCATATAGAAGACAATCAACTTTACGGAAAGTCTGTAATGCGGCCACAGATGACGGTAAGGTAGTGTAGTCGCGGAAGATTGGAAGCCAGCCTCGACCATTGCACAAGATAGAGGGTAGTCAGTGCCCAAGGACGCGATACTGAGATGATGACATGGTGAACGCCTTCAATTATTACGAACCCCCGGAACTCGATCGACGCCCTAAAAATATGCAGGAGAATTGAATTGAATCGCATTCGCGGAAGCAACTCGCGGTCGGTGGTCCTGATCTGAGATACGTGGGCGCCTTTTCGTACCTGAGGAGGGTGGCCAACGCTCGCTCCCGCACTGCGCTGACGACGCGACGGTCAAGAAGACTGATTTGGACCGACAGAGACTAAATGACACGGCAAATCCCCCGCCTGGGATTCTAGAAAGACGGACGACACGTCAAAAATGAAGAAGCGCGAGAAAAAGACGCGAGAGCACGTGACTCGTTAAACGCGCTTGGATGAAAAATGGTTTGTATTTTGAACCAACTTACATAAATACGGTCTATCCACTCGTTTTTCCCCTCCTAATTCACCATGCCCATGCACCCAGCCCCTGTCTTCGCCTCTCTCCCTCCCCCGCCCCTCTCAAGGACGTCCTCCGCCGCCAGCTTTTCCTCCGAGGACGACGCGTCAATGAGCTCCAGCACCGTGGCGACCGTCATCAGCAGCTCCCGGAGGACCCGCAAGCGCTTCACCAATGTCCAGCTCACCATGCTCGAGAATCTCTTCCACCAGAACTCGCACCCGTCGCGAGAGGACCGCGAGGCCGTGGCCAAGGCAGGTGGAATGTCAGTCCGTTCTTAATATAATCCACGCACGCGACGCGCCTTTGTTGACATACGCGTCTTGTTTATATAAACAGGGAAATAAAATCCGTCACCATCTGGTTCCAGAATAAACGACAAACGGAGCGCAAGACAGCCGCATCCAGTAATGGCCTAGGGGGCAACTCGAACGTCGTGCCCAACATCACTAGCACACTGCACACGTTCAGTCTGCACAGCAGCTCCCAGGGCTCTTCGCGCACTGCCTCCCCCCCGTTCAGCGCTACCAGCGGCAGGAGTAGCGCCTCTTCCGTCACCAGCACTACCTCCTCCCGCCCCTCTCTTGACCGCGTCGCATCCCGCTCTGAGATCCGCGTCTCCGGCGTGCCCCGCACACCCTCGCGACTGCCCAATGCTGCCGCCAGAGCCATCTGGGACAATATGCCCTCCTCACCCCTAGCGCCCCCTATCAGCCCTCCCGCGCGGGATTTTATTGACTTTGGGAAAAACGACGCCAAGACGAGGCGGACGCTCGAGTGGGCGTGCGCAGCTGCGCGGCTTGCGGACAAGGATGGCTATGCGAGTGGGCTGACCACGAGCTTTGGAGAGCGGGGACGCAGCTCAGGGGCCCCGAGCTTGACTTCAATTTCTACCTCTTCCTCCAAAGCCCGAGGCAGGTCGGTGCGCAGGGAGAGGAGCAGCCATAGCCAAGTGAGGTTACACGAGCGCTCGCACAGGAAAGAGAGAGAATCCGATGCGGATATGACGGACGAGGAGGATCACGAGGCCATCACGCCACCTAGTACGTGGGGCAAGGACGACAGGAGATGGACTTCTGGCACAGACGGGAGCTACACGATGACGAATGCTACCCACACGAGCTTTTCCGCGCTGTCGGCGTCGGGGGGCCTACCCAAGGGCGTTGACGACGATGATATGTTCAAAGCCGCACTCGCCCTGTGTGGATTGGGACGTCGGACATGATCATGATCATGAATAACCCACGACCAAAATTATGGATGGAGTGGATCTGTGAGTAGGAACGGACGCGGAGAGAACTTATTTAAAAAGAACTAGGGATCTTGTAGCTCATGGGGAGAAATTGTGTACGCTTTTTTGGATTAAGTAGTCTTTGGTACGGTGCAGTTGATGGTTTATTATTCTTCGAGCCTTGCTTGGGCTTTTGCACTACCCCCTTTTTTTCTCTTTTCCTCCCCCGTGCAGCTATAGGGTACGTACGGTTCCGCTCAGTGCTTCTCCTTCCATCGCAGATACCTCCCTCCTTTTCTATACTTTTCGTAACGCAATGAATGATACCAGTGTGCAATGAACAATTTAAATTATCCATGAACGTGTCTATTTTTTCTTGACATAATAGCATTTATGGAAATCTCCTAACCAAAAATGGATGCATCAGTGAACGTCGTCGACATAGCAAGGCATCTTCGCATAACTTACGAATAAGAAGGTGGGCGCACCTCAGGTCCAGGGTTATCACCAGCCCAAGAATTAGGCCCGTGGAAGGGAAGAGCCTTCACCAAGCCAGTTGGCCGTGGCCTTCCCTCCTGAGCGGAGTTTGTCTGAACCCCAGCATGAGCATGCCGAAAATTTCTTACCGGTAGGCGTCGCAAGCCAGTGCCCTGAGGCTTGGCAGGCTGCACCGTGATGCCTTGCACAGTGCCAGCACTCTGCAAGTCGTCCAACTTCACATCGTCAAAGGCCTGAAATATCACCGACGGTAGTAGACAATGACAGTAAGACATGGCTATGGGGATTGAGAGTAATTTTCAAAATTTGAATGATATCGATCTGCTACAAGGACTGCAGTCGAGTGGACGATTCTTCTGAATGGGCCCACAGGAGAAAACAAAAGATGTCGTACATTATAGGTGAAGCCCAGTCCAAAAAGTCAATACGCTCAAAGGTTTCTAGGGTGAATCCCCTGTCGCCCCGTTCAGGTGGACTGGATCATCCTTCAGGATGGGGAACCTTCCCGCCAAAGCAGAGATTTCGCACAGCAGTGTGCAAGGTCATGTCGATGCAGCGAGGGACGACCTTGCTGGGCAACATAAGCGCCGGAATAGGTGCTGAACCTGGCATTAACCCACGTCGAGCCATAGTGGATGCCCAATATAGTCATATTCATGAGGCCTGCGAAATTGAAATCATGGACTACTCTGCAGTCAGGAACACGACGCGAAAGATGAATAATGAAGAGTTTGTCCGATTCTTGGGCGACCTGGAGTCAGATGACCTCCCTGCTAGAGACCCTTGGGTCAAAGTGCGGTGGGTAAGTATTGGAGGAATTAGTTGGGACGTGATCAAGGCTCTAGCCATCAAATATCGTTCGTGCCTTTTTCATTCCTTTGGGCTCAACTAAAATCTGTTGCATTGCTCTAGATTTACACCCGTTGTCCCTGGGCGATATTTTTCATGGTCACTCGCATACTCATTCCAAAGCGGACTATTATACGAGGCATCTTTTCCTCCGCGTATTATGTCACGAAGTGGCCGCAGATGAGCCACCTTTCGGTCCACACTCATTTACGAGAGTTCCTCGCACTGCCTCCCCAGAGCCGATGTATCCTCCTTCTGACGGGGAAAAAATGGGGGATAAGTTGGCAGAATCTGACGATTTAACGAAATATGGCAGTGGCCCAACTTCAAATGATGCGACACTTGTCCAAAGGTGGTCCAATAAACCTACCTCAATCCTTCCGACAAATCGCACTGACCTCAAAGGTTCGATTTAAATCGACGAGAAGAGTGTGTCGTCAACTAGTACTGGATTGACCGGATTGATAGAAAAGGAGGCCGCTGTGAGTGAAAACATTTGATGAATTATGCACCGTTCTCAAATCCCAACAGAAGCAACAGACTCGTGCAAAACGTAGAAAGGATGAAGCTGCTGTCCATGCATTGAAAAAGGTACAAAGAATCCACAAACTTTTTGCTTACATTACTAATATCCTATTCAGGGAGACAGAGTACATGTTAATGTGTCGCCCATGTTCTTTTTCCTGTTTAGAGACGGTGATAATTCTTATTTTTGTGGACGGACTGATATTCATCATGAAAACCTTTTGTTCAGGAACTTTCATATCGATCTCCCAGTCGCCCAACCTGCGCTTTACCGCTCCCATCTCTTTCAGGTTACGTAGCCGCGACACAGTCCTTAGAAAATCCGCCGATCCTTCGTTGCTCTTACATGCCATGCTTGACTTGGGTAAATGCATTCCTTTTTTCTCTGGCACAAGGATCTAATGCAGCCTCCTCTAGTTGTCGACAGGGCTATTGAAGTTGTGGACAGTTATCATACCCTTCTCATCAAATTTGAACGGGAAATTCTACTTCGACCCAAAATGCGAACTGTTGAAAATTGTGTGCCGCTGCTTTCTACCGCATTTTCTTAACGGACTAACACTTATTAACCAGTACATATTATGTCTGGTGATCTCATCCTTCATAAACGGACCCTTGACCCTATTAAGAGTCTCATTTATGGTCTACGAAGATATGATGTCGATCGATGCGCAGCTCTGATCGATAGCTCTAATCCTGACAACAAAGATGTGAAGGTTGTGGGCTTCTTAAGCCACAAAGCGAAGATATACCTTGTGAGCTGCCATCCCTTTTTTTAGGCTTGCTCCGTTGGGTGATCCTTCCTTCTTAGGCCGACGTCTTCGATCATACGGAGTACATTCTTACTAGCGTAGACATGTTTGCTGGAATTGCCGAAAACTTGATTGCATACTCGTTCAATGTAGGATCTTTACTAACTTGATTGATAATTTACTAACAATAATGATGTAGGTGGCTTCCTATGAAATGAATGACGTGATGTAAGAATATTATGTTGTGTGTCATACTCTTTGTTCATCTTCACCCAGGCCGCGACTAACAATCGCAACCATTGTCTGCCTGCCTTTAACTCTTTTGACGGGATACTTTGTAAGCTGGTAGAGAGGCGCCTGCTATGCTACAAGTTATCTTATTTTCTTTGCAGGGAATGAACTTCCATCCCTTCTGGTCTGTCGATAATAATTCAGATCTTCTGTGAGTATTTATATACAGAAACCCATCTGATATTATTCTCACCAAGCATGCCAGGTTTTGGAAGATTGCGCTACCGATCATGGTCGTAGTTATACCCCTTGCCTTGTGGGATGATATGATTAAGGGATGGCATTACATCCAAAAAAAGGTGCTTCTTAAACATTCTCTCAAGGTTTGTCAATTGCATATACTTTACTTAAAAATTAGAACTATATAATATTTTACAGACTTTCTGAATGTCGTCCACAGCCGGCCTATTTCCCTGTCCAACATACTTTTGATCTGTACTGCGAAGCCGTACAGCTAAGGCATTATTCTGCTGGTTGGAATAAAAGCCTGCTTTGAAAGCTATACCCAGGACCACATTGTCCTTCATTATTAAGGTGTATACCCTCCTTCCAAGTTCCACCTATATACATCGTCGGTCCTTCGGTGTTCTCTTATCCCTCTAACTTGTTATGACTGCTGTTGTTTGCAATTGCACTCTTTGCAATCCAATATCTATCCTATCTACACTCATAGACCTGCTTCAAGATGTCAGATCCGGACTTTAACAAAGCCATCAACGCCGTTCCTTGTCTGAAGTAAGTACAACAAGCATTTGAATATGTCAGTACATTCCTCAATATCCTGGACAGCGCCAAATATAAAATAAGCTTACTTAGCATTTCCAATGTTGTCTCGCTTGACATTACTGAACTTTGAAGCAATAATTGCTACTCATTGACCGGAAAAGAGGAAGATCTCTTCTAGCACCTGTTGAGCGCCTGCCATATTTGGTATCTAGGAAACGGTCGAAGCATTCTTTGACCACATTCTGCTTACATGATTTAGTACGAAACTTCTGGCAATAATGTAATCTGGAGTTGTTCGTTTGATAGGGAAGGCAAAGGGCGTTCGATGACTTCGGTGTGCTGATCTATTATTAGATTAGCCGCGGACGTTGCTCGATACTCCAGTACATGATTAACCACCCAGCCAATTGTGTCATCCCGATGCATCTCTTTTGCGATTTGCCAGTTACGGTCTGCCCGTCTCACTATTAGTTTCGCCGTTTCTTTTGAAAAGACAAAGGTTACCCAAAGCATCATGTTATCGGTTGCTCAGGGTGCGGAAATCTAATCTTCATTCTAATGGTGTGATTGTTACCTGAGTAGTTCGAGGTCTAATTAGCTTTTCCGAGAGAGAGGGTGAGTCAAGCATAACTTCTCTAAACTACTGGTGGCATAACTGACATATACAGCGGGCGACTATCAAGGGGTGGTGAGAAAGGTTTCTCTGGACTCTGGAATTCGTTCGTTAGATGTACGCGACGAATCGTTTCATCGAGCCACCAGTTTAGCCCGTCATCCAAGTAGGCATCAAACATGAAGATTCTCCATGAAACATCAGTATGGAGCTTGGAAAGGGCAGCAACCGTACGACCCAAAGGGAGAGAAATGGAACTTTGTATTTTGGGTAGGGAACAATCTGTGCTGAGGGCTGTGAGGTAAGTTTAAGGAGGTGAGGGGAACTCAGAACTACAGTAAGCTACAGAGTGTCAAGGTCGCTGAGGCCGATGTGGGCGGTAACAGAGACACGTAAGCAGCTATTTGGATCAAGTAAATAGATATGTAGATCTGAGAGTAGTCATAGTACTTTTGACGAGCAAAGGAATACTTGTGTCTACTTCCATGACTCATGCAAAAGACACAACAGAAGTATGTAATAGATCGCGTCTAATTTTTGCTGCGCCCCTCACTGCTCGACAAAAATTCTAAAAGTTAATGTTATAATACATATAAAGCTTGAAGCGTGAAGCTACATTTTTATAAAAGAAAAAAAGATAATAGTGCTATAGCAGACTGTAACAAATTGTCTAGATCCTACAGAGGGAAGTCGACTACGTCTATCTGTGGACGACTGCAATATGGTATATACTCTATGTATTAACGAGCAAAGGAAGGTGATGTGATGGCATATAAGCATAGAAGGCAGGGAAGCCAGAAGGAGAAAGAAAGACGAGCCGAGCCGAATCCCAAAAGAAGAGTTATTTAGAAACGATTAATGGACGTACTTCTCTCCGACTTGTGGTTCCCTGTATCTCCTCAACTTGGTCGCCCGCTCACTTCGGGTTCTAATTCTCTCGCCGTTTCTGAAGAACACGAACGGGATAGGTGAAATCACCACAGCGACCAAAGCTAGCAAAAGACCGGCGTATTGGAAGTGCATGTGATGGAACATCTGCTCCACGAACAAAGGAACCATAGCACCAACTTCGGAACGTACGAACGTCTTTGCCGCCATCGCACTTGCAGCGTAGTCGCTGTAAGAGTCGATAATGTACGAATTGGCAGAGATGTAGATGATGAGCATGGCGAAACCGAAGAGGAAGCCGGAAAAGCAGACACCTAGATTGATAATAGATAATAAACAAAAAGCGACAGGTCATGTTTCAAGGCTTGAACGCACCAAACCAATGTACCCATTTGTAAGCACCCGTGAACGCGAATATGAAAAGAGCGCCCGGAAGAACACTGGAGACGGACAAAGGAAGTCAAGAGAGACCGTTTTATCTAAGAGAAAGGGACATACAAGGCACCAAACATCATGGGATATAATCTGGCTTCAGGGAATGATCCAAACTTGGTCTTCTCGGCGTACAGGCGTTCTTGGAAGGGAACCATGATCATGGCGAGCCCAATCCCCAACTAAAGATGTATTGTCAATGTCCAATGGGAGAGGATGAATGGTGAGACATACCATGATGCTAACGAAGGTAATTCCAGTGATACCCATATTGAATCCTCGGATCTCGGCGAAGGCAATGGGGAAGGCGAAGAACATGAGGTCTTGACATCAAGCATTAAAAGCCTCGTCAGATTTTACAGAAAATAAACAAGTTGAATCAGCGTACAAAGAAGGCTGTAGATGAATGACAGGTCTTGAGAAATCCAATTGCATCAGTAAGAATAGAATAGAACAAGGACAGAGGAGATAACATACAGCCAGTCATGAAGATAACAATCGGCTCTTGGAAGAGCATCGCCAATGGCCTAAGAAGGGCGACGACTATAGTGTCGCGGAAATCAGCCTTTTCAAGTTGCTCCACAGTACAGTATGAATTGTCTCCTGTCTTCTTTCGCAATGCCTCAGCTTTTTTGCGGAGAAGGATTGGGGCGAGGGACTCGGGAATAATGAGGGTGGAGATAAAAGAAATGCCCAAGTAGATGAATAAGACTCGATCTACACGTAAATAACTCAGTATGAGACAACCATGCAGCATATGTGAGATGACATACAAATCCATCGCCAACCGACCCGCATGCCTATCCACCCTCCAACCATAGGACCTAAACAAGGGCCCATGCTGTTATAGTAAGGGTCAGGAAGACCAGGTGATAAATGAGAAACGACAAATAAAGCTTACAAAAGAGTGGCAGAGAAGATAGCCATCGGAGCCCCTCGCTCTTCAACAGCCCATACATCAGCAATGCTTCAAAATTCCTCAGCCATTGCCTCGGATAGATGAAGAAAGGACTTACCTTCCACCAACGTTGCACATAGGCGCACTGGCAGCAAGACCAGCAATCATTCTCCCAACAACGAGAGTAGCTGCGTTATGAGCAAGCATGCTCGGCAGAGTAAATATGAAGTACATGAACATGCTGACGCAGTAGACTGGCTTGCGGCCGAAAACCTCAGATAGGGGAGCCATGAATAACGGACTAGACAATTTGAGGCCAGATCTCAGAGGGATTCTGAGAAAGAGAAATGGAAGGCGTACCCAATGCCGAAACCCATGACGAAACATGTTACAGTGAGGTTGGTAATCTCTTGCTGAGTATGTAATTCCTCGGTAGGTCCTGCCATACTGGGCGACATGAGAAATGGTAATGGCTGAGAACGTAGAATAAACTTACTCTCCAGTTATAATGGAACTGCCCAGAGCGACAGCCAGACATAGAGATGCCGTTGTGAGGGTGATATACCTTGATGGCGCGAAAGTTGAATACGCAACGTCAGTGGCATATAATATTTGAACTCGCCATTTTTTACCATTGCTCCACTCCCGAGGATCCTCTCCGGCCCCCTTCTCGAACTCGACTATTTTGTAACCTTCTCTCTTTAATTCATCGGTGAGCTCAGCGACGGTACCGATTGTCGGGGTTCTATCATAAGCAGTTGCAGTGTCAGGAGTACCAGGAACGTGTGTGGGCGGCCTTGAGAGAACGGAAGGCAGCCGCTCGACCTCGAGGGTTCTAAACCTTTCTTCTTGTTCTCGAGAGAGGACGGGAGGGCGCGCGAACTCAGCTTCGATAGGCTCGGAAGACATGAGAAGAAGGGGGAAATTTTTAAATTCGCCTGCGGACAGTTGGCAACCGTCGTTTATATCATCTCATTTTCCGATTTCGGACGGTGGACATACGACGCGAGCGGTTATGACTGAGCACCAAGAGCGACGGTTACCATTTTGGGAACATAGTTGTCCCCGTC
This sequence comes from Gymnopilus junonius, assembly GCA_015501075.1. NCBI lineage: Eukaryota > Fungi > Basidiomycota > Agaricomycetes > Agaricales > Galerinaceae > Gymnopilus > Gymnopilus junonius. The sequence goes on along the minus strand of JADNYJ010000007.1, from coordinate 481,704 downwards.
AGGAAAACCTTGGCACCGGTCTAACATAGGAACACATACCGTACTACTAGGTACGGTATGTGTTCCTATGTTAGACTGGTGCCAAGGTTTTCCTGACGGGGGCAACTGGGCCTGGGTTAGATATTATTTTGCCGTGTGAGTTATGTTAGAAAATACCGCCGATCTTTGTGAGGTTATAGACCGGAGGCCGATCTGTCTATGAAGCAGCAAGCTGTAATCTGTCGATAGACAGACCGGTGTATCTGAGTTTAAATCCCCGTAGCGCGCATTTCCCACGCGGTTTGGCTGAGGCGTTTGAATATGGCTTAGGTGGAATTTGGCCAACCCTAAACTCGCTCCTCAGCAAGACGCGTCGCGTCGCGTCTTCCCTCGTATTGTCCGCGCCGTAGGGCATCTGGCTCATGAAAACACATTGCCATGGACCCTAACACAGATTCTCTACATGAAGCTCTCAAAAATATACGCGATTTGCCAACTAAACTTCTCCTACAAGAATACCAGGCTCGGATACCAGCTGAACTCGCTCCTGCTCAACAATTCTGGTCTGGATACGACGAAAGACTCTGAGGTTACCGGAGGCTCGAATTGCAACTCCTCGTGAGGTTGGGACGATCCAGCGAGGATAGGCGGCTGTAAAAGCGACGCTGCCGATGTTGATTGTTCCGTTGCAGTCGAAGTCGGTTCCGTCACGGAGAACGTCGACGTTTGCGTGCTGAATAGTGGTGCGCGCTTCTTTCTGGACTTTTTGGCCGGTGGTGGCTTCGCAGCAGCAAGGATCTCAGCGGAAGTCTTGGGAATCATGGAGAGGATGAGGCGGATGGGAGGCAGGGAGCGCGGTAGAGGGAGTGTAGTTTAGGGTTGGCCAGATTCCACCTAAGCCATTTTAAAATGCCTCAGCCAAACCGCGTGGGAAATGCGCGCTACGGGGATTTAAACTCAGATACACCAGCCTGTCTATCGACAGATTTCATCTTCATAGACAGGTTGGACACCAGCCTAGTGAGGTTAGATATCCTTTGTTACTAACGGTTATTTAATCACGTGTCAAAACTTACATAATAATAACTCGCACATGTGAGAAATGTAAGAAAAGGATATCTAACGTGTTGGTAACACTCTCGTCTGCCCAACGTCTGCTTGTTAGTCCTCGGCGGCCTCTCCCATGAAGAAAGAGTCAATGCTCCAGTCCCCCGGTGTACCTGTCATCTCCTTTTCTGCTCCTTTCTTCTCAACTGGCGACTGTGCCCCAGGCCCCTGAGAATCAACATTGAGAATGAGCTCCTTCAAGGCTGGCTCTTCAAGCTTGATGAACTCCGTGATGTCAAACGTGTCCGAAGACCGAACAACTGTGTGATCGCGCCGAAGAGCATCATCAACGTGCTCGGTTTCGTCGAGATCGTATGGGTCCGGATGATTGAACAGCTGTTCTTCGACGGCCTCGATATCAACGCTGCTGGGTTCGATGTTTTCGGTATTCAGAAGATCAAAGAGAGTGGGAGCTGATTGAACAGCCGGGGTGGAATTGTTGGCAGTGGTTGTTGGTGTTGCAGGTACGTGGACACGAGCTTGATGTGTATACTTCTTGTCCTGAAACCCGTTAGTATAGAAGTCTGCTAGCTTTGCTGAGTCGATGATGTGCTCGGGAGTCATCGAGGCTCGACGAGCTGCATTGATCCATCCCAATTTCGACGCCGTTCGCTCATCACATATCTCTGATGGCGAAATTGAGAAGACCTTGATTGCCACTTTCTATAGAAGTAAGCACGTTAATTCGTTGCGACCCCAACTTCATCATACGATACCGGTAAAAATATTTTATTACTGGCCGGAATATCTAACAGTATCTAACATGAGGTTCTGACCCCTCCCATGTGATATATGTTATTAATGCTGTTATTTACATGTTATTTATTCGGTGTTAGTAACAATATCATAACAAACCCTGCTCTACTGTTTTTCACCACAGCTTGCTTGGAACCCTATGACAGGGATCACTACATGTCTATATGACGCAGGGTAGTATAGACATGTAGTGATCCCTGTCATAGGGTTCCAAGCAAGCTGTGGTGAAAAACAGAACAAGAACAGATGAATTGTTTGTATGTCATTGTTGACATTTGGTTGACGTTATCAAGTTGGACATAGCGCCCGAGGCCGGCATCAATCCGAATGATTAGATTAGATTATGGAGCGGATCAACACACAACATTGCTTTCGGAGTACATATGTAGCATCCTGCTATTTCTCAAGTCCTACAGGTAAATTAAAGTGCCCGATCATTTAATGTTTATCCAGGGACAAAGAAGTCACGAAAGGCTGCTTCAACTTGACTTCAATGCCTTTACAGTAAGAGGATCTGAAGTTATTTTACTTATTATGAATGAAGCTGCTGAGTTCATTTGAATCTGAAGGTGAATTCCTGTATTGAGAAAATTTGAATGGCACCCAACATTTAACAGTTTGGAAGGAAGAGCTCTGTGAGAGGAATACACTATGAATATAGTTGCTATCAGAAAGGGTGTTGCAAGGGAAAAAGAAAATGAGGTGTCACAGAAAAACCATAGTCAGGAAAATTTTGGAATTTGAACTGAGAAATTGAGGCTTGATGTATCGTAGCAATCAGACAAGTCAAAAGCCTCGGTGGCGAGATGATGGTCCAAGGTTACATCGTGATCCATCCCATTTGTCCAAGCACACTATCCATTGCACCCTGGACGGCCTTGAACCTCAGCACTCCGCATTTCCCAGTTTCGATATGTTGGAACAGAGCACTCAATGTGCTACAGCGGTAGCCACAGCTGGGACCACAGCAGATATAAATCCTGTCCTGGTGTTTCAGGCTCACAGATGCTGGTTCAGTGCTTTGAGGGTCTTGTGGACACCATGACAGAGGTAGCATTCATAGCCCAATCCATTCCAAGAGTGGCTGGTAGCGATGTAGGTCACGTCCTCAGTGGTCGACCCACCAGTAAGCATCCACGCTGGGTGGTAATGATGTTGTTCATATCATATTGGCAAACGTATTGGTTTACCAGGGCATGGTTGACCCCAGAAGAGCATGCACCATTCTCGAGGTGCAGGACCAGTGCGGCACGGGAGACAAAGGTGGCACCACACTTGAAAGGGCACCTGACATCCTTCGGGCAATGGATAGCTGAATTGAGATGCAAGTTGAGATTACTTGCAGAAGAAAAATGGCGGCTGCAGGGCACACAGAAATGGTGGTGTTCTGACTGCCTGTAGTGCTCATGAAGCCCAAAGTCATTTGCGAACACTCTGTTGCAAGGAATGCATGCAACATGAGAGTCCACCAGGTGCTCTTCATAATAGCCCCTGTCTGGGAAGTGTGAATTGCAATATTGGCAGTAATCATGGTTGGGACTCTGGACCCAGTGCTCCTTCAGTCCGACCCACATTGGGAAGTCTCGGTCGCAGTCGATGCAAACATTGTGATGGGGAGAATTGGCGATATGTTGGTCAAATGCATACCAGGAATTGAAATAGCAGTCACAATGCTCACAGGATGGCATGGTGCATGAAGGTTGTTGCACACAGAATTTGCTCCTATAGCTCGTACGGGCTTGAGAAAGTGCTTGGGTGGCCAGCTGCCACTGTGATCCTAAATTCAAAAGCAAAGTATGTCAATGCAATCCCTGTGCCTGGAGTAATATTATTACACCATACTTTATAGCGGTTCTTGAAATTTGGATAGGTACCACTGTCTGAGTAGGTATAAGAAAGGGGCAGAGTCGCATTGAGCATGTCAGTTAATATATCAAAGAATTTAAACTCCGAGAAACACACTCTCCTGTACTGCATTGTGGATTTACTTGGATTTATCATGTTATCTTAAATCTATCCAAACAATTTGACTTATTCTCTCTGAGCTTTATGTACAAGGTCCTTATTTTAATTTATTTCAGTGCTTGAGAATCAATAGAAATGAAGACTTCAATTTCTTACACTACCCTTTATTTACTAACGTATCTACCGACCTAACAATGATTGGAGTTTAGATCTCCAAATAAATTAAGTAGTGTATGTCATAAAAGGTTTGCATAACTACATCTATCAAAATATGATAGTGTGAACAAAGTTAAAATAAATAGATGGAGGAAGTTGGATAACCTAGAGTAAAATGCATAGCGCGGGGGCATCAAAAACCCAGTAGGAAAAGCTACCGGCTTGCCAGAAAAGAAAAGAAAGGTAATTCAACTTCCAGGTGGTGGGAGAAACCTGCGAGAAGGAGAAAGTGATAAAAAAAAACTCCTCAGACACAACATCAAACCGAGGTTGACAGTGACTCAGATCAATGCAAAGGAGTCAGAGTCGGTTCCGACGATGAAGAAACCTAACATGAAATTAGCTACCATTGAACAAAGAAGCTAATTATAAAGCTGAAAAGACATGCACGAGGAATATTGGACTAGGAAAAAGAAGAAATGGTGTCTTGATAGGAAATGCTGATAGAAAGAAAAATGAGGAATTTGGAAAAGAAAACAAAAAGCAAAGAATGAAGGCATGTGCATTCTATCTCAATGACAAGAAATTGATGAACGGCCTTGATGGGTGGTGAGACTGGAAACTGGATGTGTCCAAAAAGATGCATGAAGAAATTGATCCATAATTATAGTGCTATTGCGAGGTGGTCCATTCGTCCGAGCAGGTTGTCCATGGCATTCCGAGCAGACTTGAACCTTATTACTCTGCATTTATTGCTTTCAATGTGCTGCACGAGAGCACTGAGTGCACTGCAGCGGTATTCACAACTGGGGCCCAGGCAGCGATAGATCTTGTCTTGATGTCTTGGACTTGCAAGATGCTGGTTTAATGCTCCAAGTGTACTGTAGATGCCATGGCACAGATAGCACTCATAGCCTGAGCCGTTCCACGAGCGTGAAGTGGCAATATAAGTGATGTCGCCGGACGCAGATCCTCCGGTGATCATATGCCTGGGAGTGGTGATAACGTTGTTGGTATCGTACTGGCGAATGTATTTGTCAATCAGTGAATGATTAACTCCCGAGGTGCATGCACCACTCTCGAGATGCAAGAGACAGTGGCGTGGGAAACGAAGGCATTGCCACACCCGAGTGGGCATTGAACGTTTTTGGACGGTGAACTGAAGAATTAAGGTGCGAATTGAGGTTGCTCGCAGAATTGAAGTGCCGTTACATGAGGTGCAATAGTGGTGGTCGTCTGACTGCTTGTAATGTTCACGGAGCTCGGCCTCATTCGCGAACAACCTGCGACAAGGTAGGCATGCCCAATGAGATTCCTCTACATGGTCCTCCAAATCCTCGTCGCAATCAAAGTGCAGTTGCATTGTTGGCAATAGTGGTGGATGCGACTCTGAACAAATGTTGTTTCAAGCGAAGCCAGTTAGGGAAGTCCTCATCGCAGTCGTCGCAGATGTTGTGATTGGATGAATTGTTAGCGTGCTGTTTGTAGGCGTACCAATTGCTGAAATAGCGCTCGCAGCGCTGACAGTACGTCATGGTATCGTGTTACGGTCAGTTTGTGGTCAGTTATACAATTATGCCTCGTTGAATTTTATTGACTCGACCTCGGTAGGCGAGAGTGGCAACGGATATTGTGGTATTGAATGAAGAGTATATCAATACAGGTTTGTATCCGTACTAATATGCAAGACTACGATAAGCGTTTTGGGCTTTGAATTTGGGAGTCGAAGCTGTAACTTCTTGATAACTTCCGTGTGTCGTAGTGTGAGCGAAAGGTAAGGGGGCGGGAACGCTCTGTGTTCTAACTGCCTGGCTTATATACCAAAGTCATGTGGCTGTGCGATGACTAATTGTACTAGCAATATTCTCGGCTGCACTTCAGCCATCTTTCTCAACTCAACGCCAACACCACCTTCGAATTCACATACATATTTCACTTCGTTCACCTTCGCTGGCAGATTACTTGTGCCAGGCATCCGTCCAGCCACTGCCAACTCTATCCAATATTGACAGTGATATCATCAAGCTATCTGAACTGAAGAACCGCTTTGGTTTTCAAGCTTGTCCTCGACTCAGAAGGACTGGCAATTCACATGAACATCAATAGGAAATAACAACTGCTTGGACTAATACAGCCGCTGTGGAGGAAAAGTTGTCAGGATGCATACACATTGGAGGGTTCACGATGAAGGCCTTTATTGACAGAAATTAGAGCAAGTAATTCAACAATTCGACCACTCGCACAAGGTTTCGTGTGTTTCCAAGGCGGGTTTAATTTTTGAGGACTGAAGACCGATTGTACTTTCTCTCGTTCCACCTTGGGCAATGGACCACTCGGAGTTTCAAGTCGATGTTCTATATGTGGTGGTGCTATTATTTCATGTTCACGAAACTTGCACGTAGGCACACTGCAGTTTGGGGCAGGTTGCTGACTTGCGCTGTGACTACAGACCCAGTCACGTCTTGATTAGCGACCCAGATTACCCATGGCCAGTATCTATGGGTAATTTAGTTGCAGGATGGTAAGATTGCTACAATAATAATTCGCGGGTAATCTTACTAATAATACATCAAAAGAAATTCGAACAACCCAGTCTAAGCTGTCCGTCAGCCAGGTCAAATGCATCCCAAGTGCAACCCATCTCTCATTATTCCATTGCAATCTGATCTCCTCGCGCCCTTCAAAGACGGGTTGTTTCACCGACCAGCGGCCGCTAGAACCAGTGGAGGATCTCCGGCTCGGAAGAGGTCATCTGCGAAGTCTCAAGCTGAAGAGCCCGAGGAATGGACAAGCATAAGCGAGCAGCTTACAGGTAGTCTAACGCCAAGGAGGGATGGTGGAGCAAGCACAAGCCTTACCACCTTCTGCTCTTCATGTAAGCCAGTCGTGTGGTGACGACAAACTGTTGGATCCTTTGCCTCGCCGTATGCTCTTCTTTCATGTATCACATCTTGTCTAATGACTGCAAGCTCATTAAGGAAGTCCTTGCTCTGCTCGTATGTAACTCATTCGAAAGCGGTTGTAATGAGGAGCATCCGCTTCCCTGCCACTCTTTTGGTTGCTGGAAGCCTAGAGTCTGTTTAACTAAACCACTCTCGTCTGCTCATGAAAGGCTCACCACATTAAATAAACTTCTAGCCCCAAAAGCTACTGATCAGCAGTGAACGTGATTGACTCGGAAGCATTGCAGTGTGGTAATGAGTAAGGTGACGGCCAGGGCTAGCCATAGACTTGATCTTGAGGTGCACGACAGGACATTTGATATTTGGAAAGTGATCACCTGGGCCTATTTCATGTGCTACATGTGTCTTTTTGGCCAACCCTTTCTAACCGCGCCCACCACCAGACACGGCCGCGCCTCTCCAAGTGGTGAAGCTATCTTGAGCCCTAAGGTTGCCCTAAAAATAGAGATGCATTACGATTTCAAGTAACTTGCCGGCATGGTTGGGTGCGGAATACGATCATGGATAACGACTTTGCAGCGCTGTCTCAAGCATTGGAATGACGCGCAAAGGGAGGAGCACGCCCTGAGATGGCCGTTGAAAATGTCCTTCGGGTATGTGTCCTTGTGGGCCCGGAACAAAATGGGAAAGGCTGGAGTAATGACATAAGCGACATTGGGCAGATGAGATCATGTGAAGAAGGCGGCTTGTTGCCACTCTAGCCTCTCGTCAGCGCTCTTTTATCCAGTCCTTACTTTATTTCTTTTCTTTTACCTTCCTTTACCTTCCTATACACCTAGAGCCCGCTGTTGACATTTCTGATCGCTGCGAACTCACTCGCTCCCGTCGTCTTTTTCCTTTAACGCTCGACAAACCCGACGGTCAGCCTCAACAACATGCTGCCATACGTCGTGTTGTCTGCCTTGCTACCGCTGCTAGCCTTCGCACAGGACGGTGGGATCAGCGGCCCAACTTCAAGTGCCCAAGCCGCTGGCTATTCATGCGATCCCAAGCAATGCAAACTGCCGAATTGTAATTGTGCGAGCACCAGTCCCCCTGGAGGACTTCAACCCGTGAGTGTCTCAGTGCTCTACGTCCACCCGACCTCGCCTTGCGTGGAGCATAGTCATTGGTGCGGCCGAACTGACGGTGCCCTCTCTACTTTTTTTCCGAACAGTCGGACGTTCCACAGTTCATCGTCTTCACCGCTGATGATGCGGTCCAATCATATACTCTGGACTCTGTAAATCAGTTCCTTGCTCAGCGGAAAAACCCCAATGGATGCTCAATCAAAATGACCTACTACACCTCCCTAAACTACACCAACTATACTCTAGTAACAGGTGTGTTTCTCTTAGCCTTATGCGTGGTCAAAATTTTACCTTCCTCAATAGATTGGTATGTGGCGGGTAATGAGATTGCAGATCACACGTAAGTCACTCTTGACGTTAACTTTGACTCGCATGCCATGTCAACTTATTATCTTTCGCTTTTGTTCCACGTCTAAAAAGCATGACCCACGTCGGCACCCCTCCGGCCGACGAAGTCAATGGCAACCTCATCGCGCTTAACGCCCTCGCGGGTATCCCACTGTCAGAGATCAAAGGCTTCCGCGCTCCATTCCTCAACTACTCTGTCGATACTCTAAAGATGTTGGCTCAAGCCCAGTTTACCTACGACTCCAGCGCTGCTGCTTCCATTCCCGTCACTGATCCAGACAGCGACGCGTACTGGCCGTATACTCTTGACAACGGCATGGCAAATAACTGCCTTACCGTTCCAGGAACGTGTCAAGGACAGCCGAAGTTACCTGGATTCTGGGAAATTCCAATGTACGCCTTCTTTGATGATCGCGGCGTGGATGGCCCGCATTTGATGGACCCATGGCTGTAAGCAAATTTTACGATTCAATAACTTCACCCAAATCTAAACATTTATTCCAGTGACACTGCGAACGGTGGTTCTACTGTGAATGACACTGCTACCCTGGAGTACATGCAGAAGACTTTCACAGCACATTATAACGGCAATCGACAACCGATAGGTTTGTATACGCATCCTATCCATCTTTCGGTAAGCGCTATTTACGCAAAGGTTTATGCGTCGTTTTCGATCATGCCGGTAGACCACCTATCCCGGCGTGAATGCTCCGAAGTCCACCATCGACATGATCAACGCATTTTTGGACTGGGCTCAAAAGCAGCCAAATGGTAAGCGGCTTGTACATAAAATCCAGAACCTTTATCTTATCTTGTTTTATTTTGATAGTCTGGATCGTGTCAAGCATCCAGCTCTTGGAATGGGTCCGAAACCCGGTGCCCATCTCGCAACTCAATAACTTTGCCCCCTTGAAATGCACTGCGCCTGCAATCGACGCTTCGCAGCATATTTGCAATGGCATTCCGCAAAACGAGGCTGGTCTGCTGTCACACTGCGCTTTCTCTGATTTCCCCTTCTATACCTGCGTAAGTTTACTTTTTGTCTTGGTCTGATTTTTGTTCTTCAAACTTATTTGTGCGATTAGTACGGATGCCCATCGGTCCAGCCAAGTCCAGCCAATCCCAATCCATCTCAGGATAATTCCACCGGCCAAGCCCGTCACAGAAGTGAGTGTAGACTTTTTCAATCATGTTCTGCATATACTCATGTTGGATGTAAAATGAAAAGTATCCGCAAACTGCTCGACGCCCTTCTGGGACCCAATTGCTGGAAAGTGCCTCTGCACAGACAATTCTTGTACTTTCACAGATCTCTCACGTCCCATCGGGGTACGTTTCGTTTCTTTATTTCTCATGATAGTACTTTGTATTGACCATTCTCTGCCCAATCTTTATTAGCCTAATGGTGCAAACTTAACCGGAGGCGACACTGGATCTTCATTCGCCAACGGCAGTGCATCGCCGTCTACAACGGCGTACATTCCTTTCAACGGTGCTGCTCCTCCTCCGCTGTTACCATACGGCGCCTGGCCTGCTATCATTATCGGATGCATTGGCGCACTGCTGGGCACGTACGGTACAGTGTCAAGACTTTAATGAGAGATAGCAGACCTACAGCAACTCTTCTTTCCCTCTCGAAAGTGATCATGATGCTGCCACGTTGGCTTTTCAGGACCCCTCATGGACATTCATCTTCCCCACACGTACATCAACAACATAATAGCAAATTGGACGTTTAATGGACAAACGCATTCTTCATCTCTTTTTTTTGGCATTTCTTGATAACGCAATTCTTTCTTGCACTTTCTTTTTGACATTATCCCCCAGGGCGCTTCGCCTTTGGGTGACGTGGGACACATAATCTTCATTTATTCGTTGTTCGATCTTTCGAACCTTGTTCTTTTTGCATGCCTATTCGTGCAACCGTCCGCGGCGCACTCACTTTTAATAACTTCGCCTGCACCCGATCCACACTCGTTCAGTTTGGAATATTACAGTACAGGACCATTGCTATATTGACATAGGATTAGTCAGTAGTATTACCGGAACTGACCTCTAGTTAGTACCTTGCAGATAGCACATCATTAATGACAGTAAACGAAATGCATTTCGTCATCGTAGATCCCGCCATAAATTCAAAATGGATGAGTGCAAACGGTGTCTAGCCCGCCAATGGAATGACGTGAATTCCAGTTTTCATTTGATTGTTGTATCTCATGCAGTCTCCTAGAAAAACTACGCATATATGATGTGCCCTACGGATCACGATATTTGTAGTATACTTACCTTATGTGAGAGTCTGTGCGGCCGCTTTTCTGGCATTCATTGATTGGCTGGAGTTCTACGTTGACCAAGCACGAAGACACATTTAAAAATTAGAATACAAATGTCAAATACTGAACAAAATCATGGACAGCTAAGTATGTCGTAGAATCACAGGCTAAGTCTTGGGAGGGAGGACGCGCAGGACGCGCTCGGGACGCGCCAATTACTACGAGGAAACGCGGTCACATGACCATCATCTGACTCAGGGCGGAGTTCACGCGTCATCACTGGCCCAAATGTTCATTGTTGTCTTCTTTTACAATTTCTGGGACCCATCTACTCGTATTGTTTAAAACGTCCTGTCCTGGTATTGGCCTCAATTTATAATAAACTAGTGAGTTTTAATCCGTTCATTACTCCATTCACATCTACTGAACAAATCCACCCTTATGGCAAGCAGTTCTCATGGACCAGAGGCAGGATTCAAGACTGTCGAAGAGGAGGCGAGCAATAGAAGCCGAACTAAAAGAAAGTATTTACCTCGACGGACACTTTGCCCAGAACACGTTCGTTGGCAAGGTCCCAGCCGAAGATGAGATCCAGGGCAATTTCTCCAGGGGTCTGATTTATACGATAGTGGAAATGAAAGGCGGAGGGATGCCCCAAAGGTGGTCAAGCAGGAAAGTGTGCTATATCAGCCATTACGCGACATCATCAAAGCTGTCATTGAACATTGGGGATACTCTGGCTCCTGTACTATCGTCGACACCCACAGGAAGATGATGGAACACGTTTCGGGAAATGGGAATCCTGCGGAGACGTATCGACTGAAATCATCGCCCGACTTCATGGTCAAAGGATCCGGCAGAAATTATTCTACCAAACCATTCAAGCCCTCGAGAGCAGCTGGTTCTGACCGAGTGGACTACCTGCGTTGTGCTGCCCCACTCGAAGTCAAGACGAAAGCTAATCGAAGTTTCAAATCCAATTTGTATCAGATTGCTATATATGCCAGGCAAGTGGCAATCTCTTCCCGAGATTTCTATACGCAGACCGTATATTTACATCTAGACAATGCTTCATGCAGCAGCACAATCGCAAAGCTGTCTATTCATTGATCATGACCGAGGAATGTGTTTGACAGGAGTGGTGTCAATCACTCCGTTAATGTCGACGTCTATGTTGATCCTGCCGCTTTCGTTCGTTTCATCCTTGGCGTTGTTTCGCCCGATGACGAGGTCTTGTGTTTGATACGAGCATATACTGGGAAGGCGAAGAACGATTCCTCAAAACCATTGATGAAGATGGAAATGACATTATCTACAAACCATATCCCATCTTTTATCATCGGGCCATTCGCAGTCGTGGCACCTGTTGCTGGAAAGCCTTCGATCTCAAGACGGATGAGATTGTCCTGATCAAGGACGCGTGGCGGGCTTCACTTCGTAAGCCGGAGACGGATTTCCTGCAAGAGGTCAAGGAACTTAAGCTCGTAGGTGTGGTTCAAATGATCTCATGCCAGGCCGATGAAGATGACACGGTTGCGAGGATGAGAGGGATTGTCATGAAGACCCTCCCGAGCGACGTGACTACATTCCGTGATCGTACTTTCTCTCGCATCGTTTTTGTCGACGGCGGGCAGCCCGTTGAATACTTTAGGTCCCGTGGAGATCTTTTGTATGCTTTTCGCGATGCGATTGCTGGTAAGACTCTTGCAGCGTCTTTTGTCCTCATTAATACTTATGCCGTCTCCATGCAGGTCACCGAAATTTGTGGAAGGCGGGCATCCTGCATCGCGATGTCAGTATAAATAATATCCTGATTGTTTACTCGGGCTGTTCGGGGGCCATAGAGGCGTTATCATTGACCTTGACCTAGCCATTTGGATTGTGCGAAAAGATAGTTGCTGGGGCTTTGACTTCCGAACGGTAAGATCTGTCTGATTAATTCATAACCATATTTGTTAACGTTATTCTGCAGGGTACTCGTGCGTTTCAATCAGTGAACATCCTCAAGAGTTACAACGTTAAACAGGGCAAGTATGCTCCTCACGACCATCTTGACGACCTCGAGTCGTTTTTCTATATCCTTTGCTGGATTTGCATTGGCTATTCCTCTCCAGCAATCAAAGTTGATCCGTTTCCGGCAGAGTTACTAGAATGGGAAGACGAAAACCCTCGCCGAGCTTCCTGGGCGAAAGACAACATTTTTTTACGCGAGTTCGAGTTGGAAAACCCCGTGACCGATTACTTTGGACCTATTTTCTACCGACTCCTTGCCAGACTGCGTGCATTCTTCCAGCCCCATGTTATCCGCAAACGAAGAAAGGCCCCAACCAATGGGTGGCCATCACTTACGCAGCTTCAAGATTCTGAATCTGAAAAAGATTATGAAGCCATTCTGAACATTTTTGATGAGGCTATTGCAGAGTATGAAGAGGAGGAGGCTGCAGCTACTAGCAAACAGGCTGTCTTGACCCAAAACCCAGCGATACCTATCCCTTCCACCTCTGCCCTGAGATCGCCTCTGTCCCCTATCTTCCCTCCACAATCCAGCCAAAATCCCTTCCAAGATGGCTCACCCTTAGGGCCGATGTTCACAGGCCCTGCTCCCGCATCTCCAGGTCGCAAAAGGAAATCCGAATCGGACGATGAAGGAAGTCCTAGGCTGAAGAAGTCAAGGAGCACATACAAGCTTCCAGTGATTCCGCCAGGGAGTCCAACTACTCCTGCTCGTTGGAACGCCAAGAAAACCCCTCGTTCTACGCCTGCTCGACCTTCTAACCTTTATATTAGTCAGTCTCATGACGATAAGATTTGACGACAGGCAGCGAGCTTCCTGCACTTCCTTCATACCCTGTCCTGTCTTCCTTGTTCAACACGTCTTCAAGGTCTGTACTTGTATTTTATTCTCATTTGAGCATAGCATAGTTTCCCGTTCTGCACACTGTATAGCAACACACATTCATTATTTTACACTTTGTACGACTACATTATTAACATTGCATACGATTACGATTATTATTATTATTCCCTATGTGGAAAATGTCATATCACTGAGTAACTTGCTGACGTTCCTCACGTTCTCGTTCGCGACGTCGCCGTTGAGCAGCTGAACGATTTTTGAAGCACTATTCATATAAATCAACACAAACGAGACTCATTCGGGGAGAAGTATGCCTTACGTCCGCCTTGAGGGAACGCGATGATTTTTGAGCGTGGACAGGTGCCTGCATAGAATTTTGACGCAGGGCAAGTTGATATGGACGGTAGTCGATAAACTTTGGAAAAAACACGAGTTAGCAAGCTCCGCCTATTTCGAAAGATAGTCATGCCTGACATTTGTCAGAGAGGAATGAGGGGTATTTTGCATTCGTGTTCGGTGTTCACGCTCTCGACGCTGGCGTTGTGCAACTGAGCGACGAGTAGATGGTGCCTTCTCGATTTATATCAATACAGTCACTGCTCTGAAATACAACTAGGAGGGCTCACGATGATTTCAGTGACTTCAGTTGTAACATTGACGTTAGAAATAGATGGATATGGTTGGTGAATGTCATAAGCAAAGCTTAGAGAATTAGCAACCTGTGAAGAGATCTTCAAACAAACGTCAGGAAGGCTAGTTGCACATAGCAAGAGAAGAGTTTAGTTGACGCGTACCTTGACGACACCCTCTTCACCCTCTTCCGTTTTAATAGGACGCTGAAAACTTCCTGATACAGGAGGGATGCTTTCTTCATGCTCTGGACTATGCAGTCGACTTCGTGAATCAAAACATGGCTGTAATGGAACAGGCGTATGGGATTGAACCTCAGGCGAGGTGACAAGCGCAGGAGATCGGGCTGCTGCTAAAGGCCGAAGTTGACAGTGGGAATCAGGCGGCTTAGAGCCTCCCATTGACATGGTTTGAGCGAGGCTAATATTTCTAATAGTCATCAGAACAAAATCGAAGAAAAAGTTTCCAGTACTTACATTTCACTGAAAAATGTTTAATCTGAGCTTGAAGAAAAAGGGGGGAATAGAGTTGCATAACTTCCAGCAGGGAGCACAATATATATCACGTAGCTGGCGCGACCCTGAGACCGTCGGGCACCCTTTTGAAGAGTGATAGAGTTGACTTACGTACTTACGCAGTTCATAGCCGAATGTGTCCGATGGCGAAGCCCTTAAAAATGATTTAGTTGAAATACCATATGTTGTAAAGAATTCTTTGAAGAAAGTATTGTATTACCGTTCTGTATTGCCAGTGCTGTACTTTGTACAGGTCGACGAAGAAGGAGACTTGTCTAATTTCGGAAACAGCGCAAACAAAACACCAAATTTCAAATTAGTACAAATCGTTGTGCCTTCCCTCTCTACCACTACCACTCGTACTAGTACTCACATTTCCCAATTGTTCCACCCACCTTCCTGAATATCATATTCAACACTTTTTGGGGGTCAATGTGTCATCGAAGGACTCGGCCTGAAATTCAATGTCTAACTTCACCAACAGTCTCTTACACCGACGTGACATCATTGGCGCTAATACCTGGTTCAAATACGTACTACGAAATGTTGTGGATCCACTAAAGCCCCAATGCAATCGACGTATATGAGGCTGAGACCTCTCTCGTCTCTCGTTTTTCAAAAGACCACCATTATCTGTAGCATTGCACCAACGTCAACCACTGTGTTTCTTTCACGTTTCTCATATTCGTACAATGTCTGCGAAAGATATCGTCACCGCTTACTCTGTCGCTGTTCCTGAGAAGCAGGAACAGAGTTTGCCTGGCTTGGACAAGAAGATGAAACCTCATCTCGAATATACGAAGCTCGAATACTGGGATGACAATGGAAAGCCCTACCTTGTCGAGTATCAAGGTACTGGAAAGTGAATTGAACATCTATATTTTCGTGGTCAATTTGATGTTAATGACCCAACTCTACAGGCTTAAAGGGAAGACTGCCATCGTTACAGGAGGAGACAGTGGTATCGGTCGTTCTGCTGCAATCATGTTCGCTCGTGAAGGCGCCACAGGCATCACCATCTCCTATCTCCCTGAAGAAGCCGAGGACGCGAAGGACGCGAAGAAAATGATCGAAGATTCTGGAGCTTCATGCAACGTCGTTGAGGCTGATCTCATGGACGAAGCAGCGTGCAAGAGGCTACTTGATAGTCATTTGAAGGCATTTGGCAAGCTTGATGTCCTTGTGAACAACGCGTCGAAACAAATGTGGGTGTCTATGGTCTTTACGATACGGGGAAAATACTGAAGGTTTTCGCTCTCAGCATTTGCAAGAAATTCGAGGATGTAGATCTCAAAAAGGTGGAAAGCACCTTCCGTTCAAACATCCTCCAGATGTTTGCCGTTACAAAGTTTGCTCTTCCTCATCTGAAACGCGGCTCAACCATCATCAACACCACCTCAGTCACTGCCTATAGAGGATCTGCTGGTCTAGGTGAATGCTTATCTTCAGTCTTTCTCCGTGTCGTTGCACAAACTTACTCCACTTTTTTCACCTGCAGTTGATTACAGTTCTACCAAGGGCGCCATCTTATCCTTTACCCGCAGCCTTGCGACCCAACTTGGTCAAAGGGTATTCGCGTAAATGCAGTCGCTCCAGGACCTATCATCACTGCTTTGCAAGCTGGGTCGCGTTCGGCTGATGCATGGAGGGACTGGGCGTCGGTTTACCTCTTCATGGACGCGCTGGGCAGCCGCCGAAACTGGTCCTTCTTACGTCTTCTTGGCCTCGAGCGACTCGAATATCATGACTGGACAAGTTATTCACATAAATAGTAAGTCTGGTTCGGATTCTTTCCGAGAACGGTTTTTCTAATGAGGTTTGAAGGTGGCGAATACATTGGCGGATCGTAAATGTAATGAATGAAGGACATGAAATAGAATAATTAAATGTAACTTAGAGCTATGAATGCAGAAAAAATAATGGCTTCTGGATTCCTCTTTTCGAAAAACTCTGCATCCAAGCTCGAAGGCGGTTGCCTTCCAGATTTGAAAGTCGGGTTAAAGTTGGACCTTGAGGGATGCACATGATTAACCGGATCCGGCAACCCCACCTCCACTCTTCCAAGTTCCTCTGCCCCGAACTCTTACCACAGACGACGCGGGGAGGCGATCCAAGTTGTCCTACATCCCCTACAGCTGCCCTTCCTCTCGTTCAGCTTAGCCACAGATGCTCCGAACAAGTTCACGAATCTGCCGACGAGCGTTTGCTCGTACATACGCGACAGCTAGCCCTCATGCCCTCGTATTTCTCGAGCACCGGGAAGGAGTTATTGCTGCGGGATCGTTGTCTGCGTTGACTGCTGCTGAACAACTTGGTGGCAGGTCTCTGCTCTGGTTGTTGGTAGCTCCGAGCACGTTCCGGCTGTAGTGGAGAAGGCTAAAAAGTGGGTTAAGCTCTTTTCCTTTTTTTTTCTATGTTATCTATGTTGCGAATGTGCTGACGATTTTTTTTACTCTTGGTTAAAGGTTGAAGGGTGTAACCTCAGTGCTACATTCTACTTCCCCTCAATATGCCGAACCCGTCGCTGAAGTGCTCTCTCCCCTTTTTGAAGGGCTCCTAAAGGGAGACAGCGGCTTCACCCACGTCGTCTCAGCGACTTCTTCTTCAGCAAAATCCCTCCTACCACGCGTCTCCGCTGTGCTCGACGCACCCACGATCTCTGATGTTACCTCACTAGAGCACGACGCTTCATCGGGGAGCACCACTTTCACCCGACCCATCTACGCCGGAAATGCCATTGCCACCGTTCGCGCTCCAAGCACTATCCCTATCAAGTTCTTCACCGTTCGTGGAACAGCGTTCGCGCCTGCTCTTGCTACTGGCTCAGGGGCAGAAGAAAAATCTGTGAACCCAACTGAAGTCGCAGACCCAGTGACTGTCCACCTCAAGACGACCATCGCTAAATCAGACCGACCCGAGCTCGGAGTAGCTTCGCGTGTTGTATCAGGTGGAAGGGCATTGAAGAATTCTGAGACGTTTGAAAAGGTGCTCTACCCTCTTGCTGACGCGCTGGGCGCTGCTGTGGGTGCTTCCCGCGCGGCCGTGGATGCTGGGTACGCGGATAATTCGCTGCAAGTCGGTCAGACGGGTAAAGTTGTTGCTCCCGAACTGTACATCGCCATTGGTATTTCGGGTGCCATCCAACATCTTGCGGGTATGAAAGACTCAAAGATGATTGTTGCTATTAACAAGGTTTGGACTAATTGGTATTTTCAAACGAAGATGTACACTCATTGATATATTTTTTCGTAGGACGCAGATGCTCCGATTTTCCAAGTCGCTGATGTTGGCCTTGTTGCTGACCTGTACGAAGCTGTGCCAGAGTTGACAGAGAAGTTGCAAAAGTAAAGTAGCAAGATGATTTTGTCTGTTTTTTTTGTACAGAATCACAATCACAATATTTTCGAGGAATTACTTTCAACGCCTGTTCATTCGACTCCATAATCATCTCATCCAAGTTAAGTTTTGCAATGCCTATGCCACAATCTATCCTTTTGACCTTGAACACGCCTCAATTGTACGTGACCTACCCTGTTTGTACGTTGACAATTGTTGAGAAAAATTCTCTTTACACCTGAAACCATGTTTTACTTACACTACTCAGTGCTTCACGCCGCCATCCTTCCACCCTGGCCAAAAGGAAGCATCACGATTGTTACACCGATGTCGCTGATAGTACAAAACATAGGAAAATTGTCAGGGAAACATCCCATTTCCTCAAGATCGTTGGAATGGTCGTGGTGAGGCCACCAGAGAGTCGCCCGCCTTTATAAATATGCCCTTCAGATCGTCTCTCCAAGTCCCCTCTTGGAATTCTGGAAATACTTTCTCTCGAGTTCCTCCATATCATCTTCCAATACTGTGATCTCGAGACCTTGTCTCGTTTGCGTCGTTCGAGTTTCCATACCTACCTCCTCGTAAGCAACTGGCCGACGTATGCCGTTCTTCTCAAGCATGTACCAGAGGCACTTCAAACCTTCTCGAAGATGAAACTCGGGTCCTATTTCAAAGCCGGGCAACTCCTCGAAGTTCTCTACACGAGCCAATGTTGTCTCTGCGGCAAGTTCGGGGGAGTTATATATCTGCTCGAATGCAAGCGCTGCTGTTACCTGTGCATCCAGGACGAATTTGGCTTTCATATGATTTTGAAAGACGTTGCAGTTCAGGAGTACAAGCTTTCTGAAGAGACACTTGCGAGCATCCCTGTTGCGCATGCCATTCCAGGGCTGTATGGGGAGGACTTCACTGGTTTTCCAGACGGAGACAAATATCCGTGGTATTATCAGAAAGGAAACCTTTTGGTTTGCAGACAAACTGCGCACGACGCAGCAGTCCGGCAGCATGGTGGGGAAATACCGGTCAGGGCATATCTGGACGCGCTAGCGTGAGCACCGCGCGTGATAATAGTGGGTCATGTGAACGTGTTTGGTTTAAATTGGCGCGTTGCGCAACGCGCGATTGCAAGTAACCTTTGGAAGCCCACAAGAAGTGTAAAAAGGGGACTTTAAACCGTCTCTAAGTTTTTATTGTGAAAGTAAAATTACTACGACCTGAATTAAATCTTAATTCACTAATTGACTCACTCCCGATATACAACTAGACTAAGACGTGGACGACGTGAATAAGCATTACGATCATGACATGGAGAAGAGATGCAAGAAACGGCACATGTACATGCAATGAATAATGAGAGACAAATCC
This sequence comes from Gymnopilus junonius, assembly GCA_015501075.1. Lineage (NCBI taxonomy): Eukaryota > Fungi > Basidiomycota > Agaricomycetes > Agaricales > Galerinaceae > Gymnopilus > Gymnopilus junonius. The sequence continues at coordinate 462,384 of JADNYJ010000007.1, read as the reverse complement.
AATGATGAATAGACCAGAAAAAAAATGCGAATGACTGTGTGCGAGTACTTATTCTATCCTATGAATGTGAATGACTGAATGAAATAAAATTATAATCCAATGCAAGATGAAGTTGTGAACAAGTGCAGAATGTGGAGTTGAATGAACTGAGTGAACGAAAAATCCATGCATGCAAATGACGAACTAGAAACCCTGTCACAAAACCCGGGACAAGGGGGGTATGGGTATCCTTCAGACGTAGACCTGGGCTCAGACTGACCAAACCTAAATTTTCCTCGTGGTAACCGCGGCTTCCTCCTGCCCTGCACCACCCAAATTAACCACCATCGGCACGTCGCCGTTCTCAGCTTTCACATTCCTCCCCCATCCCAACCCAGACAGCGATTTCATAGAAACTGTCCTAGTGTTCTTCATTCTACCACCCATCACAGAAGAGCCAACGGGGAGTTCCATGGGTTTCTTCTTCTTCAACACTCCTGGTCCCCCTGTCGTAGAAAGCGAGGTCGTGAGTGAAATTGGGAAAACGGCAGATATTGGCGACGTCGCAGGCTTGGAATGACCATCCTCAGATACTGCCGAATTTGATTTGGATTCTTTGGCGCTGCTGCCGTTCTCGGAAGCACCACCATGACCAGTCGATGAAGAAGCAACGAAAGCAGCATTGCCCTGTGCTCGATCACACTTGTCCGCAATCCGACAAGCAGTTTCTACAGCCCTTTCCACAAACGCTCTTGAGGGCGACGTATGTGGTGTATGGGAGAGCAGGTCTAATCAAACGTCTTGTCAGCTGACGCCCCAAAAGAAGGATAGTAGAAAAAGGAGCAGACCCACCTCGATAGAGCAAAACATACCGCATGACCCTCTGCGTAGGTAATATTGCCAGTTCTCTTACAGAAGGCGGCTTCCTCTGCTGCTGTGGGCCTTTCATCGCTGCCGACGTCGACATCGACGAAACCAGTCCAATACTAGAAATCGATCTCGACACAGGCACGGCTAAAGCGGATGCAGCCGAGACACTCGGAGGGACAACACCAACACCAATCCCTGCAGGAGGTGGAGAAAGCATCGCCTTCGACCTTTCCTTCTCCTTTTCTGGATCCCTCTCCCCCCTCCCATAAACCGAGATCATTCCGCCTCCTTCCAATCCAAGCGCAGCTATACTAGGCATGCTCTTCCTCCACATACTAACCGTCCTCTTCAGTGGGGTCTTAGCATCTTCATCGTACAAGCCAGCCTGACCATCTACCACCTTGCCTCCTTCATGATGGTTATTGACAAACCACCCACCAACGACACCACACCAGCCTACATACGCAAGCATCACCTCTTCTTCCTTCTCCAAAAAAGCTCTCGCCACTCCACCCACACTTGGCTCCTTCTCCATTCCTGCAAGCACCCCTGCGCTCGCACGGACAAGTTCTTCCACATACCGCAGCATTAAAGGGGGCGGAGGTGTTGCCGTATGCTGTGAAAGCAAGGATAGGAGAAGGGAAAGATAATGCCTCTCTGTTAAAATAAGCTCCCGGCATATCAGGAGTGCACGCTGTGCTGCGAGCCAGGTAGGCGAAGGAGCAGTCGACCTCCGTGTCGTTGAAGGACCAGAGGAAGGGGCATACGGAAGAAGAGGGAAAGACGCCCTCTTCTCGTTATTATTGGCATGGCCATCCGTTTCATCTGGGGTAACAGTCCCAGTCTCAGAGTGGGGGCTTTCATACAACACCCCACCTCCTTTCTCTCTTTCCTTCTCCCACACATCCATTCCTATATCCCATACCACTCCCATCTCTTCCTCCTCGTCTTCATCAGCCACTGCTTGTTCTGTCCCACCCTTTCTCTCCTTCTCCCTTCGCCTAGCCCACTCCACCACTTGCCGCATCTTTTCCAGCTCTTTGACCAGGCCTTCATCCGAGATACCCTCATCGGTTATCACGCTGGCTAATGTCCATCTCCTCCGCCCAACGGGCTCTTCAGGACTAATAACAGCATCACGGCGCAACAAAGCAGGGCGGTGTATCGAAGGCTGCCGTTGTTCTATGGGTGAAGGCGAAGAGGTCATATCACGACTAAGACTAGCGGATAGAGATAAAGGGGGCACAGGACTTCTCGACCTCGAAGCATTGGTAAAGCTCGCAGGCAGATCGACATCTGAATCGCTGCCCAGCATGAATTTGGCTCGCCTACCGAGGGTGGTGGGTTCTGCGTTTTCTGCTTTCGACTGCTCCTTTTCCTTGCCTTTCCCGTTGACCTTGTCTTTGCCAAGCAATGAGTTGGCCATATCTCCCCAAGAAGAATTTCTAGCATGTGCTAGCTTGCGCTTGTCTTTCTCTTTGCCCTTTGGAGTTAGACTTCGGCCTACGTGTTTTTGCTTCTGAGGCGTCTCATGGTTGTCGAAATTCTACGCCGGGAAAATAAAATAAAAACGTAAGCAAACAAGAAACATGCGATGCAAAAAAGCGAGGGGTAAAAGTGAGACGTTGTAGAAAGCTTCACGGGCGTTTTTGCCCGAGGAAATAAAAGAAACAAACTCACTGTCCCAAAAGTCTCCTCCCCCTCACCCAAACTAGTCCGACTAGTCAACCCACTGTCCCTCCCACCCGCCCTCCACCTCCTCCATCTTGTGAAAGAACTTGAAGACGTCGTACTCGCACTCCTACTAGGTCCGCCAGGACTCGAAGTAAAAGGCGAGTTCGAACCAGTGGTCGCACCTTCGCCTCGCCCTCATGTGAATGCGAGTTGTTGGAGTGAGAGTCTGAGCTGGCCGCTGAAGACGTATGAGGTGTCAGGGTCGGCCTCGTTGGATGATTGTCAGCAGGCTGACTATGACCATCACTAAAGGCCATTAAAACTGTCATTACATGTCCAGCATGTCCAGATTTAGTTGCCGGGTTATTAAAAAGGGATGGTGGCGGTCCTGAGTGCGGTGCATGTTCCATGCTCGAATTTGAGCTGATCGCAGACCCACTGCCAGAGGCCGTGTTTGAAGAACTCGAGGCGCATGCGGAATCAGACAATGATATTGAAGTCGCGGATGCGCGTCCTGAACCTGAATCAGAGGATTCAGAAGGTGGTACCAAAGGTCTAGTTGGATGTAGGTCGGGTTGTAATCCATTATTTGATGAGCTGCTTAAAGCATTTGATTTTGCAGTTCCAAAAACACCACTGGCGTTGTCAGCGGCATTATTCGGCGCGCTCGTAATGCCTTCAACAACATCTTGTAGGGGCGGTCGATTCTTGGTCCTAGGGCTCGACGAACTCCTCAGACTGAATGTCCGAGCAAAGAGAGACGCTCTTCTCTGCGGTTGGTCTTGATTATGGGTAGACCTGATAGTCCGTGCGGTAGTGGTGCCATGCCCACAGTCGCTTTGCACGTGTGACGGTAAAGGCCCTGCGGAAGACATGAGGATATGTCGCGGTAATGACGGTAGTGGCGGTTGTTCGGACGATACAGTGAGGTGATTAGGGGAGTCCAGCGCCGTTAGCGAGCGACTCGCTTTTCGCGAAGAGAGTCCAGGCTGTTCCACAAAAACAAAGGTGGAATCGAGCTCGAGGGAAGGAAATGTGATGGCGATGTCAGGGACAGAGGGGAATGCTTCCGGCGACCTGTGGCAGTGATTCGAATTGAAATTTGACGATGAGAGGGCGATAGGCGGAGCAGAATTGGGCGGGGGTAGGTGGAGATGATGGTGGTGTTGGTTGTGGTTGTGGTTGTTTCGTAAATTTGAGCGCGCCAATCCATGGGATTGAATATTATTATCGTCATCAACACCTGCACCTAAACCGCGTCTGGGATGGAAAGACACGAGGCCGGCGGATTCGGCGTCATTATCGTCGTCATGGGCAATACTATCCTCGGGATCACTTATTAAGAGTACCACACCGGAAGAGCGACCTTCATTGCCTTTTCGTAAGTACTTGGAGTTTTTCTCGTTACTGCTGTCAGCGTTCAGTAATGCATCTAAGCTTTCCTCGGAGCGGGCACGGTAAGGGGGTAGGGTCAGGTCTACTATGGGCTCTGACGAAAAAATGAGTGGCTGCAGCTTTGGGGGTGAGTTGGGTGCGGCCGAAGAGCGCTTCTTTTGTCTGCTCTTCCTCCTACTAACAAAGGTGGAAGACATGTTAATGATACCGATGGCGGACCAAGAAGAGGCCGATGAGCTGGCAGAATTTGTCGAAGGCGAGCGGGTAAGACTCTGACTCCTGGAGAAGCGCGTCGGATTCGGGTGAGGCAGCAACAACGACCATGACGAGGACATGGAAGAGTGGGGTACGCAGGAAGGAGGGGATTAAGTTATTCTCAGCCACATCGAGGCAAGATCGGATGAACATACCTCCTGTCAACAATTTTTCCAGACTTCAGGCACGGACTTGCCAAGTAGTGCCTGTCTTGTTCGGCTCAAGTTTGGCTGCTCCTCGCTGTGTTCGACGACGAGCAGACAGTCTGGGATGTTGTTTGCTCGTCCTACGCTGTGTTTTTCAACAATGACGGTGTTCTTCAGAACGATGTCGTCATAAACGCGCATTGACATCACCCTTTCGCACGAAGTCAAGTCAACGTCGGTCCAGAGCCAGCCAGAGTTATCCGTTCATTTTCTCAACGCCTTCTTTTTTTCACTCACTTCCATTCCACTCGAAACATCATTACATTCTACTTACCTCTTTTCACGCTCAGCTTCGGTTTTCATAAGATAGTCATCAATGTTAATGAACACCCATAACAAGAGGCTTTATCATCGTACAAGCGGCGACGGGAAATTATCAGGGGATCACACCAACGTCCAAAACCAAACCTTCCTTTGCTCCTTCCTCGTGGTACCTCTCATATACATGGGTATGACGTTACACTCGCTCACTCACACCTCTGCTCGGGTCATCGCACGACAATCCTGCCCGACGGGAATAGTTCGGCCAACCATCAACGGCCCTCGGGATCCTCAACGCCTGTTCGACGTTACGCTGATCCCCTTTTACGCAAAGCTTGCTGCACTGTTTTCCAACTCCTCCAAACTTTGAAAATACTCGCTCTAAAATCCCGATTGCCTCCACACAGCCTTCCTACTCTATACGCCTCTATTCCCATTTTTAGCCTCATTCTCAAAGCTGCTCCAACCCATTTACAGTGCTCTGTTCCTAATTTAGTTAGTTCTGCCTCTGCCGAGACAGGCCAAAGCGAGAAGCCGGTAGTCATTCCAACTAGCAGAAAAAAAACCGAAATAGCTCACAATCAAAAATTCGTTCGAAGACTCGCGTTTAATGGGCTCTTGATAACCGATTTGGCAGATAAGCTTGAATGAGAATGAATACCGTCATCAAGGGTCTGAATGAGGACATCGTACGGCCTTTTTTCCCTCTTGTAATATCCATCTGCGAATAGCAAAATTCGGTCTTCGATATGGAGGTGTACATCTTGCGTTCTCCCGAGATAGATGCAGGGCAACGATCGAGAGTTATCACTTCCACGATACTCCTTGCAACGAGTTCTATTTGATAGATGTCGATGATGCTATCCGGCTTAACAGCGTGGCAATTACTCCAATCCGATGTACATTTCCAATCAGTCAGCTCCAACAAAACTACCTACCTTGATCTTCGGGGAGAAGACGTGGTTTGAGCTTTTCTTCTATAGTCCTCTTAGACTCTGATCAGCGGTGTGGTTCTAATTACTATTGGATTACTATCTACAATTAATCATCAGCAAACGTGTGTTCCTAGTATTCAGTTGACAGAAGAGCATCGTTTCGGACATACGTAGATGAATAATTGGATGCGAATCGACTTCATAAAATAGGTTCATTATTCCCATACACACATTATCTTCGGAAGTGCGACCTTAGAAAAATTCGGAGATGGATATGATAAGACCGATCTTATCTTATCTGCCCCTTTATTTCCTACCATGACGTCGACCGCAGATGGACCTCGCTGGAAAGCAGCCCTCGAGAAAGCCCTCTCGCAATACGACCAAAACGGTACTCTTCCCACTTCATTTGTGAAGCTGACATTATCACTCACCGTAACCCGCAACATGCAGTAGTGCAAATAGCCACAATCGACACCGCCACCACCACCGATGGTACAAGCACAAGCACCGCTATCCCCCGCGTCCGATCCCATGTCGTCCGCAACTTCCTCTCCAAACCAAACGCACCTTCTCTCCTTTTACTCATCTCCTCCACCGACTTTCGCATGCCCAAAGTCGCGCAGCTCACCGCCAATCCAAAAGCCGAGATCGTCTGGTGGATCGAAGGCACGAAACAGCAGTTCCGCTTCGCGGCGGATATCTACCTCTTACCCTCGCCCACGCAGCGCGCGCTGTATACTGAATTTATGGAGCGAGTGAAGGCCGCGGAAGATGGGACGGCGATTTCTGTGTTCAAGGACGATGGAGAAGAACAGTGGGAGTCTCGGCGCGTCGAGCTCTTCAGATCCTTGGGCCCAGGCATGCAAGCAGGCTGGGTTCGTCCCACCTCCGGAACGCCTCTTAAAGGCGGGCATGAGGAGGCGATGAAGTGGCCCGCGCGCCTCGCTGAGCCCAATAAGGAGACGATGACCAAGGAGGAGTATGAGGAGGCGAAGAGGCTCTGGGAGGTGGCTTTGAGTAACTTTGTATTCTTCATCATTGATCCTGTCGAGGTCGATTTTGTGGACCTCGGTACGACGCCTGTGGATAGGAGGTTTCTTTTTAAGAAGAAGAAGGTGGAAGGGGAGAACTGGGTGTGGGATGAGGAGGAGTTAGTTCCTTAAGCTTTGACCTTGACCCAATCTGTTGGACACTTATCATAATCATTTGAAGTTAAATTGTATTCTGTACGTAACCGCCACATAAATAAAATCTAACAGCAACGCCAGAATCACTGTCATCCCCACTATCTTTTGGGGCTCATGAATAATGATCATTGTATAATATGGATGTTCAGGAGCAAGAAAAAAAAATCAATGCCCATTGGCTGGTTTGAACAACCGACCTCACCATAACTTAGTACACGCAATACGAGTGGCGCGCTCTACCACTGAGCTAAACGGGCAGACAACAGTAGTCTCACACATACCCCATGATGTCCGGGACTAGGCAAAGAATCACTGTATTCAAAATCATCATCGTCCGCTGACCATTAGGGACGTTCACGGTAGCCCAACTTCGGCCCAACTTGGCTCCCAACTTTGATCCCAACTTCGATCAAGTTGGGAATTCCAAGTTGGGCCGATTTCGCAAGTTGGGATGCAAATCGTGCTCCGGACCATGATTTGCATCCCGACTTGGCCCCCAACTTGACGTCCCAACTCATCTTCCCAACTTCGTCCCTACTCTCTGTACTACCTACGCTTTACATACAAACATGGGCAAAGCTAAGCCGAAAAAGGCAGTTCCCACTAAGCCTACAAAGCCAACCCCTACATCGAAAAAAGCGTCGTCCACACCATCCGATTCCTCCCGCCCCCCCAAACTCGAGTGGGTTAAGAACCCAGACTGGACATGGTCGCTAATCGCCTACTTGACCAACCACGTCGCCTTCCGCATCAAGCTCTTCTCGGATTCTACAGCGGATGCCAGCAAAGAGGGTCGTAGCAAGGCTGTCGCGAAGGATGGGAAGGCTCAGCAGTACGCGACTCTAGCAGAAGGCATCTTCAAGGACGACAAAGAGCAGGGCCTGGCCTACCTACAAGACAAGGGTCGGTTTGCCACTTCAGTTGAGACGCGCCTTCGCCGGTAAGATCAAATCATCAGAAAATTTCTTATCTTGATGTATCTATGAACAGGCTCAAGAAGGACTACATCGAACACCTCAAGACGCTTGGGAAGACTGGTGCTGGTCTCGCTCCCGAAGATGTCACACCCGGCAGCTCTATAGCTAACCTCGTCGGTATGTCTTCTACCTTTTTTTCGTCGTTCTGTCACTGATCTTTACTGATCCTTCTTTTAGATGACATCAAGGCTAACTGGCCTTGGTGGGAAGAATTCCATAGGTTCTGGCACAAGCTGCCGAATTACAACACCATCGGCGTTCACTTCGATCGATCTTGGATACTATTGGCCATCGTTGAGGCGCTGAGTTTTACCAGGAAGAGCGACGGGAGGTGGTCTGGATACCATTTTGGCAGAGAGGATGTGAGGGGAGGGAAGAAAGAAGGATCATATTTGGACGTGGTGTATGAGTGGGAATACAGCGGCGTACATCAACTTGTCACTACGTAGTTAAAAATACAGAGTGGGTGTTTCACAGTAAAGTCGCCAACTTGGGTGCCAACTCGGAAGCAAATTGGGATCAAGTTGAGACCCAAGTTAGGACCCAAGTTGGGCCGAAGTTGGGCTACCGTGAACGTCCCTATTGCTTCTTTGCTGCTTCCACCATGTACTATGGCATTGATTATATCAATATGAAGCACAAAGTCCCGTAAGCCAGTTTGAAAATTTGGAGCCAATGATAAGTAGCCTCGCAGACCATGCAAAGTAGATTACAACGTCATGCACAATTCCTAATATCGACTACATACAACAGAAGGTATTGTCCGGTGACGATTCTTCGACCCTAGCGCAGAGACGGGAAGGCAATGTAAGACGTTCTGGCAAAAGAAGAGAGGATGAAAGTAAATAGTCTACATAATCGAGTACACACACAAAGCCAAGAAAGCAATAATATAAGAAAGATTCGTCTCTGAAGAAGATAAGTAAAGAATATAAGTCAGGGTGCTCAGGAAGTTATAAGTTTTTGCTCTTCATATTTTTCTTTCAACAGCATACAGATATTTTTGAGAGTCCGTTTGTGGTTGCGTGTTTATTTTTTCTTTGACGCCAAGTTCCGTCGCTTCAGGGCATGAGGCATGTCAGCTGTTGTTTCTTTATGCTTTGACTTTCTTGGATCCTTGAGTGTCGTCCTCGTCTTCGTCGCTAACTTCATCGATGGTACGTTTCTTGGCGCTAGTGGGAGCCACTTCCTCCTCGACGTATTCCTCGTCCTCGTCCTCGTCCTCTTCCTCATCCTCTTCATCTTCAAAATCGTCACCAGTAGCAGGAGCGTTTGGCTACATAATCAATAATCAATCTTTTAGCATGCATCGGAAAAAAGGGGAAATAGATGCGCACATTGCCAATGAGGAGGTGAGTGAGCGTGCCCTTGCCCTTGAGAGTCATTTTTTAGTATTAAACCTAGTCTTCCGATGAGGTAAATGGCATGCATACCTGGATTACGACCTCTTCTTCTTCTTCTTCTTCCTCCTCTTCATCATCATCCTCGTCCCCTACGACTTGTCTCTCCTCCTGAACAGGATAGATGAACAACTGCACCAAAGGGTACCTAACAACGCACCTCATAATCGGCCTCCTCTTCCTCATCATCATAGTCGTCGCTCTCTTCTTCCACGTCTTCGACAGTATAATTGCCGGCATTAGGTACTTTCGAGGCCGTACCGTTCAAGACCTCATCGGACGGCTCGTGTGTGACCTTGGTTGCGCTAGACATCGTTCAAAGAAGCCGGTGGTTGCTACGTGGAAGATATCGCAAAGAAAAAGAACAAAAAGCAAGTCGATATGTCTACGCCTGGATCAAGCCGCTAACCCGAGTCCCAAGTACAGGGCTGCTGGAAAGAAACCTAATCAAAAAAAAGCAAGCTAGGAGTCACAAACTGGGCGAGGAAGAGAACTGGAGTTGTGATGGATGGGGTTCAGAACTGGTTTGTCCTGCTGGCACCCACGGATGTCCGAGTCGAAGGACTTTCCGGACGCTCGAGCCTTTCGTCCAAAGTGGCGTTCTCCGTTCAACGTTACCGTAACCCGGAACTCTCATCTGCCATTTTGCGTCACGTGATGGTGATTTCATCTATTGCGCGCCGCGGCGCCGACGCGCACGTTGCGCCTTGCCAATCCGGTCGCAAGGCTTGGAACTTGATTTACGTGACAATGAGAATGCTAGGTTTGGCGTACAATCTTTGTTGAAACAATATTAGAGATGGATCCTGAATTATGGCAATTATTTGAAAGTGCAGTATTTTGTTTTTCAGTATGCTAACAGGCCTCTCTCTCTCCGCGGATGTCAATACGCCGGGCCCATTTTTCCCTCGATAGGTACTACCCCAATTCTACAATATCAAGAGGTTTAATTTCCATCACCGTACAAGAGAGAATGAAAATGAGAGCAAAACGTGAATATATGAGGGCTGATTTCACAATGATGGATGCTGGATGCGAGAGAAAAGACAGTGTTCTTCGTAATCAGGCGAGAGCGTGGCGGGGATCCTCCTGCAGTGTAAAAGAAGCCAACCGTGAAAAGGGTGGTCAAGAGGATATTCACGACCCCTACATAAGTGGCAATGCACTGTATAATGAAAGTCAGGTTTCGACGCTGAAGAGCATTGTCATGGTAACCCAACGGTAAAAATGTGAATTGCCTCCATCGTGATCAGCGATCGTTCCATAGAAAGAAAAAAAGACAAAATATACAGAGGACGACTTGCATTCATGGAGAAAGAAGACGTGAAAAGGGTGTGGTAGGAGACAGTGAGCGGTACTAGTGAGGTGAATTCATGGTCATATCCCGAATCGCCACCAATGAAAGTCCATTCGATATAAATATTTTCTGCGAATTCGTCTGGTCCATTAGTATGGTATCGAGCCCATTTTTTTAGAGCAGACTGGGAGAAGAGAGAAAATGGGGAAACAGTTTGCAACAGTGGTGGAACTAGCGCAGAATAAAAATGAACGATGTGCATAGAACGGATGCAAGCACTACCGTCACTGAGAGGTGCAAGTAGGTATGCGAATCACATGTCCTGACAGAGTCAGAATTATTGAACAAGTACACGAGCGGTCCTCCCTTGCTTGCCTGCTATAGGAAGTTGCGCCTCGTAAATCAAAATAGGGAGCCCTCACATCACATCACAAAAAAGATGAAACAGAAAGAGTGATCGGTTCCTATCTAACCTGTCAGAAATTTAATGGAGGCAAAAAAAACCACAGATGCTTGATCCTTTTATGATGTGACGTGAGGCAACCATCGAAGCAGAAAACGCGAAGAGTTGGTGAATTGGTGGTAATTTAAATTAGATGCTCTTGCCACCGTTCGTATTCCGACCTCATAGAGGACAGTGGGATGGCCTGCATCAAATGTTCAAGCAAGAAGCACAAATGTCGAGTCGCAGCCCGTAGGTCAAACCCGTAAACAAACGAACATCCATCTATTGCTTTCCGCAACATTTTTGAGGACAGATTATCACATTCGTTATCCCGGGTCGGCAAAAGGGCTGCGGTCAGCGGCGTCTCCAACAATTTGAGAAGTTAGAATAAATGGTGCTTCCTTGATGCAAATTTCAAGTACATCGTGATAGATAGGCAGTAATCCTTGGTCGACCGAGCAATCTAGGTCAACGGAGGCCCGAAGCAGGCTGATAACAATGGAGAAGGAGGTTAAGAACAAGTGAGTTGTCGGCCGACAGAGATCGATGTTGCACTCAATCGCAGTTCAACCTTGCCTGCGCAAAAATATCGGTACCTCGATGCTCGCCTGGAATAGCCTGGGTCCAAAATGCCTCTTCGCCTGTCGTCTCATGACATTGCTGACCTTATGTCAAAGCCACTTCTCGAGTAATTTTAGGGTGGCAACGTGTACGGTGATTGGTAATTTTATCTCTTGGTCAGTGAGATACGCTGGCTAATGGATACAAGATATGCTTACCTCCTAAAGCCCCCAGATTATAGATAGCACAAGCGTTTAAGCGGGAGATAGGCGCTCGAGCAGTGTTCGGTGTGAGGGATTTGAGACAGCCTTACTGTGCAATGGCTTGTATCCCAATCTCCAATTTTCAGCTGCAAGCTAGGATCCGGACACGGATGTCATAAGTTGTCAGAGCTTGCAGAGGGAAAGAGCAGGTCAGTGTTATCTTTATCTCTGAACCGCATCGGGAGGCGTGAGAACTGATAACTGGTCACATGTACCTCTCTTGCCGATCAGTTTTCATTATCTCGCTCACTGGTGACAACGATAAGGAAGGAAGGCCGCAGGAAGTCGCTCACGAGCCAGGCTGGATGCATTCCAATTCTCATATCGAATATCCAAGCGACGTATCTACCAGGGGTGTATCCTAATTACCGAATCTTCCAGGAAACCCGTGTCCGTGCTCATCGAGGCATCGAAATAAGCCGGATTTGAGTATATATAGACCAGGCTTCATCCACAAGGCGCCAATAGCTGATTTACCGCCCCAGTTTCCCATAGCACCACTATGAGCCCAGACGGAACCCATTCGACTACCACCGTGCCCAGCACAATTTCCGATGTTCAGCAGAAACCTAAACAAATCCCGACGGCCTTCAAGCACCCCTTGGACCCGCTGACCCCTGATGAGGTACGCTAATTAGTCTTGTCATCTTCGGAACAATTGGAATGACATCAGTTTCATAGATAGCTGCAGTGTCTTTTGCCATTCGACATCACATCGCTGCCAAAACGGATACAAAGGCAATCAAGTTCATCACTTGCTCTCTTTTGCCTCCTCCAAAGAAAGCCGTCCTTGCGTACCTTGGCATTCCATTAGCTCCAGGAGAGAAGCCAGAAAGTCCTGTCCCTATTGTGAGAAAGGCCGAGGTCGACGTGAGTGCTACATTATCACCTTGTGAATATTTTTAAACTTGTCTCCAGTATATTGACATTGTCAATGGGTCAGTCGGAGCAAATTTTCTTAACATGCGTTGGTGCTGACCCAGCTTTCTATAGGGGTGCGTTCAACGTGATCCTTACCCTCAAGGAGGATGGGAAATGGGAAGTCGAGTCTTTGACCCGTCTCGCCGAGGAATTTCATCCTCAAATATCTCCCGAAGAGCTCCTTGCTTGCGAGGTTGTTGTGAGGAATAACCCCACCATTCAGAAATTGGCTGCAGATGTGGTCAGTATCGTTCTTGCTTTAAATTTGTTCCGTCTTTGAACCTCTCCATTCTAGGTGTCCTCCCTCACCAAATTGTCTGCGATGGTTGGTCAATTGGCTACGACGATCGTTTCCCTCAGAAACGCCGTGTGCAGCAGGCGCTAATGTATGCGCGATTCTCCGAGCACGACAACTTATACGCTCATCCCTTGGTATGTTGTCCTCCCCAGAAAGTTAACTCTAAAATACTGAATATCCGCAGGACTTCATTCCGGTCATTGACGCCAACACGGAAGAGCTTCTCCACGTTGGTATGTCCCTTTACCAGTCTGGTATCAAATTCATCCATATGCTCACCAAAATTCAGATTTCCCTCCCCACTACAGTTACGACGTGAATGGCAAACCGGAATTGAGCACGCACAGCACCGCACCTCCTCCAACAGACGCGGACTCTCTCGCAGTCTCGAAACGGGACCGAATTCCTCCCCCTCACAAGGCCTTTGATTTCCTTCCCGACCTTATGGCTCAGACGGAAGAGGGAGGTTATCATCCCAGACAGGATGTGAAGCCTCTCCATATTGTTCAGCCGGAAGGTGTCAGCTTCAAGATGGATGGCCATGTTTTGGAATGGCAAAATTGGAAGATGCACATCGGTATGTCAGATTTTTTCTTTTGGTTTCAACTTGAAGATCTCATGGATGAACATCCCTGTTATTTCAGCCTTTACTCATCGCGAAGGAATTGCCTTGTCCACGATCACGTATAACGACAATGGAATTGTAAGACCTATCATGTACCGCTTGTCCTTGGCGGAAATGGTTGTGCCCTATGGTGCCCCAGAACACCCTCATCCTCGTAAATTTGCCTTCGATTCGTAAGTCAAAACCTTGAGCGTCATATCGTATTCAAGACCTTATTTTTTTCTTCCTAGCGGCGAATATGGTATGGGCACCATGGCCAATGAACTCTCTCTTGGCTGTGATTGTGTCGGCCAAATCCATTACCTGCCCGGTTCCTACATCGCCAATGATGGAAGCGCCTTGGTCATCAAGAACGTCATTTGCATCCACGAAGAAGATGCCGGTGTCCTCTGGAAGCACACGGATTACCGTCCTAATGGAAGGTCGCAAACTGTGCGACGCAGAAGACTGGTCGTCAGCATGGTCTGCACGCTCGCCAACTATGGTACGATTTCATTCCTGCTGTGCCTTTTATTCGCCTGTTCCTGAACCACGATCTGCATTTTTAGAGTACATCTGGAATTACCAATTCTATCAAGATGGGACCATCGAATTGGAGATCCGCTTGACTGGTATCCTAAACGTCTATGTCAGCAAAGACGGCGAACCCAGTCCCTTCGGAACGATTGTCGCGCCTAACATCGTCGGCCAATACCACCAGCACTTGTTCAGTCTTCGCGTCGATCCTATGGTTGACGGCCTCAAGAACACCGTCATCGAATCCGACATCCTCCCTGTCGACGCACCCACCGGCTCCAAGGAGAACTTTGCTGGCAACGCCTTCTTCTCAAAGGATACCCCTATCAAAGTGGAAGGCGGACGCCCATACGACTTTGACAAGGAGCGCAGGTGGAGAATTGTGAATAGTGCAAAGAAGCACTATAGTTCTGGCAAGGCTGTTGGGTATAACGTTGCTGTGAAGGGTGGAGCTACGCCTATGATGGCAAAATTGGACAGCTGGACTGCCAAGAGGGCTTCATTCTTGACGAACACAGTGTGGGTTGTCAAGGATGAAGAGGCGGAGGGAAGTGGTACCACCAGGATGTGGCCTTCTGGAAAGTATGTCCCCCAGACAAAGTCAGAGCCGGAGGATTCTGTCGGAGCTTGGGTCAAAGGCGAGAAGGAAGTGGAGGATGAAGATATCCTTGTATTTGTTACTGTTGGTCAGTTCTTTCCTGTTCAACCTCGGCGTCGTTCAAGGTTCTGATGCTTCAATATTCCCTAGGTACAACTCACATTCCTCGTCCGGAAGATTGGCCTGTGTAAGCACAGTTCTGAAATAAGCCGAGGCTTACTTACTAACCTGCACACTCTAGAATGCCCGTCGAACATCTTACCGTCGCTTTCAAGCCCAATTCTTTCTTCAAAGCCAATCCAAGTATGGATGTACCTGGAACCAGAGATCCCCGCAGTGTTCCAGCTTTCAGCGATAATGCTACGGCGACAACAAGCTCAAATCATTCCTGCCATTAAATGTCGCATTATTTCTCAATATTTTATTTACCCCCGGTTACCCACACGAACCAATCATCTCATCACATTGATCTCCATGCTTGCATTTCAATGTTAGGATAATATGGCAATACTTGTTGTGGATCTATCTTCTTGTATCTCTATCAACCACACCTCAATTCATGCAATACAATATGTCGTACTCGATGTGAAATAAATTACTGTGCAATTAAATTATTCTGAAAAGATGGTGGCTTGAAGTGGGTATCGATTTACTTCGTATGCGAAGGTCCTCTGAGATGAGGAGAATAGCGAGGGCGAGGCGTGAGAGGCGTAAAAGCGACGCTGCTTCGTGGAGGTGTAATACATGACATGCTCAGAACCGTTGGCGAAATAGGCGTGTCGAGCATTTCATTCAATTCTGTTGGCGGAAGGATGTGGCTTCTTAGCGGGGAGACAGCTTGTTTATTAACCTCAGGCACTGAGACGTCATGTCGATCCCCAGAGGACATGACGGGGCTGAAATAGGCCACACACTGATTTTCACCAGCTGATGAGGCTCGGCGACGTCGGATGTTAGGAGATTCGGGACTGGCGCTCTCCGATTCTCGATTTCGTGGAGTTGAATGGTCAGTCCAAGGAGTAGGGAGATGTGGACGAAGATGATTACCATCCTCCGTGTGTGCGCGGACACTATGAGATTGTCCACGTTTATGAAGATTCCAAGTTTGTACTTTAGAATAGAAAGATTTTGGCGCATGGGTCTCTGTCGGAGGACTGGCAGCGTGGCTGGATTTGTTGTAGGCCGAGTGTGCAGCACCAGGTGGCTGCATTTTTTCAGCTACCAACTTTGGAGCCACTCCTTTCTTGAAAACGTGCATTACTGTGTTCCGTTTACCTTGACTCGGAAGGGCAAAAGCTGGAGTGCAAGAAAACGTTAAGGGCGTCAAAACCTTCTCGCCTTCTATGGCCCTTCCAGTCACTTCAACCCGCCGATCGTCAACCAAGTACTCGAATCGCCAATGAAGCTTCACAGGTTCCATTTCGTGGCCAATAGAGGACATTTCATGACCATGTAAAACAAAGACACCATTAGATTTCAACGTCAAATGAGCCTGTCTTGTCAGATAGTCATGCATCTCGTCAAAGTCGACAGTGACACGTCGCAGCACAGGTGGTGTCTCAAACGGAGCATAGTGGAAATGAAATACTTCCCTCGTAATAGGCCTGAATTGCGCCATCAGAGCACCTGGTGCCTTTGTACCATGAACAGAACGGAGACGAGCAACACCGGTAAATTTAAAGCTAGGTCGAGCCGAACGAAAGCCCTCTTGGTCTATGAGGAATTGAACAGTAATGCCCGTAAGCCAAGTATAGTGGTCTTGCTGAATCGTTGGCTTCACATGATGTTGATAATAACTTTGAGCTGGCGGTTCTCTTTCAGACTCCGGAGTAGCACGAGCACGAGCAAAATGAGAGGCCCTCGGAGTCTCCATCATGACATTCATATCCCGGTTTTCCAGTGGTGCCCTGTGTTGTACAGGCGTACTTGGTCTTCGGAGACGACGTTGATCTTCTATGTCAACATTCGGACTGTGAGGAACGGGCGAGTGAACAAGGCCTTCGCGAGCGATATATTCCTTGTATTGTTGAGAATCCCAGTTATGTGAAGATATCCAGGAGATTGACTTTGCAATGGGCTTCATGGGCGTCGGCGTCTCTGGAGCTTCTTCATCCTCATAGTCATCCATATACACGATTTCTTGACTTCCAGATATTTCAGAAGAGGTAGGTGAGAGAGTTTGCGAATAACTTTCGGCATGATGGTTCCCAGTCTTTACTTTCAGAGAAAAGCGATTTCCAGCCGCTGCCAAACCTGTCGTAGCGAAGAGACCAGTGAGACGCTGAGCAGATGTCCGCTGCCCTCGGAACACAGATTCATCATCAACCAGAACTGCTTCCTTTTCCTGGCCATGGGCGACATGAGATACAGCATCGTCGGAGCCCTTTCGCTGGCCAAAGGTGCCCACAGAGGTAATAGTAGCCGAGCTGTCCGAGCTTCTCAAACGTAACGATGAAATGTCGAAAAAGCTACTGGCCGCAGATCTCGGGACATTAGAAATCCTATCGACTCTGGAATGTGGAGACAAGGCCTGAAATTGAACAGCAGCATCGCGCGGCTGCAGTGATAAACCAGACCCTGTGAAATTCATCTCAGAGGTGACAGGATTGCGTGTGCCAGAGTCAGCGGAAGATTCAGAAGCGCTGAGGGTGGCTTCCCAGAGAGAGGGTGACTGAGCATAGGCTTCGTCATACAGAACAAGAGGAATATCATCTGCAGACCAGGTGAAAGCAGTCTGAGTTGGTGTCAGGTCCGCAGAACTAGGTGAGCTGACAGAGCCAGATGCATGCCAGAAAGCCGACAAAAGGGAAGGAGAGTGTTGTAGGCTGAGCGCGTCGAAGTCTTCCATATCTAACGGAAAGTCGTGCATAGTGCAATTTGACCTAGGCTAAGAGACCTGGAATACACTGAGGAGAACAGGGGAATGACTAATAGTAAGAACAGACAGGCGGCGAACTCGATGGCTTTGAAGGCTGTGACCACGACAAGCATAGACAAACACGCCTCAAGGCATCCGAGTCGGCACTGTTCAGAGGAACAACAGAGCAACGTCCTTTGTGCGACAAATAATGTACTATACTATCTATTAAATATTACTATTACCCATTATTTACTTCTTGCGACTTTTTCAGATTCTTTCATTCAGAGGTCACGTCCAACCCTCTTCCCAACCTCCACCTCCTTCATTCTCACCCTATCCTTATTCCTCAACAAACAATAATCACCATACTCGTTCGGGCGCTGCCATGCCTCTCCAGGTAACCAGAACATCCGGGTAAGCAGGAACGAGTGCTCATTGTCAAGGAACGGGTGACAGTAGGCCCTCTCCCATGTGTCGGTCATAACAGCGTAGCGGGGTTCAAGTGGTGAGCTGCTAGGGTGAAGTGGGAAGTCGAGGTCAACTAGGTAGTCGCATTGCTCCACGGGGATCTGATGTAGATAGGGTCGGTAAGCAATGAAGAAAGAAGAGCAAGCATCAACGTACATAGTGTGACACATCCTCCTTGTTTAGGTCATTCAAGTCATTAGGCACGAAACGTGACTGAGGCCTCAACCACCATCTGTTTGCAAGCTTTGCGAAAACCCCTCCTTCTTCAATCTCGTCCTCTGGGATAGACTCTTCGAAATGTCTTGGTAGCATCCCATCAAACTCGCTTTTCACAAATTCAACCTTCACACCGTTGGGCACCAGGTAGTGACCAGGGAATCGGTACCATTCCTTTCCGTAACAGAGCGTCAAGTTGAACTCCTTAATGGGCGACAGGTCCAATGGTGGCTGATCATCGTCTGCCAATGTGTCAGCAGGGAGTATGGGAAGGAAACCAGTAGCGTTTAGGAGACGAGGAAGTTCCACCATTTGGAACTCGAAAGCAACGGACATAGGGGCATGATAATAGTTCCACAAAGCGAGAATCCGCATCAGAGAGATGAATGATGACGCTACCACCAAAGAGAGCGTGAAATTGGAGAAAATGAGGGATTGAGAAGCCTACAATCGTGTTGAGTGCCAAGGTATGATTGTGGTTTGCAAGACTCACTCTATAAGGCGATTTGGTAACCTTGATAAAGACCACTTCCATCCAACCTCGCACGAGGTACGCGCAAACAGCAGCATTGAAGCATATCAATGGATATGCAGGAAACATGAACCTCTCTTCCTTGTGTGGCTGAAGCGTCAAAATTCCCAGCCATAGGTATAGCGGAGTAAGCCTTAACGCTAGAAGAGTGAATGGCGAGCTCTGACTAGCGGTGGGCGTGTAGAACCCAAGACGCTTGCGGTCGATGACATATGTCACTGCCAAAGCAGGCAGGGAGAACATGGCGAAAAGGAAAGCGACGTTGAAATTGAGCAGAAGGTTGTTGACGTAATAGTTCCAAGGCTCGGTTCCATACAAGGTTGGTCCACGTTCGGATCCACCAAAGATGTTGTAACGGACGATGTCCCAAGGAACGATTGTAAGTTTGCCGTATGCTAAACTATCAATAGCAATGACCGGAATCTAGCATCGATAGCAATATTAGTCAAGAAATTGATACGGAAAACCAATTTCCTACGAAGATGAGAGATGAAACGAGACCGGCTTTGACCAGTCGCGTAAACCTTTTGGTCATCCAGGATAAACGAACTTCCGGAGGAACGATGTCAGTTCCATAGACAAAGAGTTCCTCGAAAATGAATGGAATAGAGAGCGCCAGGGCGAACGGCCATCCTACTATTCCGCCGGTTGCAAATAACAAGGTGGCAGCAAGAGTCCGGCGATCGTTAGCCATGCTGCTTGGCACGAATGCGTAAGAAAAGGCTAGAGCACAAGCGTACATAGCAAAAGAAGAAGGCAAGAAGGCTAGTATGAAGGGATTAGTAAATGGTCAAGATATGACTGACTTCGCATACCTGCCGATGCATTCCACATCCCTGCACTGAACATGAGGAAGAAGAGCAAGTAGCGTCCCACACGGTCATTGATTTTATCAACGACAGTTCGGTAGAATTTTGCTTCGACAAGAACAGAGATTGTAGCTAGAAATATGCGAACAGCGAAGAAACCTCCTCGCTTTTTATCTCTTGCTTAAGTACAGTTGATATGAGATTCAGGGAATTACCAACACACCTTGTCACCAGCAAGTTTCTTTCCAAGGTCAGGAGGCAGGTAATGGAGTAGTATGTACGCCCAGCTTCGCAAGCCATATTTAGGAGAGAGTTCCCAGGTCTGGAATCCGTTGCCTTCGTCGAGGAAGTGGAGAGGTTCCCAGAAGTTATATACTGAATTATTGAGACGTAATTCTGAGTAAAATGGCAGACGACGCTTGGAAGACCGCACCTTCATCACAGTCGCTGATGTTCGAGTACATAGCTCCAGCAATACGCAGTAGAAACAGCAGGCGAACAGCGAGAGAGAATGACGGAACCCATGGCCTACGCTGAGCCCTATTTTGTTTCATTAGGTTGTGCAGACACCTTAGGAGAAAGAACAGACCTGCGGAGTTGATCTTGGAGGATGCCAGTGTGGCGAGAAGGCTTCACCGGCTTCGGCTTTTCCTGCTCAGTGGTAGGCCTTCTGAAGCGCAGACTCTGTGTCTGCGGCGCGGACATTACGCTGTGGCTAGCTGGAACAGGATAGAGTCCGCGTCAGGAATCGGAACGCGAGGGATCACGTGCCTCGTGATTGGTCATGGACGCGTCGAACGCGTACTCTTCCGCCCTCTTCCTCGACTTCTTTGACTTCTTGATGGCGGCTTGATGGACTTGGCGACATCGATGGAACTTGTCCTCTGCGGAGCAGCCTACAATGGCTAGGAGACAGCACCTGCTTAGGGAAAGCCGCAATCGACTGAATACTAGGCATTGATCTAGGCAAAACCTCATGCTTGCGATGGGCTCCTCGAGGCTGCTAACAATTGAGATCGGTTGCTGTTCAGCCGCGTTGCCTCAGTTGATACCATTGTTGCTTTAGCGCTGCCTGGTGCTTGGATCAGAATTAAACTCTAGACCACACGGTCCAAAATCTAAGCTCCACTGCACTACTTGCATTCAGTTCCAGAAGACAATGAGTCAGCTGTAGTGGCAATAAAAAAGAAATATTTGGATTAGAACCTAGATGGGGAACTGAGTCAAAATGTTTTTGAAAGAGACCCCAGAATGGGACGGAAGTCACCAGCGTAACGGCGGCGTTGGGTGGCTTCTGTCCCAAAAAGGTTGGGGAGTTGCTTCTTCCAGAGTTTGTGGAATGTCTGTTGTGACGTTACTCCTAGATCGACCCAGCTCCTTTTCCTTTCCCTCCCCTTTTTATCTCTTGTTTTCGTTCCCCCATCTTCCTCTCTTTCTTTCCTCATCGCCGCCCTCGTTCACCTCGATGTCTTCCGACCAGGCCTCCGCTGAGACGGCCGAGCATTTCATCTATGTCACTCAGGTATACTTCTGTGGTACGTAGTCTTGACCTCACTCTACCTACTTCGACTCATCCGAGGATTTCTCAGCCATGTGTAAACACGCTCGTTCTCGTTCACTCTTTTCTTACTTTCTGACGCGTGTCGCTTTGACCTTTCAGACGCAGTCGTTCTATGGGACTGGATCATCAGTCTTCCCAGAGAATACAACTTCGTACGTCCAATTCCCCTTCATGTATGCGCTATATCTATTGTGCGTCTCTTCTTATTTTCATCATACAGGTCTGGAGAACACATTGGACGCCAGTCAAAATGGCTTATCTCTTCTGCCGGTGAGTATATGCGGCATTTCGCATTGGTCTTACATAACACTGTCTACTCAAGCTACTGGGTCATCGTTGTCGTGCCCTATCTGCTGTATTGTTTCGTCGTTGATCACCCTCGAGAGACATGCGAACGTATCTATAAGGCATGTTTCGCTTCTTTCCTGTTATAGCTCAAGTCTCATCTCATTTTGTAGATTCCCGTAGCACTTGCAATGTGGAATCAAGTCGGTTCGGAATGTAAGTCGTTCCATTCTTCAGGTTCAATTTCACCCCTCAAAGCACTTTCTCCCAGCTGTGCTCCTTATCCGCACATATGCGTTTTTCAGCAGAAATGTTTATGTTCTGTGGTTCTTAATTTCCGCTTTGTCTGGTGTTGTAGCCTATCAGCTCTATGTTGATACAACCCAGATGTTGTGTGAGTTATTTCTTTGATGTGCGCTACCTAGCTGTCTAACGGAACGGCGATCTAGTGTTGCCTTTCGTCAAGCCTGATTTTGTAAGCATTTTCTCACTTGAGCGACCAGTTGAATTGAACTCCGGGACTATAGGGACCCTGCTTTCCGATGTCAAAACCGCATTCGGCGCATTTGCTAGGTTAGTCGAGCTACTTCCCACTATCGAAAATTACTAATAACCCTTTTTTCAATAGGCTTCTTTGTATGCGATGGCCTTCCTTGACTAGAGACTTGCACTGAATTTTATGTAGATCGCGCCCCTCCTTTTTGACACGGTCGTTACTTTCATGACCGTCTTGAAAGCGTTCTACATCCGCAAGCATAATGGTGGGCCGAATAGTCGACTGATTCAAACTTTCCTTCGCGAGGGTGCGTTTCTTATTTACCGCCGGCTGGGAAGTTATTGACTCAAACTAGGTGTTTTCTACTACATTCTAATTTCCATCGCTAATCTCGTGAGTTCGCCGTCTTTCTCGCTTTTACATTTCTTATTCAAATACACGATCAGATCAATGGCGTTTTCTACCTGCAGTAAGTGCCCCCGTTTGCGTTATACTTAAGCTTTTCCTCAGCCGCTTCTTCATTCAGACCTCGTCAAGTGATATCCGCTATTAATATACCCTTGAGCGTTATGCTCGGCCCTGTTCTCGCATGTCGTCTCGTAAGTCTTTACTCGATTCTGTTGTCGATATTTTATATAGACTTCATTTTAGATTTTGGATCTTCGCGAACGCGGGTCCGAGACCGTCTCTCTCTCAGAGGGGACGGGCATTGCTGCGTTCACCACCAAGTCGATTACACAGCATGGATCTCCTTACACCCCTCCAGGTCACCGCAGCAAGAATCGATATGGAAGGAGCCGCGGCGTTGTTAGCACTATCAGCTCCAATGTTGTTCTGACCACACTGGGCAGCATTCATCCGGACCACATGGACTTTGATATTGAGCAAGACGTTGTTGAATTGGATGATATTCGCTTTCGGATGGGCACCCTGGGGTCCCTGAACGCTGTAGTTGGCGATGATGGCGAGCCAATGTCAGAGGCAGAAGACCATCGTGATGGACGTAGTCGGGATAGCCCTGCCCCAGCGTATCACTCTTTGGAAAGGGGATTCAGAGGCGGAGGAAGATCTCGCACTCCGAGTTTTGACCAACAATCCAGTCACTCGGTTGTAAGGGGAATCAGAGTCGACGTCGAGCAAGCGACTAGTGAACGGTAATTCAATCGAGCCATGCTGCCGAAACTCCTTGGATGTTTCACATCAGTCTTTCTATGGACCGTATACTTGCACTGGATTCGATGCTCCTTTAGAACATGGCCCCAATATTGCACTTGACCCACGACTATCACGGCTTTCTTGCTACGTCTCAGCTATCGTTTTCAGTCTTTTTTACCCTACTTTCATTATAACGTACTCATTCTCTCACCATTGTATTATCACTATCATTTTAGTTACTGCCTTCTCTTCCATATATTCTCTCTTTGACAGTTGGTTAGTTCGCATTTTTAGTTTCCGTCCCCTCGTTTTCATTCTTTTTCTGTATTTCTGGCTCCCCGTTATTTTCTCCGGCAAGTCGAGGAAGTTTTGCTTAGAGAACACCTTCATTTTCTACCCCCAAACCAGTACGCTCTTTTTCGAATTCTTCATTATCAGTGTATTTTTGTCTGCCTATAGATAGCCTGTTGACTCGAACCTTTTCAAGATGTCTTCATTAGGTCCAGTCTTTTTCTTCAGTTGCCAGATTAGTTTGCGCTGTGTACTAGCTATCATATACCTGTATTCATGCATACTGTTTATGTGTTGAGCTTGAAATTATTCTGCCCCTATGTCACGCGACTTGGATCAACTGATTTTCATTTCCGGAATTGGATAGTTTGGTCTGGAACGGCAGCTGCGGCGCCTGCAACAACCACAACGTCCCGCGCCGCAGCGTGCTGTATTTCCCACATATTCCCTCATATATTCTGGTGTCAGTGAGGGTATACTGCGCCTTGGTTTGCTCTTGCCACGTCGTTATGCCAGAACTTGTTGCTAGATGTGACTTGTTGAACGACATCGAGGTCCAAGGAGCGCCTGCGAACTCTTTGGCGGCTCAAACAGAAGATTCGCAGGGTTCGAATGGGCTGTTGAATTTTCCTCCAGAGATTATGTTACACATACGTAGGCGTCTTTCATTTCTCTATGGTTGTCCCAGAATTTCGCGCTTATTACCATTTGTTCGTCCCGTAGTTTCCTACCTGGACCTCCCGGACTTGGCCATCATCGCGCAGGTCGCGCCATCCCTAGTTCCCCTCACCAATGACCCTGTACTACATACCCAGCGCCTGCGCATCGTGTCTCCGTCGCGTGTAGACCACTACTTATTTGGAAAAAGCCCCGAGGGCCACCTGTTAAGGCCAACCGTCGGTGACCTCGTACAGCGTGGTGTTATCCGCGGCTTGGCCATCGAGAGACGGTGGAGGATGGGCGCTTATTTCTATTCAGTCAGCGTACGTTCTATTTATTCCACATCGACCTGTTGTTTCCAGTAGGAAGCTGATGTGATTCTTTGACGTGCCCCAGTCTATCATTCAGTACAACAATAGCATGACTTTACACCGTCGACACGCCTCTCATGTCCTGTCGGTGCAACTAAGAAGGCGAAACACGGCCGAATCTCAGGCTCCGACGAGCTCCCTCAAGTCTCTCTACTCGTGTCATGTACTGCCTGACGTCGAGTCGTCTTCAATGAACGTTGCACGCTCCCTCCTGCCCGTGGTGCACAAGCTCAAGTGGTCTATTCAGAGAGACAAGCTCGCCAAGGTGTTCAAGGACAGCGGGATGCGTGTCGGTTTGGGTGCTTGGTTGGAGGGCGGGAATGGTTCTGCGAGGAAGCTGCTGCCGGAGGACGAGAAGGTCAGGCTGGCTGTGTGTCCTGATATTAGGAAGACGCTTGGGTTCTTTGAGAGGTTGGGCAGGAGCTGAGTGTTTGAATTGGACTGTTTTGGACTGTATCATTCCTTTGATTAGGAATTTATGTGTATGTACCAAGTGTTTTGTTATACCTAGCTCTGTACGAACTTTGCGACTCGTGTGTTGTCATTCCTCAAAGTAGCTGCGTCGTCAGAATATCACCTGCGAACTTGTGCTACTACTATAAGGCTCTTTCAATTTCATATGTTATGTTTTAACCCAACAAATAACTCATCAATGGGGCCCAAAAAAATGGATCTCAAGTAAAGTATAATCACAAGGAGGGGAAATAAAGGGGGATATTAAAGTCATTGTATGTGCCACTGAATGAAGATCATAAAGGGGGCGAGGGTTACTCCAAGCAAGACAAGAATAAATCATCATTGACAAAAAAAAGGTATGAAGGGAATCATACAGATCTAAGCAGCAGCATCCAACTCTGGGAGATGAACAGCACCAAGCCAGGCGAGGATGACCTCAACCCGAGGACCATGCAGAGGAATGTTGATGGGCACCGGTTTCTTCTTCCAGTTAGCACTGGCTTTTTCAGCTGCCGCCTTCTCAGCGCGTTCCCGTTGCCGCTTGGCGACGGGTGCTAGGAGGATACGTGCGCAGTCCAAAGCTTCGTCGGCGTCTGGTCGGATGCGGAAAGGGGATGAGGTTGACGAGGCAAATGACGAGGACGAAGAAGAGGATTGTAAGGAATCTCTTCCGTTGGGGCTCTCGGCGCACTGACAATCGCCTGATGTGCAAGGTGTGAGAATTCGCGTGGAAGAGGATGAGGAGGAAGTCGACATTGCACTGCCACTGCAGAGACTGTTCTTCCTGGTGGATGAAGATGAAGAGGATCCACCAGCGTCCTCAAAGTCGTGATAGCAAGGCTCGATAGCTGGTAGACGGGGTGGTTCAATTGGGCCTTGGATCGTCAGCCGGCCTTTTCCTCGTTGTGTAGAGAGGGAATGAGGTTGAACACCGTTCTTCCATCCACTGGAAAGCCTTTCAAGAACCTCGATGAATTCGGCTTGTGCCATCGACCTGGGAGGAAGGAAAATGGGGTATCCCTCTAGTCCATCCACAACGCTGGCCGTGCGGACGAAGGTCGAAAGGAGGTTACTAAAGTTTGCCAGCATTAATTCGCAGATAAGAACGCTGAAGTGGGACTCGACGAGCAGAGGATGGTACGTGGTGAACATGGCGGGCGCATCTGACATGGGAGGAGGCTGAGTCCCATGATTCCCTGGCCGAATTGATTCGGATAAGAGAAAGGCGTATTCGGTCTTGAAAGCGATGTCACCGTCCGGAATGGCATTGGGCGACTCGAGAGAATCGAAATGAGAAAGGAACTTTTCATGATCGCGCAGACTCTTCTCCAACAAACGCGTGATATTATCTCTGAATGACTTCTCACCAAGAACCTGGGCATACGCGAGGAGCTTGGGGGCATTACGCTTGCCAAGGGGTCCATCGAGGTTACCAACCTCAACCCCACCATATTTCCCATTTTCGATGTAACACAGTCGCAATTCTGCGCCGTCGACAGATGGCGTCTTGCGGATGCCTTCTAATTTGAGGACGGTAGACTCGATGAGGTAAATGCAATGCTGGAGGTAGGCAGCACCGCGAAGGAATAAGAGTTGAGGTTCAATAGGGTCGGGAGCATCTTCTAAAACAGAGGGATGTTTTAGAAGCGGCTCCCCGTCTGAATTGTCCACCCCATCCATCACACTCGTACCATCGGGTGGGGCCTGGCCGTTTGTGCGATTTCCTGCAGCATTCTTCCGACGTTTTCCATGCTTATTGGCCCTGGATTCAGTCTGTGGTGTGGTGCTGTGGTGTCCCATTTTGGCTTTGCGGACGGCCCTGGCTTCCTTGAGAGCATGGGTGAAGTCCTTTGCAGCCAGCTGAAATTCGTCGCGGAAGCAGTGGACGATTCCACGAGTGCGATAGTATTCCAATCGTTGAGGATAAGCTGCAATTAATTCGTTTAAAACGTTCGTACTCGTCGATTCGGCTAATTGCCTAGTAAATTCATGTCAAAAATGGTCTGATAACAATACAGTGCCAAATACTCACCGAGAAGGGATCTTCTCATGAAAGAAATGAACATATTTAGCATCAGCATCGTTAGGATCTGCGAGAATTTTTCAGCAGCTGAAAACGCAAAAAAAAAGTTATGACCGCATTACTGACCCATTTTGAGAACACGCTCAGCTACGTCATCGAAGACGCTGCCTCCCTGCATGACCATCACGCTGGAGGCGACCTCATCGGCCTTATAGGCCTGTGCCAATTTTTGCACGGCGAGAGCTCGTAAGCGATGGATACGCATCGCTGACATGGCTACATTTCTGCCTCCCGAATTATTACCGAGAGGATTGAGGCCAAGTGACTGAGCAGCTGCCCAAGGGCTTCCATTGAGGCCCGAGCTGGACCTCATGGAGCCTAATTCGGCAGCAGATAAGCCAGAAGAAGCGCGTACTGATAGTTCAGCTGCTTCGTCTATGAGGCGGCGAATATTCCTAACCGAACGAAAAACACCAGGATCAATTGGTGGGGGTGTAGCCTTTCCGGGCTTAGGTGGGGGGAAGGGAGGGGGTAAAGGTATAGAGGCGAATGGGCTGCGAGGCGAATCAGGATATGATAGCTCGCTGAAGCCAGAGAGACCACGGTCCCGTTGCTTGTTGGATGAACCATTGGATGAAGAAGTGAGTAAAGGGGGGAGTCGAGCTTCTGGTCCGGTTAGGGTACCAGGGTCGAGATTGAGGGTTAACAAGGAATCAAGAAGTTCCAGAGGTAGTTGAAGCCAAGGTCCCTATAGAAAGTTAAGCATCGGCCACGTCAATCTGGAGTCCAAAAATTTTGAACATACATGGTAGGAGCTTATATAGCGCCAGTGCTTATTTCTGCTGATGCAAAGAACGGGTTGGTGACCCTCCGGATCCACTTCTTCCTTGGTTTTGGGTGCCGACGCGTCCTTAGATTTGGCGGACTTCTTGGGTTTCTTCTTCTTCTTTTTCTTGGGAGCAGCTGTGGTGCCAACATCTTCTGTGACTTCACTGACTTCGACACCGGTGGGCGACGTGCGGCCTGAATGTGTAAGGGGTGTTGATAACTCTGAAATGGTAGTGTTGGTAGGGGTGTCGGCGTCTGGAGACGACGGCGCGTCTGTATCAGGGGACAGCGGGACAACCATGGCAAGGAATATGGAAAATGTCGCACCCTATGTTAGGGCAAGAATGGAGAAGTAAAGGCTACACAGTTCGATGTTCAACTTTAAGCGGGAGAGAAATTTGAGTATGGCTATATATTCCCACGCTCGACGCAATTAATCACGGTTTAACCCAAACGGAGTCTCTTTTATGTCCACCGTCGACATGGACCCACAATGCTCTGATTGTCCTGCAAGCTCTTTGGTAAAAGCAGGCTGCAGTG
The DNA here is from genome assembly GCA_015501075.1 of Gymnopilus junonius. Classification (NCBI taxonomy): domain Eukaryota; kingdom Fungi; phylum Basidiomycota; class Agaricomycetes; order Agaricales; family Galerinaceae; genus Gymnopilus; species Gymnopilus junonius. The sequence goes on along the minus strand of JADNYJ010000007.1, from coordinate 434,167 downwards.
TGCATTTGGTCCGTTATTTTTCAAAGTCAACTGCTCTGTAAAAGCAAGGTATGAAATCCGCTCTGACGTCCACCGGCGCTAAGGCCTGCCTCGTGTTCGATCACTTCTGCTGTTGTATGCTCCTACAATACATCGTAAAAGATGACTGGTTCCAGTCATTCTTCCCACTATTATTTCAAGCAGCCATAAAAGATAGGATTCTTTTCACATCCTGGGTTCTGGATTATAGAGTAGGTATGTACTATATTGGCCCGGGAATCTTGTGCTCGCTTTCTGCTAGTGGATTATGATTTTTTGGCAGTGCTGAGCCTTTATCCTGCTTTGAAAATCAATGACTTTCGTGATCGAGCGATACTGAATGAGGATTTGTTTGCGGAACATTCAACCTATCTGCATTGATCATGGTGTTCATTCATGTTCGAGCCTATGCAGGGACAGCCCTCTGGTCGTGACTCCGACAATGGGCCAAAGTAGTCGACAACGCCCATTGTCTTTGATGGAACTCCCACGTGCATGGCCCTTCTGTTCGCAGTATAAATTGCTGCCCTTGAGTGGACACTCCCTCAGAACTCACCATCCATCAACGACCAGGACCCTCGGACAACCAGGACGATGCTTACCTTCAGCACTGCCATGCACAACTTCGAACACGACGCCAAGGACGTGCCACCGCCTAGTCCTGTTGAAGTACCGCATGCTTCACCTGCTGTCTTCGTCGAAGAGGTTGTGAAAGTGCTTAATGAATATTTAAGGCGAATGGCTGCTCAGTGCGTACCATAAATCGACTTACCCATCTATGACAATGTTACTCATCAAACACCTGCCCTTTAGGGTCTAACAGTCAACTGTCCCTACTCTGGACTATGGGTTAAATTTACGGTCGACAATGGGGAACGTTTTGGGGCATTTAAGCTTCTCAACGAGCCTCTTGAAAATACACGACCTGCATTCAAGCAGGTTTACTTTATGACTAATGAAACCATACTGCCACAATTTGCGTCCTTTTTTTCTCACTGAATACTGGTCGACCGTGACAGAGTTGAAGGCGTTGGTTTGAAGTATGTAATCTCTCTCAATTTCTCCCGCGAACAACATATGACGACTTGATCTGTTGTCTTTCAAGTCTTAAACCTCGGTACGCTTTCATTTGTTGTTTGACGAGGAATACGCTAACAATTTAGAAGCACACTTGGGTATTGCTCATTAACATGACATTGATAAGATTAGATGCACCTGAGCACATGATTGACTCTCGTGACCGTGCGATGACTGACTATGGAAACCTGCTACGTTTTAGGAAATGTACATTGGATCGCAAACCGAGTTCGTTCCACCTATGGCCCATCAACGGAACACAATGGACGACGCGCTCAAAACATTCACCATTGTAATCAAGTGACTTAAAAACATGGAAACTCGAGGCGTGAGTCTCTTTCTTCCTCTAACCTCACTCTGCTCAACGACTCCGAGATCAGTCATGGACTTGGTTGAGGAATTGTTTACGAGTGCCACATCCTTAGTAGAAACTGCATACTGTGATCAGTCCTTCGGGATCAATGCCTTCATCGGACGTGTTCCTACAGAGGCGCAAGTCGAAATATTTCTAGGTCAATGTGGCCTATACGACAACACGAGAAGACGGTGGATACATATGCCCTGGGCACCTGTTCAAGATACCGAAGTCCGCTATCCGGTGTTTAACATCCTTCAAGCCATTCTGAAGCATTTCGGCTATACCAAAACTCGCGACGTTTTTGCACCCATCGACTCCAAGTCCCTACTTTTAAACTACTCGGCATGGCTGACGATCCCTTCTATCTGCGCGTTGATCACGGAGGCAGAAGGAGCCTTCCATTCGGTCGTCGATCCAGCCCACAACCTTAGTAGCGGTGATGTGTACCCGATATGCGCTTCTCCGATAATGGTCAAGACCTACGGAAATGCAAACCAGGCGAAGGATATTGTGCAACTAGGAATCTTTGCAGCGTGCGTAATAAAGGTGCCACCAGTGGTGATATATCTAATGGCTTTTCACAGTCGTGTTTCAGTATGCAAAGCAACCGCAGTGCTGTCTACTCTCTCCGGATTACTGAGCAGGACGTCATGCTTTATCTATTCGACCGCAGTGGCACCACTTTTTTCTCAAGCTTCAACATTCACGAGAATCCCCTCGATTTTGTCCGCCTTATTCTTGGAGTTGTTTCGCCCGATGACAGCCTAATTGGCTTTGACACAAGTGTCTTCTGGAAAGGAAAGCAGCGCTTTATCAGGAGCCTGGATGACGATGGAAGATATGTTTGCTACCCGCTCATTAGCCTGGAGCCGTTTTACAAGGTTATCATGATTAGGAGCTGCGGCACTATCTGCTGGAAAGCCACTGATCCCATTACTGGCATGGAACTTGTGATCAAGGATACATGGGTCTCGGAACTCTGTATGGAAGTCAACTTACTCAAAGCTTCTAAAGGCCTTGCTGGTGTCAGTCAGATAGTCGCACACGAAAACCTCAGCCGAATTTCGGATAGGAGAATTCCGGGGATGACTGCAATAGATATACAGGACCCAGATTCTCTGACTTGGTCTTCACCCGGATCGTTCTCAGAACGCGGGGAAACCTATCACAGAGTTTGAATCGGCCCAAGAGTTTTTGTGTGCACTTCGGGACGCTATTTCAGGTGAGCTGCTCAGCTTTTCGCCACCTTTTTTATTCTTATCGTGTACCAGGTCACCGAAATTTATGGAAACGCGCCATCCTTCATCGTGATGTTCATCCTGGCAATATAGTGATTGGACGGGGCAAGACCGAAGGAACGAGAGGTGTCCTTATTGACCTTAGTCATGCGAAACGGTTGAATCAGTCAAAGAGCCAAAGTCTTTTCGTGCGCGCAGCTGTGGTATGTATTCTGAACCCTGTGCAACCTCACAGAATTGCTAACCTTTTACTAGGGTTCCCACGCTTTTCTTTCTGTCAACAACCTCGAATGCTACGAAACTGGGGGTGCTTCTTCACCCCACAATCACTTGGATGATTTGGAATCTTTCTTCTACGTATTCTGCTCCATCGTATTCAGGTTTACCGGTCCAAAAACAGTCATCAGATCACCCGCCTTACTAGCCAATTGGTTCAACTTGCACAATTCGGTCGCGTTAAACTCAAAGAAATGGATGTATTTCAACGACAGCGTCGATGAACTTATCTCGCCCTTCTTTGGCCCGGTATTCCAAGCGTTGTTCAGAAACCTGTTGGATTTTTTTAGAAGTAAAGTTCGCGATAGGAGAATGAAGACCGAGGAAGGTTTTTTCAGGGTCATCAGTCAGGTCAAGGCAGACTCTGAGGAAGACTATCAAAAAGTCCTGTCTCTCTTCGACGAGGCCATTTACGAGCTGGCTCGCACCCCAAGGAGCAGCAAGCGCCTTCGGGCGAACAATTCTGTTGAACGAGAAGGTTCAACTACAAAGAAGCGTAGATAGGACCGTTTTCTTCGATTTGGGTTTTGGTTGCTGCTGATGCTTGGATTTCACCCATTTTTATTGTATATCATAATAATTATCTGTAAAGTAGTTTTCATTGTATTTGTACCTTTGTATGCTAGTAGACTGATTGTTCATCCATTATCTGTCTGATAAGGCATATGAAAATAGAAAAACAGTAACTACAGTATAGTCTCATATCATTGGACACTAACTTTCTTCCACTTCAGATTTCCTATTAATCTCCTTCCCATTGACTTCAAGGCTAGATAGAAAAGGGAGTCTGTCTTCGTGAATGATTTGCTTTGCCAACATCGTAGTTTCAGATAGACTCAATGCCTTCGAATGGAAGTCTAAGGACAGGTGGTGGATACCGTAGAAAAGACTTGTCCACTTTGGTAAGACCTGTGCTAGGCCCGTATCACCACTTTTGATCTGCTGGTCCAACACAAGTGTAAGGCTATTGATATCATCCACCTCAGGTCTCTGGACGTGGTCCGCCGTATTGATATGCTCAAGCATCTTCCATCCAGGACTACTTCCAAGATACACCGTCAAGGAGATCGTCAGGGGACGTTGATGTTCCTTCAATAACATGGGGATGGAGGGCGAAGATGGACGCTGGAGCCAATGGGCAAGACCATCATTCTTTATGTTATAAACGATGCAAAGTGATTCGAGACGTGATAAGCCCTTCCTTTGGGAAGAGAACAGCTTTAGATCCAGGCTGCTGGAGCGTAGAGGGATATAAGATAAGGGAAGTCAGGAAATGGTCCCAGGTCAAAGTTATCGACGCTATCGACGTTATGTCCAATGTGAAGGACTGTCAAGCGCGGAAAACTAGAAATAAAAGCGAGTATATCAGCAGGATCCAGCTGGCGTAAACGTGAAAGGCGAAGTTCAAGGAGATGTGGAGCGTTTGTAGCGATAAGAAAAAGGATGGCAGGCCAGTATTTCCTGTGTACTTGCAGGTTTGTCAGTGAAAGAGACTCGATGGATTGCAGCTGCAATGCGGATATTAACCAATGTAGGAGCGGCGGCACGGTGAACATCATGGACCGGATATTCAGTGAGCGGAGAACGGACGTGTTTTTTGCTGATATCGATAGAGAAGTGAGAACAATAGCATTTCCTGTTCCTGTTGCACGATTGAATTGCCAGTTGCCCCCTCTTAAAACGTCGGTTGGATTGTCGGCATTTGTGATATTGGATCCAGCTTGTTTTCCTTTGCCAAACAAATTCTTAATAGCAGAAAAGGCGCCACGACTTTTGTCTGATTCAGTCTCTGACGCTTTATGTCCCGATTTGAAAGAGTAGGAATGACCCATATAGCGGCCGCCAGTGATGGTTAACGACGTGCATGATTTTGAGAGCGTCGTATTTAAGATTCTTCCTATTGATTGAGACCACTTCTTCAGTTCATCGTCTACTGTCTCCCCTGGATCAAAGTCTGAGCAGCAACCGCATCGCTGACTTGCGAAAACCAATGTTACATCGTCCATTACTGTCAGGTGGGAGATAAAACTGTGTAAACGATCCATGTTTTTGATGACTAGACGGTAGTCGTCCAGGTCGTTAAATCGACAGACGAGTTTCTTCGTAGATTGTATAAAGAGGGCGATCCTCAGGCCAGATAAGGCATCCTTTATGTTCTGATCGTCCAGAGGGGGTTGAAAGACAATGTCACAACATTCTGATGGGTCAAGAATCCCAAAACGACCGAAATATAGCGGGAGGCAAGTATAATGCAGGCGTCTGCAGGTCAAAGCAGTATTGAATAAATCACCAAGGGGGACGTCAGGATGATTAAAAATCTGGTCAAGGACTTCGTCCGGAAGGCTGTTAATTCCCGATTGATTCATCCTTGATTACAGCCGCGGTATCAGAGGATCAGAAGTTGGACGACTCTTCAAGATATAGGTTTACACTGAAGCCAGAAGACCAGCGGCACTAGATAGGTAAATCAACAAATTATCGGTAGCAAGTGGCAATGAACACACAGCTCTAGAAGCCAATTGAATCTTTAAGACGTCCTCGCCTCTCTTGAAATTGTGCTGAGTGTGAAGACAAGGTGGGGAAAAAGAAAGGCCATCCCATCCGGTCTTGACCGTATATCTGACTGAAAGCAGCGGCAATCTTGAACCCAGTTTGTAATCGCAGGCACAGTCACTAAATGGATCTTCCATAAGCCTTGATGCCGCCTTTCAAAGCTTTCAGAAAAAAAAGCCGAGATTCACCTGAGTATTGGCAAACCAACCTTTATCTGACTATGTTTTACAAGATACCTTCTTCATGGCAAGTGATGGTATTCAACTTTTCAGGATACCATAACCTCAGAGTCATTGAGAGTTGTAAGAAGATTAAGATCATTCGTCCAGACTGATAAGAAATGGACTACAACTCCACGTTTCAAGTTCGGGGAGGAAAGGGATCAACATGAGGTGAAATCAACAGCGTCCGATCGCTTGTACGATTAAGAGGAGAATGTTTGGCAATGCCGAGGACAACAAACACAGGGCATCAGAACGAAAGAAAATCGTTGGTTAACAACATTCAGAAATTCTGCACCAAGTTCTTCGGGCTCCTTCCAGCTCTGCGACGCTCTTATCATCCTTCACTTCGTTTTTCTATGGCAGGTAACCACAGAGTCTCTGAACGGCCAGATTGAACTTATACTTCTAGGTTTATGATGGGCCCTGCGGCCCCCGCATTTCGTCGACTTGAAGTTTGGCCATGTTAAGATGATGTCGAGGTCTCTTGCTCTTACTCTGTGTCTCAGCTGATAAGAACAATATTTGTATTATTTTTTATATTCTTCCAGAAAATCCAATCTTGTCATGATTATCGGCTTGCTTCGGAGACCCCGAGTCTCCCAGATTTGCAGACTGGCGAAGGCACATGAGGTGGTGGATCTTCTCGCTTTTAATGGCGTAATACAATGAATTATGCTTTGCCTCTCGCTCATTACTCAGATGGAACATCGGTCGCACGCACGCCAGGATGCTACAAGTTTCGCCGTGGTTTCGCCATGAAGCTCCACCTCAAGGATGGACCATCCACAACATTGAAGCGAAATTGAAGCTTGGAAAGCGACCTACAATGAAGGGTAGAATTTTGACCTTACGTTATCTATGGCTCTAATGGCCTAGTAAAGATAAGTAGCGGCCGATAACTGATAACACGTTGATGCTCTCGGACACATGCTCTTAATTTTTGGTCCTACTCTTAATTTACGTGTGAGTCTCTGGTTTATGCAAAAATGCTCTAATTTCGTACAGTAAGTTTTCATACTTCCCTCAACCGATATGACTGATTTTGCAAGATTAGTTCTATTGCATCCGTTGCTCACAGCTCTGACAAGTCGTCGCTTCCGCACTCCGCAGTCAACTGATACAGAGCTCTCTGAAATCCCGCTCGAGCTTATCTAGTTTTACGCCTCTCCAATGATCCTTTGAAGGTACATCCGACAAGCACTAGCTAAACACCTGCATTGTGCATGGTCATCAGATGATGCAGTTCAACCTTCCCTCGACATTGGAACGATCCCGGCAATCTGGTCCACTGCTTTTCTCACCCGCCTCTGTATCCGGACCTGTGGACTGTTTGTCATTTTTTACCAGCTACTCAGCTTGGCACATATGGGTTACATGCGACGTAAAATATCTCGCTGAGCCCTCGGCGATAGTCCAGCGATCGCCGTCCCGCTTGTGGGTTGATCTCTTTTCTTCTTTCTGAAATTAATGTTCTCATTTCGGCCTGACTAGCAAAGGACGCCTGCAGAATGCCGTTTGCTTGCAATGTACATGGGTCTTTGAACTAACGTTAGATCCTCCGCCTGTATTGCCAAGGGTCCTGATTTCGTGCCTCGTCTGAGCTTGCCTGAATATCAACTTCGACCAACCCAGAACTGCTCCGAAATCTAGATCCCTTACTTACTCTCATGAAGGCCCTCCTTATATGCGAACAAGCCTTAAGTGATTCCTTGCCTGAAGCATGTCGCACATGCTCATAAGACACCCTGCTTTCAGTTCATTCTCTGGACCCTGGCAAAAGTCTTCGGCCTTTCGGTGGTGCAGTGACATCCCCAAACGATTTTGGCACATACAGACAGCCTTCTGACCTATGTGTGTATCTCAAACGCAAACCTCGACCTGGAATAGAACGGAGCCAGTACTGGGCTCCAACTTATGTCCGTCTAAACGTAACTCAGATCAGACTTTTTTCTTTCACATGCTGATATCATTCTAAGCAACTCAGTGAAATGGCGTTATTCTGTAACTCTTCAAAATTTGTCCAACTTGTGTTTCTTGTTTACCCGTATCGAAAGGCTAAGTAACTTATGACTCGTTTTCGTCACGGTCGTAAATGTTCCAAGTTTGTCAGCCTATGAGGGCTTCAACTAATCTCTCATTCGTCTTAAGATCCGGCTTGATGTCAAACTGACTACCAACGAGAGAAGAAGGAACCAAGACAAGGACTTAGTCGGTTTTCAGTATAAAAACCGCAAGGAGATCAAGCAACATTTTTACGACGATTTCTGTAGCTGATACATTCCAGTGGGACAGTATTACCCTACTGGTCAAGTGTTTGATAACTAAACTTTGTAAGTAACTCTCGGTCCTGAACTGAGAGAGCGTAACTTTCCTTGTTAGTTCCTAATTTTCCCTCGATGTCTGATTTGCGACTGCCAGAGGCAATGAGACCCTCCTTTCGGTTTCTCACTATATGGGCTTAGTGGCTCGAAGACCCAATGGCCATCGTGGGATGTCCGGTCAAGGGAATGTTTGAAAGGCGGCGAGAGGAATGTAACATTTCCTCCGGGTCGCCACGTGCACACCTTACAGCTGCGGATATTTAGCTTTAAGCCGCCTCGGGAGTGTGAAAAGTAGACGCCAAGGCACTTTCCGTGACATAACTTTTTTGAAAGAAAAACTTTCGTTGGAATGGAATTCACTACAGATTCTGCGACGGGGTCGGGAATTTGATGGAGACGTCTTTGAGCACTGGCTACCGCTGCCAATGCATAAGTAAACGCTCATGCAAGAGTCCACATGACCTCAGTCTTCAACTGATTAGGCGCCTGCATCACATAATCCAACTTAGGCACCTCCATTGCGTCGGGGGCATTTTGTCCATGACAATGGTCTTGACCGGTTTCCTGTGTTTTTCACAGCAAATCGCAGCCATTCGATCCCATCCTTTCATGATCATGATCATTCTCCTGGAGGCTTTCAATGCCAAGTGTACAAGTGAAGGTATAGACTGGACTCTATGATGACCATAGAAGGAGCTCACACATCATCTAGCCAAACTACTCAGAAGGTGCCAAAGGATGCAGGACCTTATAGCAGGACCTTTACAACGTTAAACTTGTTTTGATCTCCATTGGAGTTACACTCTGTGCCAACTGAGAGGGCCTTAGACAAAAATAGGAACTAAAATATACCCTCCAATGATTAATTGCGCCCGTACATCTAGAAAATAGACCCATTCAACCTTGGGATATGGACTTGTCAAGAGACTGACATTGAGGAGTTGGGGGATCCTCGGTGGACAACAGTCATAATCAAGTATCAATCTGGGCAGGCACGGACAAGTAGCTATCTATGTAAGTGAGTCGGAAAATCCAATTCCGACGTTAAGTCACGCCTGGACTCAACTAGAATATCAGCACACTTAACTAGGTATGATACATGCGATTATTGATTCACGGAGATTCGCCAGTGTTTCCTTTATACTCTATTGACGGACTATGTATGAGCTCGGGTACCTTTTAAGTGACGCTAGGCAATGTGACTGAATTTCGGGGCAATTTGTTCAAAGCAACTCGCATGTGTAGAAGGTAACAGAATGTGTATTGGTTGGATCAAAATCTGGCGGTTCAAGATGATAACCATTATATAATCATGACAAGTTTCAGACGGGCTGGCCTTTCCCGAGAGACTGGCGGGGACCCATATCATTTGCTCCGCAAGGGGACAAGTAGTCGTCTGATCCATACGAACTAAAGGGTCCAGGACATCGGATGTTAACCTTCAATGTAGTGCAAAGTATATTTGATCTGTGTTAGCTAAAATGGCTTGCTGAGATTATACCCGAGTATCCTTCCACGTCTAGAAAGATCGCATAGTACCCTGAACCGTCCCGGTACGACGAGGAAGCTCTTACTTATGGTAGGGCCACGCTAGGTCCAAAAGCATCCTTTGAGATGCAACAGGTTAAGTAAGCTTCGTCGTTGGTTTAGTCCATGTCAAGCCTAGCGGGCACAGTTTACCTCATTTATTCTCGTCACTTGAAATGCACGCAAGTCAGACCAACGTCGACAGTCCGAAGTTGAATGCTTGTACTCGACTGATCAGCCAAGTAACATATATGACGACCGCCCAATGACAAATCTGGAGAGAAATCGGTAATCGATCTAGGATTGAGAGTAAAACACTAGCAACAGGATTGGTTAACGTTGGATGATGATGAGAAAGGCGGTCCAAAAATGAAACATATCACCAATAGTATATCTGAACCAACGCTGTGCATTTCCCAGTCGAAATAACCAACAAAAAAAGAAATAAAGTAAAGCAGACAACACAGGAAAGGCTGGTTGATGAATCCATGTGAGACGAGTACGGCGGTAATTTGTTTTGACGGATGATGTACAGCATGGTTCGATAGAAGAAGGATTGCATCAAACCAGAGCTGATGGTCATTGATAATACTGGCAATCCTCGAAAGAGTCGAAGCATGTCTGTTACAGTCTGTAAGTCGACAGCACATTTTCAACCTGAGATCCTACTTGGAGGTCCAACCATAATCGCAGTTCATACCACCGCTTGCAGAATACCTTGCGCAAAATGTTTTGCAGAGTTGAAAAGGTATTTCTCCGACGCCGAATGGCTCGGGTTGAAGTGTGCATCTATATGCAGAGTGAGTACCTTCGAGGTGTGGATAAAAGAGCTATGTAACACTAGACATAAATGAATCCAACTTTTCTATGAATGGGCATCAGGGTGGAATGACGCATAGAAGGAGATATGATTGATGTTTTGAGAGCTGGAGAGAACCGAAGTCTTCAAGAAATTGAAGCCATTCTAAGCTCAGGCGCTAAATTTTGATCTTATCATGACTGCCTTATCGCGAGGCAGAGCTATTACGTTAGTCCGATTCGGGCAGCTCCCCGAACTGGGCGTCTAGTTGCTATCAATGCAGACCAGTAATATTCGCCTGATAGCCTAGCATGATTCATAAACAGTTGCAAGCCATGAAAAGAACTCAAAGCACACACTTCAGCACAGAAATACACAAGACCTGTATGGACGTCTCAGAAACCCAACAGGATCACAGATATCAATTTCACATCCAGGTATCGCGCTAGTCTGCTTGATACTTCTTCTGACTGGCTAGGATCCTGATGAATACGTTGCCGCACTGAATGTCACTGAAACAGCAAGAGAGCATGAGGCATAGCTAGCACCACACACTGACAGTTGTTCAGATGGCGACGTCCAAAGAGAGAAGCCTCGAGGTGAATTCGGATCGATAGGGTCATCCACTTGATATATCGGTGTTTGGTGCCCACGCCGTCCGTGTAGTAGCATATAGGTATCATTCAACCTGGGTACCCGAGTCACATTGGGTTCAAATATAGCGATATTCTTGACTTGTTCAATAGGACGAGCGCCTCGCTCAGACGAGCATCTAGAAAAGAAAGGAACCAGGCAGGGGAAATTGATCTCAAAATATGCCACACAGTAGGAAACCCACAAGAACGGCGCGTTCACCTACAATGAGTCAGATTCCGCGGAAGTGAAGACGTTGAGACTAGGTAAGTGCTATCTATATCGGAGGGTGTCGTACCCTAAGCGGCGACTTGTAGGGAACCCCGAGTCGCTAATCGAAAGTTGTAATTGCACCCCAGAGAAGGAAGGTGTATGCCGATGAATAAAGAAGGCAGCACCCTTGATGCCTGAATAGGACAGGACGGCATATGCTCACAGAAGCATCGTGGATACCTCTAGCCCAAGGATACCGAGAATTATCTGATCAAGCTCCCATCTTTGTTCGAAAATATTGATTTCCGCTCGAAAGATGGTTGACTAGACAGGTTGTGGATTTGAAATCACATCAAAGAATACGAATTTCTTGTACCAGAAGACTTTAGATTTATGATCACCCCAGTGTGCAATTGATTCAGAGATGGGTAAATGGACTACGGTCCGGGATATTAAATGAGGGCACACAAAGTGGTCTTGCCACTCACCAAGCTCTGTATTCAAGACGATGGGCTTGGCCATGTGTAGAAAACGTGCCTCCAATTTCGGCAGTGGTGCAGAACGATTATAGTCGTCAAGTAAGCGATATCGATCAACTTCTGGCGTTTTGAAAGGGCTCCACATGGCAGAGGACGAGTAAGAGAGCTACTGTGTTTCGTTTTCAACCTTACAGGGGTATTTGTCTCCAGAACGATGTCTACTTCATGCCTCAATCAAACATAAATTCGGCTTTCTTTTAATTGACCATAAGGATGGGGGACAAGGCACTTACTAGAATTTCTCGAATAGAGTCTTCGATCACCGACCAATGCTAATTCTAACGCAAAGAGAGCGTGTTGCAACATGTATATGATCGGAAAGACAAAGAGTGCCAGCAACCCTCATACAAAAATTTCTCGTTTCTGGCTTTACATTGGATCGGAATGGACTGGACCGCATGAACCAAATGGACTGAAATCCGCGGAAAAATATGTAGCGCCCATTGGCCAAGGAAAGAGGCATGCACGTTTCTTCATCGACGAGGGTCGTGACGAGTGAGGACAATAGAGAATGTAGGAATTTCATCCTGTATTCCATCGGATCAGTTTCGGAATCATTTTTGAGTTCGAAACTGGGAGGCTGGATTTAAAGACGGGATATGGAACTGCCGAACCAAGACATTTACCCCATGGTGGGATTTCCAATAGCATCAAACGATTGTCAATGGAGGTAATGCTGGCACAGAAGAATGGGAAGAGATTAGGATAAAGATAAAGAAGCATCGACAAAAGATGGAACGTTTGAGACGGATAAACTTGAGCCCCAGCATGGTCCAGCCTTGGCCAACACGAAGATTGATATGAAGAGGCAATTTCGTTGGAAGCACAGAATATCAGTGACAGAAGATGAGTGAGAGCAACGCATACAGCTGCAATAATCAGACTATTTTACCTCGTCATTTGTTTTTGATGATGTTGGGCGTCGGCGCGCCGCTATTTGATATCTCAGCTTTGTGCTCCAAAATCAAGATAAAAGGTGGCTAAAGTCCTTAATCAATGAACAGTATCATTCCCAAAAAAGATAACGATAACCACCTGATAGATGAAGATCCGGATCCGGGGCACCGTTTTTCAAATTCCAAACCATACGCGCACATCGTCATCTATTGCGGAACCCCAGAAAAACAGACATGGTTGGTCCAATCAAAAATAACCTTAACGGAGAATGCCGATCAGAACGTTACCGTTTATATCACGTGTGGGCGTTTAGAGGCCGATTTCGGTCCGGCAAATGTTCCGGGCCGCGCGCCTCACGCCTCGCTCGAGTCTCGATCAACTCGACCAAAACTCGACCATTGAAAATCCAGAAAAGAACTGAAGTGCAATCTTAAACACGTCGAGGAGCATATAAAAACGGAGTGCTACGTTTGTCTGTCTTTTAATTTAAATCATACGTAAACTTCCGTATATACTGGAGAGATATATTAAATTCGGCACGCTGGGTCTATAAATTGTAAGTTGACTTGACCCTTGCACTTATCATGTAAGCTGCACACTGGAGATGCCTGGAACAGAATACTTACCGGAGTAAGGACATGAGTAACTGTGTCATTCCGTTACGTGCGTTGTTAAATGTAGCCTACTACTACTGAGTAATATGCCAGCTTTTCCGGAACGTATTCGGAAGAGCCAACTGAGTCCTAGCAGCATAGTAGTAATTATAACTGTAAGCGAACAAGCGCTGGAAGAAAAAACACAGAGGTCTAAAGAGAGCATTGCTAAACGGTTAAGAGCCTAAAATTATGCTAAGTATCATACAAGTCTGTTTATGAGTCGGGGTGAGCAATGCAATTGCTGGACTGTTTGCCATCAGTGAGTGATCACTGATCATCCCTGCGCTGTTTGAAGATGGCATCGCTAAAGACTGGGACGAGTATCATCTACAGATGTTACTAGCAGGCTGTCTGAGTGTGCATCCAGTGCCTCTACTCTTATGAGTGTGTCACCCACCCATGAAGATGTATCGGGTGACGGTATTCGGATCCGAAAAAGGCGTCTTAAGTTATGTCTTCTTTATGAAAAGTTGCTAATGACAGCATTTGTGAACGAAATGGCTCGTCAACATCAGAACTTGTGTTACATACGGTCATTATCATCGTCCACATTAAAGTTACTTCAGTCTAGATCTGTTGGTCCCATTCGCCCATCATTCGCACTATTACATATGGAGTGCAGTGCTCTTCTCAACTCGCAACGACGGTGGGACCGGTCAAGTCCCACCCCAGAGTCTACCCTTAAAGTTGAAGCTTCTCGAAATTCGAAAGCCTGTCGTTCAGAACTCACTTCGAATTCGAATGCAAAATGAGTTGCCAGGGTCCAATTCCATGGGCTGTCATCAGTAAAATCATTTACCACTTTCCTTGTATCAACAGCGCCGTAACAAACGGTCAGAAACGGTAGTCGATCTGAGTGAATCGCACAAACGGTATGTAAGATGGTAACAACTGGTCTGGTACACATCAAGACCAAATGAACGGGACCGTTAGTCTGTACTTCACAATTTAATTATCAGGGCCTCAGGACTGCTTTCTCATGCCTGTGAGTTCCTTTAGAAACCGAATGATTACCGTACGTAAGTAGGTCCATTTGAATATTCACAAGGTAAGAAACGGAAAGCTGGCGCACGGATGAGTAAGTTAAATGAATATCAGGTAAACACATAATCTAGACCGAGCTGAGGGCGCGGGATTTGCATCCAAGAGCTGCATTGTCCAATGAGGACCCAGAGATACAGGGCAAGGTAAAAAAGACAACAGGAAGAGGAACATGATACCCAAGTCCACCCCACCGGCTGTTTTGGCCTCCCAACTGCCGCCGGTCATATGTCGAGCAGAGAGCACGAGGACAGTGCAAGCGGGGAGGCGGCGTCAAATCAAAAAATTCAAATGCTAAGACAAGAGAACGTCCTACATAGAACGACTCCAATCCTAGAAATGCGGACCTCCATATGGGGCGATCCACGGTCGTCGTTGACCCAAAGATGGAAATGATTCCAGCGTCAAGCCCTCGAAATGCGGTGGTGCTGCGACGAAAACGGATATTGCGAACCTTAAAACTTTGGAAACCCTTTTTCGTAAATTATTCGTTGAGATCAATGTCTCGTGCGAGTCCCGTGCACATAATGCACAAGAACACACAAGAATATATAAGAAAGCGGGACGTGAAAGGAGAAATTTAGAACCTAGCGAGAGCTCGGAATGCCAGCTGGACGGGCTGGACGTGAATGGACAAAGCGACTTCTTCAAATTCTTCAGAGCGTTGGTGATCTGAGTGGTTGTCAGAGATTTTTAATTGCAGCGTGCACAGCGGAGATGCTAAAGGTGTACTACCGTATAAACCAGATTGGACGAGTCCTGCAAGGTCCTGAATCCTCAAGAACGAGTTTCATTGCTTCTTGAAACTCGAGACCGGGCCGGGACACGCGTTGGGGGAGGAAGGAAGCCAGGAAATGCAGGCAGCTATGGGCAAGCCAAATGCTTCGTTGCCACTCTCTGAGACTTGAGCTCATCGCATCCGGTTTACGTGGAGCCGAAAGGCGGAATGCTTGAGGAAGCTTGGAGTTAGGACCTGGTTGTGGCGCAACCAGGCTGGAGGTTGCCGGGCCTTGGTATCGCGGGATGAACCATTTTTGTGATGCATACGATAGGATATGATCGATTACATTCAGCAGCAATTTCCAACGCCTTGACAGATTGCGAATAGCAAGTCGACATTTTAGAAGGAGCTGTGCTCCAGGTGAGCTCAGTGGTCCAAGTAGAAGGATTCCTTACCTTGGAAGAACTGGAGTGGCTCCAGGGGAGAAAAAAGACGATTTGCTATGGCGTTTTCTGTTGCTGATTACTGGGATATCTGTAGACCCTGGGTGATACGCTATGATGCGATGCTGATGAAGAAGGTCACAAGTTTGTCGTACGGGTGGATATACCGTCCTACCGAGAGCCGATGAAGGAGGAAAAGCAGAGTTTCGGACATAAGTATCACATACCTCTCTGCACAGGCGCCCAATTCCGACACCTGCTCAGCCGACCGCCAAACGGAACTTGGAAGATAGAGCCAGGGTGAGAAAAAAAAAGTGGGGAAAATGAGTCTGGAAATTGGGCTGATCCAGGAACGCAACGCTGGCCATATGGTTATCGACAGCAGTGAGATTGCGTGTTGCAATAGGCCGATGATTTATGAAAAATGGACCCCTTGCCCTTGGATGGTTGGGAGGGCTTATAGACGCGCAGAGCAGATCTGGAGATTTACTAGGTTTGACGGAGAAAAAACGGCGAGTCCGGCGAACGGACGGAGAAGCGGCCGGATAAGGAGGAGACGACCCGAAAGAACGGAACGGATCTGAGATTTCTGTGACTGCTGGATCGGCGGGTCGGTGCCTTGAATAGACGAGTTTACGAAATAGGAAGCGCAAGGAAGCGCACTGAGAGATCGATCGAAGAGTAATAATAAATGTAAGATAGCTACATAACCGCAGCAGAAAACGGACATTGCTTCTCTCTTTTCCTTTGTCCTCCGTTCCGTTGTCAAAAGGGAACAGCGCGTTCCACAGCGAGCACCATGAACTCCCCCGCCTACGACCTCCATGCTGCCTTCCCCGCCCACCCCAGTCCTCTCCCGGACTCTTCTTATGAGCCCATCATCCACGACGACCTCGCCTATCCTCTCTTCGCTTCTCACGCAGATCTAGGCCATCCTTATCCCAGCGAGTATCCTGACACCCAGCCCATCATGGCCGCCTGGTCCCCAGATATCAAGAAACAGTACCCCGTCCACCAGCCCCATGTCTATCAGATTCCTCGTTCGCAGAATCTCTATTCTTACCACGAGGTCAAGTCGGCTACTCCCTACGTGGTGCCTTCGCTGCAGCGCGATGTCCAGCAACAGCAGACTGCCATTCATTCTCCTCATTCAGGGCACCCGCTGCAGCAGCACCACCCTGCCCCCGTCTTTAACCTCGATGAGGAATGGCAGCACCACACGCCGCCTTCAGGCCACTACAATCCGCATGGCCACTTAGCCTCCTACCCAAATTCGTCCTCTTCTCCTTCTGACCCTCCGAGGATCAAGCAGGAGGACCTCTCCGCCTTTCCTGCGATGCCCGGCTACTCTGACTCTCAGCTTCTGCACCAGCAGCATCAGAGGAACAGCGTCTCTGGTTCATATGAGCCTCTCAACTTGCCTTTGCATCCCCCGCATGATCCGAACCACAATATTGCTTCTTACCAGGCGATGTTGTCCCCGCTACAAACGCACCCTTCCATTCTTTCGCCCCATTCTCATTTACAGCCCCAGTCTGCCCCCGCCTACTACACTTCGCCATTTCAGCAGGCGTCGCAACCCCAGCAGCTTCAAGGTACACCCGCTCCCCAGCGGCAGCACCTCCACGTTCGTCAACAAGCATCCCGGCAACCCCATCCGCAGGAGGCGCGATCATTCCCGCCTTTCAATGGGGGTACCGTTCACCCGGCTGAACTATCCCCTGCTACGGAGTCATGTACTTCCGTCTCTCCACTTTCCACATACGCAGATTTGTCGGCCGGTGTCGTCGGTGCGGGCTGCGACCCTCGCTTTGTCTGCCAACCACAACACATCGACCTGAAAAATTCTTTAGGCTGGCGCAGTGATCGCAGGGACTCTTTGGCAAGCATTCACAGCGACCTAAGCGGCCATAGTCATGGAATCGTTGAGATAGAAATGGGCATGGATGATATGGATGGACTAGGCGTCAGTATGACGGGTGTCGTCGCTGGGGGAATGCCTATGGACATGAGTGAGGCTGTTGGAGGTGAGGAAGATGCAACAGGTGAAGAGGACGCAGAAGGAGAAGAGGACTGGGAACAAATTCAATCCCAAGGCTCTCAGCAGTTCCGTGTCGAGGAACTGCAGTACTTGGACCAAGGACACAACGGAGCCGGAGGTCAGATGCAGAGAGACGAAGAACCTACCACAGAGGCGAACCAGGGAGAAGAAACTCAGCAACAGAATAACATGAGCGACGACGAAGGTGAAGACGAGGTCGCAACTGAGTCCGAGGGCGTGGAAGCTGAGGGCGAACGTGACATTGAAGTCGATCCAGAGTACGATAGCGAGCTGACCGAGTCCGAGTCAGAAGAAGATGAAGACGATCCTGATGATCCCGAGTTTGTTCCTAGATCTCGTCGTCGTGTCCCCCTACGACGTCAATTGACGTACCCCGCAGCAGGTAGCAACGAGTCTAGTTCAGCTCCTTATCAGACCTTCGCATATAGCTCTATCGCGGGTGAGGGCCGCACTCTTCGCCCCAGGTCGTCATCTGCAAGGTACACTCCTTATCCAGGTAGCTATCCAGAGGCGAGCTTTTATGCAGAAGACCAGGACTTTGATCAGCAAGATGCGGAGTCTAATGGTAGCGGCGCATATAGCGAGCGTGCTAACGGTAAAAGGTGCACTTCGACCTCTTCCGTGACTTCCTCGTCGACCCACCCTCCGCGGTCTGGGTCTTCGCTATCTGCTTCGTCAGGAATCACTACGACGACCACAACCGCCCGCCGGCGCTTACGGCTGTCGAATACACTGCCCATACCTATACCTGTGCCTAATCTCACCAAGAAGTCCCGTGGGCGACGGGTACCTACTATGTCTTCACTCGAAGACGTGCGCAGTGCAGCCAGCGGCGCGGGGAAGAAGAGGCAGACAGCGGGCAAGGCAGCGAGGATGTACTTGTGTGATGTAGAAGGGTGTGGGAAATGCTTTGCGCGAGGCGAGCATTTGAAGAGGCATGTGAGGAGCATTCATACATATGAGAAACGTAAGGTTTTCTATCTTTTTGTTCTTTCGCAGATAAGATAATTGACGCTGTCGTAGCTCACAAATGCCTATATCCTGGCTGCGGCAAGGATTTTAGCAGGCACGATAACCTTGGCCAGCATATGCGCGTGCACAAGGATTATGTGCAAGAAGGCGTTACCGTCGCCGGTTCCACCAGACGCTCGACATCGTCGTCGTCCAGGAGGAAGGCACCGACGCAGAACTAGGGCTTAGAATGATATCTAACCCCCTTTGGAAGAAGCAATTGTCCAATGACAAACGAAATATAACGAGCGAACGAACGAAATGACAGAATGGACTTTTTGGCAGTGTTCTGTTCCGTTCCCCATATTTCCTTCCTTTTTTTCTTTTTTTTTGTGTTGGTATGCTTTTTTTCTTTACAGTCGACAGTCGACCTTTGTTTCATTTTCTCCTTATGAATCTTGGGCTTTTGATGCGCATATATTTGATATTCAGCCATCCATCTATCACAGTCAACATCGACCAAAGTCATCTCATGCATTCTTTTTCTTTTTCTTTTTCTTTTCTCAACGTCTCAACCGACTTTTGCAAGCTACATGGTGCTTTCCCCGGTTCCTTGCCATCCTTCACGTCACATTTCCCTCCAGCATTCTTGCAGTAATTCCCATACCTCATCCATCTACAGCTCACCACGTATTCCCCAACCACGTCCACGCCAAGCATCCACCACAAAATAAACTGGTTTTCAATAACCAGTCGCATTCATCTCCGTCTTTTGATGTTAAATTGCCGTATTAACAGGAGCAATCTATTCATACCACGTCGCACTATTAGCAGTCAAGAATCTGATTATTTACAGTATAACTTAACCACTCGCGCGGACTCTATGCTATGCCCTGGTGAGAAATGCAGGCGCGAGTATATACACCTACAATACCGATATTTCCTTCTTTACTATTATGTATCTAAACATCTCCTTAATGGGATTTTTTGGCACTTCTCGGACTCCATTTGTTCGTCTTGGATTTCGAATCGGAATTTGTTGACCTGGAACAACCTCGAGGTCAAATTGCTTGGCTTCCTTCCCTGGTTCTTGTATACGATCAGTCATTCGGACATAAGGAATCCAAGGTGAGAGTTTGTTTTCTGCCCAGACAAATGACGAAACCTACACCAAAAGGCTGGTAAGATGATTTCGATTGAACTTTCTTTCCCCAGAGAGCTAACGGCATCTCTACCCCAGACTGACCTATCTATAACACCAGCACACGTGCCGTAGAGAGCACTTGATGCGGACTCGAAAACCACCGCATCTCTCAGAACGTCCAAACGGTAAGGTATGTCCTCTGTGATTTCCCTAAAATACGAACGGCTTAGCTCAGGCGGAGATGAATGAAAAGAGTGACATCGCACTCAGTGCGAACCTCTCTAATCTATTTATGAGGGAGACCAAGTACAGCAAAATGATAGATAACGTTCATATGATCAAGAGACGACATTCGACCTTGTGCGCTGGGGGACCTGCTGCGCAGCGCTACAAGTGCCAGTGCGAGTTTAGTGCAGAGATTATTTTTGTCAAGGCCAGATGGCTTTCCGGGCGGGCCGTTAGTAGACTCTCGGCCTACTTTGTCAGTATGGACCCCCAAGATAGACATGCCTGATCATGATGCCCAGCGACGAGCTTCGAAGTCCTGCCTATTTGGCTGTTTGACGGTGATGAGCCTGGGTATTTCTTCTCTTCGAATAGACGTTGAGCGTTGACGGCTGAGCAAAGGTAAGCAGCCCTGTGAATTCGATAAGCTATTTCTGTTATCCAACCAAGGTGTCCTTTTGCGACTGGGCAATGGACCTTCAAATTGCCATACTTACTTGATCACACACCGTCATTGCTTCACACCATAACTATGGTCCGCTGTAGTGGTTGTTTGCTGTTCGCCGGTTGAACTCGATTTCCGACTGGTTGACGAGCCCTCGCTCGCAATAGTGCTTCAGACGGCATTCCGGACGACCGCCGGGATTGAAATTTCGCGTCTACGTACACTCTTGACAGAGCTTTTGGAAGAACGTTGTGGTCTTGGATGCAGAAGTCTTCTGCGCCTATCCTCTCAGCCAATATCACACAGAGCCGTAAGCCCGGTGTATCTTTCCTTGTCCAATATGCCTCCACTGATATTAGCAGGGCGCCGCGCGACAGATATAAGGGCTTGGATGAGAGGAACATTCAATCTGTTGTGCGGTGGCGGCATCTCTGACTTACAACGCTTATCTTGGAGTGAGCCCTCGGACTTGAACTGCGACAGAATGACAGATCATCTGCTTCCGTTCCCGATACGGGACACCTATTCTCTGGTAAAGACCTTTCTGCCATGTCCTGTACGGGCTTTGCAATTTCACCAGGTGCCCCATGAATGTGACGCCATCCTGAGCCTTGGATTTGGAGAGTTCATGCTATTATTGTGGACTTTCGAAGCAGTCGGGCCGTCAATGGATTGCGATGAATGAGAGGTTGCGTTGCCACTGCCTTCTGGCCTCTGAGCTTCGCGGGGGAATGCAATAGCAGCAGACAGTAGATAGCTGGGTCGACTCCAATTGTTCCTTCTTTTTCGCGTTTGATGTGGAAGGTTCCGATATCCAGTGGCTTCACATCGATTTTCGTCTTTGAATGAAACTTCTACTCCCGCAAGATCGCCACGCAATGTACAGGACACAAAGTGTTCAAACCACATGATGATGCGTGAGTTCAAGTCCAGGTCGGTGGTGCAGAGAGAGTATACGCCCTAGTGGTGAGAATTTATAAATAAATATCTTCCAAAAGAAACTGATGCGATGTGGAATTAGCAGCGTCAATCACTGGAGACATTCTCAGCATCTACATTGTCACTTCGTGCTTCCTAGCTTCTTCCCTTGGAGTTGTCGTTGACTGTGGCTTCTCTCCGTGATCATGAGATTATCTCCTCGCTCCTCGCTGGCCTTACTACCACCCTCTGGGTTCCTTCAGCCTATCTTGTCTCCTTCAAGGGATCTTTTTGCTCCAAGGAGTTTTTACTCGCCTCGTTGATCAATCGGACAAAGCTTGAAACGGTCACATCCCGTCTTCTATTTTCATCTGTGTGTATATTCGAGTCCACGGTCCTTAAGGTCGTGTATCTCCGTAGAAGCACTGTTTCAAAATTGGAATACCGTTTAGCATAACCTATAGCCGATGAAAAAAACTGCCCACCAATAAGTCAAGTGAACAGAAATTGTGACCGAGTGTGATTCTGCTAAACAGTGGTCAGGACATTGTATATCGTAGACTCGGGTTCTCCACGTACATTTGATGCCTGAAAGTCGAGGAGACCAATGAAGTTGACGAGGGACAGGCTAGATATTCTATTTTCCTTGACTACAAGTGACAGGTACGCTGAACTTCAACTTCACCGTCCTGATATTAGTTGTGGAAACACCTATCGAACGTTCGGGAATGTATTTAATTTAGATTGCAGCATTTCAGATATTTAGAGCTCGACGTTGCTGGTGCTTTTTGTTTGCAGTATCAAGTCCACAATCAATGCCGAATTCGTCTGAAGTCTGAGAAAATTAATTAAGCAATTTGAACTCTGAGATTTAAATAGACACGGAGGCATTAACCGGCTTCATTACGCTCACACCAATCCGGTTGGTCGTTGGCCACTTGACCTGCGCTGGCTGTGTCAGTCGTAAATTCGAACCTACCTTTAACAAGCACATACGGTGGCCCAAAGAGGTGACGGTGATAAGCATAAGCCTCTTAGTTTTGTGGATATCCCATATCCGTCATTGACGTCGCTTCTGATGTCGACATCCAGCCAATCCAGGATCAATTGTGGCGCCTTCTTACCATCTGGAGTCTGGAAGCCCTTCAGGCTCAGGGTCATCAGAATGTCTCGACACCGACTCGGGATCCATTCTTGTCACCCGAGACGGTCAAGCATGGGCTGCGTGGCGTTTGGCTGGCGTACGACATCGTCCTGAATGCGACGTTGCCGGAAATGTCGCGAGAGGGACCCATTCTAGGACGGTGTTGGGATGCTTTTTTAAGGGCTGGGCCTCGTGCTTGGAGGTCAGTTGGGCAACGCCTAGATAAACATAGCAGTGTAAGTTATACCAGCTGTTCCTAGATGACCGTTCGACTGATTATACTTTACAGGCAGTTAACGTGGACTCACGTTTATTTCTTATTTCAGCCGTCCGTCATCGGCCTGCGATAAAATAAAAAGTCAATTCAATATATTTCTTAAATTCGCATGATTACCATGGTTCATACCAATTCTGGAATTAACTTCGAATTGAGGTTTTTACGCACATGTCGATTTTGCCTGTCTGCGGCAATGTCAAAATCTGCCTGACAGTTGTATCTAACTTCTAGTGGCGTATAGTCAACATGAGAGTGAACACTATACTTTTCACCCGTATTCACCGTGTTTTGCACAGTCCAAGACCGTTTCGACGGTAGATCTAAGATGGCACTGACTCTTTAAGTCCGCGTTGAATTCGGGCCTGTCTCGGCTTATCTAATGCGGCATCACCGGCGGATGCCGGGACGTAACATGTCGTGACAGACGCAATTAACAAATAAGAGCAAATAACTTGCACCGCAATTGCGATCACGACGCTTGTTGGGCGAATTCCATTTTGTCATCGAGCCTGCATTGATAAGTTTCAGCGAGTAAAATAGGTTGAAAACCCGATCAGGATCTATCATAGATTGAATTGAAGAAGTAGCCGTACGTACATTAGAAAGAATCGTCAAGAACCAGGTATAATTTTCCGAGGTTCTATCTTACATGCGCGATGGCCCTGCTGAGTGCATAGTATACGCAATAGGATGCGGAACATGCGCGAGATTTCCCCTTGACGGTGCCTTATTCGAGAAATAGAGTGCCTCTGCCTTGCGGCACCGATTATTCGCTGTAGTGCTACTGTCGTCTATTAGCGTTCCTAGAAAATAAACCTAAGCGCCCCAGTCGCACCTGATTTTTGCACAGCCCTGTCATTTCTTCCATTTATGCAGCAGTAATGTCCGGCTCTTGTGCGCATTTGCTTTGGTCAAGGTCCGGCAATAGAGGGCACATTTCTTCCTGAGTTCGAGGTGAGCTATGGGAAATAGTCAAATGTCGGATTGGAAAATTTATACCGTCTTACATACCTGGAATCTCACTGTGGAGATCGACCTATTCCCATGCTTCGATAAATCCGACGTCATCATGTAGTTTCGCCGCAGCCTCGAAAGACTGCTCCAGGATAATGTCAGACCTGAGAGTCCGGAGAATTCCAATTAAAAGATGATAACTTGAGGGGGGTCGTTGAGTGGGCGCCGAAATCTTGAATAGCTGACTTCAAGCTGATAGACCAAGGAGCTGGGCCGGAAGGATGCAACCGGAGCACTTGAAATAGTCCTATGCACCATCGGTTTGGTCCTGACAGTAGATGTGTAAGTAACATGTCTCCTGGGACCAAGAGGTCTAACCAGAGTAGTGTTTGGACGGTCCCAAGGATGTTGAAATATCTGGAATCCGGAGCCCATTCCACTTTGGTAGGGTCGAAGGAAAAAGCTGCGAGATATGGGTTAATGTGTCAACTAAGATGGAACATCTTACCACCAGACTGGAATTCATACGACGTTGTTTTACAAATATAGGTTCGGCATTAAATGTTTGGGGCCAAATAGCTATTACAAGGGTGGTAGAAGTCTGCGGAGTATTTTGAGCATCGTGTGGCAAGAGAAAAAATGATACGACATACTCACATCTAGGGATTATAATCACACAGTGATATGCCATGAGAGATCGCAATGAAAACAAGGGAAAACGATGTGACGCTTGCAAACAGGTTGACGACAGCACAAAAAGAGCAGGTCCGAGAGGTGAGGTAATCGGACACGTTAAGCATCATCAGTCATTATAGCAATGAACTCTTGCTCGTTAATCTCGCCGTCCTGGTCGAGATCGAATTCATCTATCATAGCCTTACTGAGGTCGAGGTCAGTACTTCGTCATCACAGCCTCAAACAGTAAAACTCACAGCTCGTCATCCTCTAACCGATCTCCGATCTCCTTCGCGACGCGCCTGAGATTCCGTAGGCTGATTTTCCCTGTGCCATCATCGTCGAAAAGTTTGAAGGCTCGCCGAATTTCTTCCATGGGATCGCGTTCGAGTATTCGTTCGCTCACTGGAGAAGAGTATCAGCAAATCATTTCACCAGTCCACCGAGGGTCCAAAAGCATGAGAGATTTTCGGGGAAACCTCCTGCATGGCGCGTCAAAGTTTGATGTACCCATGGGAGAGCAACCTTGGGTCCGAAGGCGTATACTTACTGATTTTCGCAAAGTCCTGGAACTCCATCAGCCCTACATTCTCCTTGTCGTGGTCGCGCAGAAGCTTAAGCACCTCGGCCTTCTTCAGATCGAAACCAAGGGCCCTCATCGCGACTTTGAGTTCGTGATAGTCTACGCAACCATCCTTGTCGGTATCGAATAGCTCAAAGGCCTCCTTTATCTCCTGTTTTTGCTCATCACTGAGCTCTGGACGCGCGTGTGTCCGCCTTTTAGCTTTTTGGACAGCAGAGGAGGTATACATGATGGTCGTTGGCGAGAACCGTATCGTGACACGCATCACCTCAAAACGCGTCTGCACGTGATTCGTCACGGCGATGTATTCTTGGACAGCCACTTGACAGCCACAGGTGGCAGCTGCTTGGAAAGGGCAAATTGAGGCCAAGTTCGTGGAAAGTCATGTCCCTTTTATCAGCGTTCCATCTCTAGACTTCTCAGCTATATCGTCTCATCTGGATCTTTTCTTGGATACCCACCTTCATCTGATACCATAATTTCTCTCAGCTTGAACTCCGCGACTCTTGAATACGCCCACAATGTCGCAACAAAGGGTCCGTATCCGTGATCTTTACCAGCGATTCATTTCTTTCTAATTGCATCTCATTAGAACAATTATTCCGGCTATTCAACGGCGGGCAATGTTGAATCGTCGTCTGACGCAGCGAGATCTGGTTCGTGTATGGTTGAGGCTGGAAGAGGATCCATGCTCAATTCCTGTGTAGATGCATCCTGGGTCATCTTACCCGCTGGAAAGGGAAAGACAAGCTCACATGCAGATATCTCTTCGACGCCTCGAACTAAAAATGACAGGCATCGACTTGCTACTGCCATCTCTTCTATTTCTACTCCAACGAGTACCTCTAAACATCAGCGTCACCACCATATCAAGGATTCTGCTACGAATTCAGGAAGTAGTACTAATCTACCTGCCAGCCCAAAGACCCCTTCAAAAAGTAATAGCACCTCATCGAGCACCCCTGGAAGTCGTCTCAATGCGATTGAGAATGCTCTTAAAGAGATGAGCCTTGATGGGACATCCAGTTTGTTGCTTTTAATTATTATCTGGTTCCGGTCACTCAATGTAGCTTCCTCTGCAGCAGCATCAAAACCAGCACAGTCACCAACCATATCACAGGTATTTAACATGGCAGGTGACGAAGGGGTATTTTGGTTAACCTTATCATTATAGGTCATGTCTCCTAAAAAAGTTGTTGTCAATGTCATTGATTCGGACGAAGATGAAAGTACGATATCTTAATTTTCTTGTTATGTTTTGGTCCCTACTCACTATCGACCGAAGCTGGAACAGATATTGAATCTTCGCAAGTAATTCGCCCTCCTGCACTGACGGCGGACTCCTCTTTGTCCTCCATGAATTCCCTCTTTTCGCAGAGGTCGGCCACCAGTAGTTCATCCTCGCTGGATATTTCTTCGTCAGAATCACAGTCGAAGCGCTCTTCCCAAAATTCAAGGCCTGTTGTTATTCAAGACGTCTTTCACTCCGGACATTCTCCCCATGTGACTACTCGCAAGAAACAGAGAGTCGTCACCAAACCTCCTGTTGCAGTCTCTACTCAACCCAACTCCCAAGTGTCCATAATGACTGAAGAACGAGTCCCTACGGTAATTTCTCAGTTCGCGCGAAGTCAATTTGGTGCAGATCTTGAACCGGACTTAATCGCACATGACGACGAGACACAACGGCTAATGGATTCACTTATGATCGAATGGGGGACTCAGTATGAGCTGGCCAGGGGTGTTTCTCAGGATACCTGGACTTGGGCCGACGTCCGAGCTCATCTCCAGCAGTTGAAGGGTAAGAATGTTGATTCCGCCTCCAAAGTACAAATCATCATGCGTGGCAAGCACACTGCGTCATCTTCAGCAACTGACATATATCTCTGGTAAGCCTGTCTTTTATGTCTCCATTTTACACCTCGTTCATTATTGCACAGGAAAGAACTTGATCGTGAACAGCTCGCTATAATGGAGAATCATGGTCGAGGGCTAGGCCTCATGGGTGATTGGGAAGGAGCTCCGGACTGGTATGGTGGCCAAGTTCAACAGGTGGCTCGTCTTGTTAAGGAAGTGTCCTCCTACAAGATTAAACTCGAACCGATGGAAAAACGGCGTTCGTACAGATACGCCCGTATGTTCGGTTCTAGAAGGTTTATTCATCTCAAAATCTCGAAAGAACTTCTGCGGAATGAAAACGCTCAAGTGAAACAGTTCCTTCTCCAAAAGTTTATTATCTGTGGACGAACATATATCCCTTTCAGCTCAAAAGAACAGGCCATTTACATGTTTGAGACCAATGATAACTGGGGCCGTTCTCCTCAGGACTGGTGTGGTGATGGGTTTCGCATATCTTTCCAGGAGTTCATAAATTGGCATAACCCTCTGGAGCAGCGCAAAAACTACAGCCAGGTATGTGAAATTGCATCATTTAGAAATGCAGTTTATTGATTATGATTCTGGCTACATCTATTACAGGTTATTAGTAAATGGTCTACTCGATTTGTTCTTGGTCTATCAAATTCTGTGCCTGCACTGGAATTTGAAGAGAAGAATATATTCTTCATTGATGATACGAGTAAGTTTTGCAATATCTCTCTGATTGATCATTGACCTCGTTCTGACCCCATCTTCCCTTTTCAGCCGTTTCCGATTGGCCAAAAGATAAGAAACCACCTGCTGACAAATTAATGACGGACGGTTGCGGGTTTATCAACCACACAGCCCTATACCGGATTGTCAAATATATGGGATATGAAAGCATGCCTGCAGGTATTCAAGGACGTATCGATGGAAGCAAGGGTTTTTGGATCCTTCACCCCACTGACAGCTCCGAGGAGCCCAAGATATGGATTCGTGATTCGCAGAACAAGATCAAGAACCACGGGTTCGACCGTGCTCACAGGATTTTTGACTTGCTAGGACCTTCTCGACCGTCGCCATCTATTGCTCTCACCTCGCAAAGTATCGTTAACGTTTTCGCCAATGGTATTCCTTCTCAGATCCTTGTTCGTTTGATGGAAGAAGGACTTGAAAAAGAAGTCGGACCTTTGCTGGACTGGGATAGGCCTCATGCGGCTGTTTTCCTTTGGGATGCGGTTAACAAGTGTGGGAATGTTACAGGATCAAGGACTCAGAGAGTTGCGACTGCCTTGAACCGTGCTCTTGGTTTGAAAGGTCGCGATTGGGGCACCGAGGAAAATGAGACGGACACTGAGGACGATGACAATCAGCAAGATGCTGCCGCCTCTGCTAATGCTGGTCGCAACAAGTTTAGTGGCTGTAAGTCATGATCAGCATGGTATTTGGATAGTTTTGACTTAAAAGCCTTGCAGCTCCGGCTTCATTAAATGAATTGACTGTCGAGATGATTCAAGCCGGGTTTATGCCTAGTATGCACCAATATCTCTATGAAAAAATTGGTTATGTCGTCCAGAACGTCATCAAATCCTCTGTTGAGAAATTCCGCATTCCCATCGAAGAATCACTTGGAGGATATGTTGTACCTGGTAATACTTATTCATATCTACTTAAGAAATATACTCACTTGATGCAGATCCCCTTGGTGTCCTGGAAGAAGGTGAAATATACTACAAATTTTCCAGGCCTCGTACAGATCCGAAGACTGGTCTATTACTCCACGTTCTCGAAGGGGAAGTAATTGTAAGCCGAAAACTGCTCGACTGTCAATTCCACTGCCTGACGATTTTGCAACATAGTTGGGCAGATATCCAATTCGCCTTCCTTCAGATATGCGGCGGGTGAGTCTCCTCTTTTGTCAAGTGGATTCCACAAATAACCTTCCTTTTAAGGTAAAGGCTGTAGACAAGCGAGAGCTCGACAGGTGGCCGGATGTTATCATAATCTCAATCAAGGGCAAGCGTAGTCTGGCAAACGAACTTGCAGGTGGCGGTAGGTGTTGGGTTCTGTTGTGATTTTAGAAATCAATTTATTTACATTTTATCATTTGAAGATATGGACGGAGGTAAGAACAACTTCTCAATCTCCTCTTTCCAAAGTCTAACCCGTTTGGTCAGATGAGCTCATTGTGATATGGGACCAAGAAATTGTTGAGGCTTTCGACAACAAGCCCTTCACAAATGAACCAGATAACTTTATTGAGGACAACTTTGAGCCTAGTGGCAAAGTCGAGAAAGTCGAGAACTTCTGTATTCGGACGAAGACTATGTCTCCGAGAAAGACCAGCGAGGCATTCTTGGAACATCTCATTGCTAACCTGAATGAATCTCAAGTTGGTCTTTACTCAATGATGCACGAGAATGCCACTGTTACCTATGGCTATGGTCACCAACACAGTGTTCGCCTCGCCTACATGTAAGCGCTTTCCTTATCTTATGTTGTCAGCTTTAGCCTGATTCGTGATTCGTACCATCAAGTTTTGCAACGTTGCTTGATTCGAGCAAGACTGGCCACCGTCTGAAGGCTGGGATTCTCCAGCAGGATCTCCAAAAATTCGGCAACAAATTTGGAGATAATGCTGGCTCTCCTCCCCCAAATGACATTCTAGGGCGCCTAAAGGTAGCAGGCTCGGATAAAGGAAATGAGCTCCTTGCAAGATATAAGAAGGGGCTGAAGAACGAGATACGGCAAGATAAGGATTTGTTGCTGCCTTATAACACAGCGGCGGAGTATGCGTTAGCTGCTCAATCAAAACGGAACATTAACGTTTTCAATGAAGAGTTGAAGAGCATCCGTAGCCACGTCAACATCGCCTACGAGATTTTCCGTCAGTCGTGCGGCGAGTCCCAGCAGAAGAAGGCACAGACATCGCCCTCCAGCAGGGTAAAAAGGGCAAGTCGTCGCAGAACGATTTGATGATTCCATGTGCACGAGCCTATGCACAACCCCTGGAGTCGGAGATTATTCTCACTCGTGACGTGGAGAAAGTGAAAGCCTCGTATGCTTATCAACTTTCCGAAACCTTTGGCTTTAGTGTTGCATTTACCGAGCTTTGCCACATCAAAGCCATTGCCGCTTCAGGGGGCCACGCACCGACTCTCCGGGTATTTGACGAAGCGAAAACATTTTCCTCGGCTTTCCTCAGGGCTCTTAGTCGCTCCAATGAAGATGTGGTGTAATGTTGATCGCGCTACTTTTCCTTCGGGTCTGTTTTCTCGGTTCATGTTGCAATCATTTACTGACTATACCTAAAAAAACCTTCAATCGCAGAGAATCATGATACTCTGCAGTGTCTTCTCATCTTATGCATCACCGCCGTTCTTCGTGTACATTATGCCAGTCTTGTTTTCCTCGCACAATTTTTTTTCAT
Organism: Gymnopilus junonius; assembly: GCA_015501075.1. NCBI lineage: Eukaryota > Fungi > Basidiomycota > Agaricomycetes > Agaricales > Galerinaceae > Gymnopilus > Gymnopilus junonius. Next base: position 403,965 of record JADNYJ010000007.1, on the reverse strand, counting down.
GTAAGTAGAGTAGCATTTACCTTCCGCATTTAATTTTTGTACTTTCTCTGTACCATATCAACATTTGGACCAAAACTTCTGTACATTAGCCAAGGATCCATAAAACCGATGTATGATCTGCGGCGAGGTCAACACCGCAATGCTCTGCGTTGCTTCTACAGAATCTAATCGGTGTCTTCGAAATCGATCTCGATGCAGTCTTTAGTCTCATAGATAAACAAAGTTTTATATGTATTGCTCACGAAACTTGTAGAATACAAGAATACAACATGAATTATCTAGCTCATTATCATCCCGATGGAAAGATAGCAGGGAGTGGTTCTTGTCTTTCGGGTGCACTGCAGCCTGCAAGCATATTAGTATAGACTTTAGTATACTTTTGATACGAGCAGTGCTAGCGAATGGTGACATACAAACGATCGAGGGGGATCCAATGTAAATTGAGAAGTCAAAGAGTTGGGAGCAGATTCTTGGTAGTGAATGGTGGTCGGTCCCCTTGTCTAGGTTATGAAGCCGCAAGCAACTCATCACTCGGGAAAAGCGGAATACGAGGACATCAAAAGTATGGGGAGACTGGCAAGCCCAGAGCTCCTCCAAGTCCTTGAAGCGACGCTCTCCGAGTAAGTTGGAGCAGTAGACTTTATCGATTATAACAAGTGAAATTATCACTGCAGGTACCTATATGGGAGGGAAAAATGGGGAGCAATGTGCAGCAATAACGTAGGAGCCGTAGTGGGTCGTGATATGAAGAAAGGAAAAGTCATCCAAACGTCAACAACGTTATACCCATCCGTTTTAGGCAATCATGAAGTGATGTACTCTAATCGCCAGAAATTGATCTTCACTTAGCTTCACCGCTGAAATGAACACAGTACTCTTCCTGAACCCCTTAGACAAATTCTTTCCAGATATATGAGCCCGACGCCACCTAAACGGCCTCATACGACATTGACTTTTGCTCAATCTCTGGATGCCAAAATTGCCGGCGCTGAAGGTCGTCAGCTCATCCTCAGCGGCGAGGAGAGTATGATAATGACCCACTGGTGCGGAATCCCCAAATTATCATTTCTTTTTTCCTCGTGCTGATTTATTTCTTTATTCCAAGTTAGGATGAGGACAATGCACGATGGCATTTTGATTGGAATCGGCACGGCGTTAAATGACGACCCGCAACTGAACGGTATGGGCCACCTTTTTTTCTAGACGGGACCCATGGTCATTAACTCTTTTCGGTAGTACGGAAACTACCACCACCAAATGCAATGTCTTACCACCTGCCACGACCCATAATCATCGATACTTACCTGCGATTACCTCCAACGTGCAAACTCCTCCTGAACTATCAAAACAAAGTTGGCAGACGACCATGGGTCGTTTGTGGTCACGTTGCAGCGCCATCCACACATTCAAGATTGCCCGCTGATACTGCAGAGACCAGGCTATTGAGAAAGCAAGCTCTCGAAGCAGCGGGTGCTCGAATCATCGAAATTCCGATGACACCCACGGCTGACGGGATTGGCACGCGATTATCTATTCCTTCAGTTCTACAAACCCTGAAGGAACTCGGCATCTCTTCCGTAATGGTTGAAGGTGGAGCGCAGATCATCTCGTCCTTCATGGAAGAAAATACCGCGGACACACTGATAATTACAATTGCTCCCACCTTTGTGGGGGCCTCCGGGGTTGCCTATAATTGCATTACAGAAGCGGGAAATTTGAAGTACATGGGCACTATGGCCATTGGCAAAGATAGTGTATTTACGTTCTGTCACAAGGACTCCAACATTTTTTATCAGGGGCATTTTTGAACAACTAATTAGCATTGCTGACGTGTATATAGCTTTACATATAGTCATCCTATCTATAAATACGAAGGAAACGTAACAGGAAGCTAGAAATATGATTTGGAAGTGTTACAAGCAAATGGGCGCAACCGACAAAGATGGTTTTACAAAGGAGTGGGAACAAAAATGCTGAGCAGTCATGAGTAGCTTGAGAAAGAAAAAACGGAACGCGGTCAAGATATTGCGGAGATGCATGCCGTCTATGCCAATCTACTCTTCCGACGATGAGCTGTCATCATACAGCAAGACATAATCTATAGCCGACGAATTGCTGGGCTGAGCAGGGGCTCCGGATGCAGCAGCACCACCAAGCTCTGTCGTCGCATGCGAGCGGGTGTCATGCCACATTGCATCGTCGTCACTAACGGAAGGTGAAGAAGGCATGCTGATCAAAGACACATCTGAGCCTGCGTCTGACATGTTGTCATCCGTAGAAGTAAGGTCCGTGGGCACCGAATTTGTTCGGACGGTAGTGGAAGCGACGTGCTGGCTCTGTGGAGCAGAAGAAACACCTGGCATTATGACGGACGATGAGGCCATTGACTCTGAGGATGAGTGGGAGTCGGCCTCGACGACGTTGATCCTATACAGCTCGTTAGCGGTCTGCTGGTGAAGCAATAAACAACGGAACTCACTCGATCCACAAGCTATCTCCAAACACCTCTCCGTCAGCCTTCAATCTCCAATATCCAACGTAAGGGCCAGGAGCATCGGGTGCCTTTAAAAACAATTGTCAACAAAATTTTTCTTATTTTCAGCAAGACTAACGCGAACCTTCAATTCCCCAGTCCAAACTTCGATATCAGCACCCGCAGCTACTTTACCAAGTACGACAGGCGCCGGCGATGCTTTCTCAGTCGAAAGGGATTCCCCGGCAACGAAAACCAGTTCTGTTGATTCAGGCCAATCACGAGAACCATTATTCAACAGGCGCCAGCACTTCATGAACTCCGCACCAGGAGGGAAAATCTGTCCATCAAGCACTGTTACGTCCTCAATAAAAGAGGCGCTCAGAGGAACGCGAGTTTCAGGGAGTTCCTCATTCACCTCCTTAGTAGCCACAGGAGAGGGGACATCGCGTATCAACTCAGCCAGAGAACGCTGAGAGCTGAGACTGGAGGTCAAGGTATCTGGGGAAGGTCGCCTAAGCAAAGCTTCTCCTGAGATAGATCCTGCAATGCTGGGTACAGCTCTGGTTTCATCTTCCAATACAGCCACGTGCTGTTCGTGGACTTCCAGCAAATGGGGCATGGAAAATTTGTCAAATCCCGCATTAACACGGTCATCTGGAGACAACGTAACCTTGCTCTCCGCAACTGCTTTCGTGGCATCCTCGGACGACGGAGCCGCCTGGACAATGGGGCCAGCTTGCAGATACGGGTTCACAGGAAGAGTGCAGTTCAAAGGAGGCCGTGAAGGAGGAGGTGGTGGCACCGTCGGATTCAGAGCCGTTGGACGGAGGAAAGTTACCCACTTGTCTTCGATGCTCCTCATTTCATTCGAAGTGGATTCAGAAAGAGCATTCAGAACATTGGGTGATGTCGAGGGGCCTGCAAAGTCAGCGATGAGCTGCAAGAGCTCTTGTCTTTCCGTAGAATTGGTTGTTGGCCATGGGTTGGGCGTGTGGCTGGGTACACTAGGGAGCGAAATCACAGGCGACGGGGCGTGCTCCGACTGCTCCTGATTCTCCTCGATGTCTGTAAAGGGGTTCCTCAACGATGCCCTGTAGTCATCCTCGAGAACGGGGGGCTCTACGGAAATGCTTGGGAGAGGCTCAGCATCCCACTGCGAAGGGTAAAAGAATCCAGGGATAGACGCCCAAGAGGGGTGCGACATCATTTCAGGCTTTGGAGGAAGCGGAGGTGGCCTGACAGGTGACGTTGGCGTAAGAACTGCTAGCAGAGGATTCACAACTGGCGGAGGAGAAACGACCTCTGGCGCTATCCGAACATTTGGGGTGGGGGTCTGCACTCGCTCTCCAAACGCAGTACCGATAAAGGGCAGAGGTGAGTCCTGACGCGGTGGCAAAGGTGTAGTTGATCTACGAGGAGGCTGATTCTCCGTACTTACACCACGTTGTGTTTCAGGGATTAGGCTCTTCTGACCAACTCTGTATACTGTTGGAATTACAGTATCTGACGCTTTCATCTTCAGCATGGGATGATTCTCAGGATGAACAGCAATTGGAAGAGCCTCGCAGTTTTCGCACAAGTCGTAGTCGGGGCATTCAGGGTGCATGCACTTCAGAAAGTTTTAGAATCGTCTCAGTGTGAGTTTTGAGATACTCACCTTGAAGCGTGCGCCATAAATCCTCTTGGAACATCCTGCGCAGAGTACATTAGTAACCAGGATAGTTATCAGTCGTAAAGCAGACCCATACCGTCACAAGTAGCATAATGCATTTGACGCGGTGCAGAATGAGGACGCTTTAAAGCAGTGAGCTGCTGACAACCATATGAGAATCAATAAACTCACAACATAGTCTTCTTGCTTATGGATGCGCACGAAAGCATGTTTCGGGTGCTGCTCTCCCGTAATACTGGAGAATGAATCAAGATAAGTATCGGGAATTTAAAGAAGCTAATGCACTGACATATAGCACGACTCGCAGGTATCAAAATCAGGGCAGTTTATGCATTTCTGCGAGATCGTTAGTGCCCAATAGTATTGAATGAGAATCATTTCTTACATATCGGTCGCCCAAAATCCTGGAGTCACATAGGTCACATGTAGCAAGGTGCACAGTTGGAGCAGCAGTCACGGACGTCGATGCCCTGCGATGTTGCCTTGCGGTCTCCCTTTCACCGTTTCCGCTGAAAACGTTGTGCACAACAACCCTCCCTGGTTCAGTAATATCGAAGAACTCGTGGAAAGGATTATGGGCTTCAGCACATCCGACGGACATGCACGGCGTGCATAGATCGTAGTCTGAATCAAGAATTATATATCAAATGGAGGGCAAGAAGGAAGTCAAGTCTTACTAGGGCAATCAAGGCATTTGTGACGAATGCCGATAATGGTAGCGTTGCAGGAGTCACATACGACACCTCTGTGAATCGCTGTGTGGACGACTGGGACCGAAGGTGCCGCGGCCGCGTCCTGTCCATGTGCACGATCTACAGGCTTTGAATTGCCACTCATCGAAGAGGCACCTGATGTAAACGGGGGATTGAGAGACGCACTAACGTCCTGGAGAGGTCGAGGAGTCCAGGGCGTAGGAAGGTGTGGGATAGGCAAACCCGAATCCTCACCAAGAGTCGTGCTTACTGGTTTCATCTTGTGAGGACCCATGAGACTCAGGCAAAATCCGGGCCTTTCTTTACTATGGCAATCAGCACACTGCGGCCGCAATGATGAGCCACAATTTTGAAAATTATCTAATCAATGAACTCACCACGACGACGTGGCAACTCTCGCAAGAATACCAGGATGCTACTCCATTAGGAGCGCCCGCAGCGCTCCTAGTGCATACGGAACATAAAGAGGGAGGGGGTGCTTCCGTTACATGAATCGCCGAGGCATTGCCCTGTTGCGGAGTTGCAAGATCGTTGTTTACCACACGGTCCAAAACATCTTTGAATTCGGTCAGCATTGCCTTGATTTCAGCTTTCCCCTGGGACACCGAACAGCAAGAGCCAGTCACCGAGGAGGACCCCTCATGCTGCGCCGTAGGGGTATTGGCCTGCGCAGGTATCTTAGGGGTTGTCTGATTAGACACCGTGGTGACTGATGCGACGTCAACTTCCATTGGAGTTTGAAGTGCTGTGGGAATGGAGGAAGAGAATGAGAATGACTGAGATGATTGATGAGACATTGAAACGTCGTGGTGATTGAAGACAGAGGTTTGTGGCACTTGGGAGCTGTTAATGGACCTAACGGAAGCTGTGCAGAGAACACTATTGTCAACAAGAAGAATAAATAGAACAATGGCAACCTACGAGTCGCTCCAGAGGTAGGATCGCATACAGTGAACCTCAATAAAGCATTTGGCCATGTGCGATTCTTGAATGGCCTGATACACTTGGCGTAATCGTATGCGTTGTGGACTTCCTTACCAATTAAGACACGAGAAGGTTGAGAGGCATCAGGAGAGAACAAAAGTTTCGAGAAATAAAAGCCAGAAGGAACAGAAAATACACGGTTAAGCTGGAGGAAATCTGAGTCGTCATGCTACTAGAATGCCCCTGGATATGAGACCCACCTGGTCGCAGATTTCTGTGAAAGCAGGGAACGTATTGTTGCTGAACGTCAGCTTTCGAATTTGGCCGCAAAATACAACTTTGATAGTAAACATTGTTCAGGAAAGATAGAGAGTTTGGTGAGCCTCGGTGAGTGTGGGGAGAAGAGGCTAAGGAGGAGCGGCGGCTCCCGCAGTCATTATGACTCTTGCCATTTATAGCTCAGCCCAGCCCAGCCTCGTCACGTCACATTGCCGCCCGATCCGGTACCACAGCCGCGTAAGCGCTGAGCAAGACAATCCAGCCCGAAGCGCACACGACACGCGCTCGATCCTTCTACTTCATTCTCCCCACAGAATTGACATATATGAGGCATACGTATGCATCTAGGACTTTCTTTGGTCTTGGGCTACCCAATAACTAGGGCCATTTGTCGGGGATGCTTATTTATGCACAGACTCCACAGTAAGATTAGAATGCAGTGACACGGCCTCACGGAAGCAGCGACAGAACCTTCGTAACAAAACGTCTGCTTATCAGTGCCTTGATGTTAGTCCACGCCAGAACTTCGTAAGGATTCCAACCAATAGTAGACTCCACAAACAAATTTATATTCCCGTATCTTCAATGAACTACATTCTTGAAGGACATGGTTTGATGGCATTAGAAAAAGCCTCGTGATAAGTATTATGCAGAAAATGATCGCAGCGCACGTCGTTAAGATGGCACAACTTCAGTGATGGACGCCCAACCCCTTCAAAAGTATATCAGCCCATTCAGGACAAGAGATAGCACAAGTGCAAACCTGGTCGCGTGAATTTTCTTAATCTTCATACCTCCCAATTCAACCATCTCCTTAAGTTGAGGAAGGGTACGTTCGAAGGCTGCCAATTCGATCGATCAGACGTGTTTTCATGAATCAATAGATCGAAAATGAAGTCAATCCTTACAGTTGCAGAGCGCAGTCAGAGCAACGTTGATTTGGTGTTGAATGCGGCTGGACTCTCCAAAGTCAACAGGAACAAAAGGAGGAGGAGGGATGGGTTGATAAGTGTTCTTGTTCAACGTCATCAACGACTGTACAAGTTCTTGACCCTCAGGTGACACAACAGCGCTTTGAATTATGGTGTCGATGATCAAGAGGCAGCTCTGGTAAAAATTTTACATCAGCTCCAAGAGATATAATAAGAGATAATCGCACGTCTTCGTTTAGGACATTTCGAATATGCTTGATCATCTCAGCACCTGACATATAGAATTAAGTGGATAATACAACAAACAAGAAGGAACAGGCATGCCTTTCTCTGTGCTCCAGTCGTGAAGAACTATTTAACGAATATCAATATGAAGGTTTCTGATATGAGAGGTTGCAAGTACCCCGTTGCATGACAAAGACATATTTGCCTTTGCGTTGTTGGGGCTTGAAGAAGTCCTGAGCCTCGAATTTAATGCGATCGCCAAGGCCTTTCGAAGCAATGAAAGCCTCAGCTGCCTGGCGAGTCTCAGGAAGGTCCTGTACGATGAATGCTTTGATGTCCGGATATCTGTTTTCGGCAGGTCAACGTCATAATCACATAAACCCATTGAAAACCTTACTTGACAGCAAGAGAGCAGCAAAGCGTTCCTTGTCCTCCTCCTACATCGACGATGGCATCCTTGTCCTTGGTAATTGCATCCCAGGGGAAATCGGCAACCACTCCAGGATCAGATGTTGGTCCAACAGCGCCTAGTCTTAGAAATAGTCAACGCTAAACAACCCGTCAATTATGGAAAGCCATTCTTACGCAAGCCCAAACTTGATAGCTTCTTCAGGATCTTTGGTGAGCCACCCATCAGCCCCAAAGTAGCTGACGTTCGTTTTATACGCAAGTTGGAATGCAGTGTGCAAAGGGTCCGTGTTCTTGCGGAATTCGGGATCTGGATGATTGATCATGTCAGAAAAGCTCGCGGAAATCTTATTGAAAAGATCATTCCTGAAATAGAAAGGTGAACGAAGGATGTTCAAGCAAGGACTTTGTGCTTACATGTAAGTCGCAAGATGATACCCAATCTGATCCTTCTTAATTAAATTGCTCAACCGGTTGTTGGCGAAGTAGCCTTGCTTTGCCTCTCGGAACCATCCTTGAGTAATCAAAAGTCGCAAAACACGCTCTGTACGGAATGTTTAAGCAAAGACCTAATAAATAAAGAAAGAAATGATTACCTACCCAACTTTAACTCGTCAACCCCCGTCTTCTCCGCTATCTCTTTGATGCTGAGACCTTCCTCAGATTCACCCAGGAGAGTAGCGAGATCGATATCGGCTGTCAGACGGACGCCAGCGACTTCAAGAACCATCCACGTATTGGCTGCGAGCGCGTCATAAGGGGATTGAACCAACGATTTGATGAGACCCTAGATAAAATTAGAGTCAACTAAAGTAGAGTCAAAAAAGACATCAGACCGTACAAGACTCGCAAGAGCAACTCGTCGCGCCTCGTACATGGCTGGCGTTGGCAGGTAAGTTATTTCATCAATAGGATGACGCTTCGATGTGTTTAGAGACGGTTCCGGGAGATTCTGGGCAGCGAGCTCGGCCTTGAAGGTGTCGATTGCGGCATTGAGTGTCCTCTGCAGGCTGGTCAATTCAGAGATGGTAGACATGATATTCGGAACCTAAAGGTCAGAGGTCCACTGACTCGTACTTAAATTCACCACTCAGACTGGAGCGTGGCCAATAAGCGAGTATATAACCATTTTTCCGTGAATAGAACCTCATTGGGACAACCACCTGAGTTCCAGAATTCCAGATTCAGGGTTCGGTTATTGGCGATTCAGGTTCAATCGATGGGGCAACAGACAGATCTTCTCATCTCCATACTGCATTTGATAAGTAACAGCAGCGCCTGGGCCGACTTGCGGCTGAAAAGGTATATCATTGCGAGAACCCTTTTACCAAGAAAATCCTGGTAGTCCTTCCGATGTCGGATAATGATCATATGAGGCCGAGACGCTTTTCTGCTTCAAGTATTCCCGTTCCATCACAATGTCAAGAGTTGTGGGCGCACTGGCGTGGCCGGCTGTCAAATTTTGCACGTTACCGTTTAAAGGTAAGTCTGGCATTTAAGCAACCCCCTGGACTGAAGCCAAAGATACGGTAGACATAGTGCTTTGTCGTCGTCCGAGGCTAGCTAGAGCTCAACAGCCGGAGGGACGTATATTGCGATTATCTGAGCAAGAACAAGGAAACTGAGAAGAAGAAAAATATCTGATGACATTTCGATGGGTGATCCGGTCTGTCGCTATAGGATGAGCAGAAAGCAAAAAAGGCCGATGCCGGTCGATTATCAAGTTGGCATATGGCAGGGTCCAAGAAAACCATTTGGCCAAAGATTTGTTGTGCCATGTTTGCAAAGTTGGTCCTGAATTTCGAAGTGACCCTCTTTGGACCGTCCCTTCAGTCTTGTGAACTCTCAGTTTCTCACGTAACTAAAATCTATACCCTTTCAAACATTGCTCCAATCAGCTTGAATGTTGCGGAAGCCGCTATGTATGTGTATCGCGGCATTTTCTCCTCTTGGTGTTCTGGCAATAATGCATCTTGCTCGTTCTGTTTCGTGGCTATGGTCGTCTTGCGCAATATTCATTGACAAGGAAGGAGCGAGAGCTATCTTCTGGTCTTCGTAACACATGGCTTTGCAATGCATTCCTTCTGGAACAAGTTAGTGCGTTGGACAAAATGGGTGCAATGTAGCCGACCCTTGATGTGGGACAATTTACTTTGGCGCCCTGCCACTGGAACCATACGCCACATCCAGAAGGTGTATGTAATGGCAATTGAAAGCTTTAAAAGAGGAAGTGCATGAGCTCACTCTTCCGCCGCTGGATCCTCCCCCCCCATTCCGTGACCTAACTTCTAGTCTTCTTCACCTGCTAGCTATCGGAAAATGGGCGCATTCGACGAGACAGTCGGTGAGTGGAGCTGTACTGATCTCTAACAAACCCTACCTGACATTACCGCGTAATAGGCGTTCTCCTCATTGGAATATTATGTACGTTTCAAGTGACGTGCTGAATGTGCCTTACCTCGGCTGACTTGCCTCCCTTATCGTCTTTCAGTCAACACCTTCCTCTACGGGCTCGTGGTGTATCAATTCCTGGTCTACCGCAGCACTAGTACGCTCTTCCTCAAAATTTGAAGGAATTCGCTAATGTGTTGCTTGCCTTTCAGAATTCAACGACCCTCTCTGGATCAAGTATAGCCTCGTTTTTATATCCTTGGGGAGATTGATCAATCGTTCGATTCAGGTGCATAGTCGGTACTCTATTTGCTGTAGACACTCTCCACAGCGCTGTGTAAGTCATTTTCGTAGACTGTGTTCGTTTACTTGCATTGTGACCATCGACGATGCTTTACACAGAGCGGCGTATTCTGCATGGGAAACTTGCGTCACGAACTACAACAATCCAGCGAGTCTAGCAGGTTCGTGAAATGATGATTACTTCATCTTCTGCAACTGAGATTGACATACCTCCAGTCATTAGCTGGACCATCCCTTTCACAGCGGTTGCAACCTCCTTCGCTGCTATCTTGACTCAGTTCTTCTTGGGGCACAGGTATGTATGCCTGTCCTTGTCCATGCGTACAAATTCTCATATTCTCGAAGGGTTTACAAACTCACGAAAAGCAAGCCGATTGTTGGGGTTATTGGTCTCTTCAGTCTTGTTGGTTTTGTCTTCGGTTGCTATTCGGGTGTCCGGTCTGGAATCGTCAAATAGTAGGATCCTTTTCCCTTTTGCTGACCAGGTCTGACCTCCCGTTCGAAAGCGTCGCGAACTTCACCCCTTTGAATCCTTTCGTTATTTGCTGGCTTGGATTCCAAAGCGCTGCAGACCTCTTGATTACTTGTAGGTTTCCTTTGGATTCTATGTCTGTATTTTTTAACCATTCAACCTAACTTTTAGTCGTCCTCTCCTTTGTGCTGTTCCGGTCCCGCACAGGGTTCCGCAAGACTGACACCGTGATCAATCGCCTAATTCGCGGCGCTATTCAAACTGGCCTATTCGCGTCCCTCTTCGCTTTGGCTGATCTATGCAACTTTGTGCTCCACAAGAACACCAACCTTTATGCGATGTTTGCATATCCTATTGGCCGCATCTACACAAACGTATGCTTTGGACAGCTGTCAACTGTCCTGTTCATTGACATCTACACTGCATTCAGACGTTATTGGACACCCTCAACTCTCGCATTCAATTGAAGCTATTGGGTGCAAACGATGATGTCTCCGATGTAACACTTTGCCGGCTGTTCTACTGCATAATCGATGGACTAAACTACTGTATCTTTTCTAGAACGACTCGAAAAATGCCTATAAGATGGAAAACGGAAGCCAAACCTTTGCTGGTGTTCAAACAGTAATACTTCTCTCTGTATTGTGCAAATTCAACCGTCGACTAATACGCCTCATTTCAGATCGACACGAAGTTTGCTGGTGATGTTTGAATCCATTTAGCACTGCAAGCAAAGTGGAAGTCCATCGCAGACTCTGATTTTGAGTGTGCTTTGTTTGAGAAGAGGATGTCTATTTGTCAATTATGGATTTTTCTACACTTTTGTAATGTACTTAGTACGACCTTCATGAATGTTGAATGGTTTGTTTGCTTTCTGTTTGACAAAATCATGTTCGCAACTTTGCATCAGTCCTCTTATTTGCAATTCCGTCTCGGGTTGTAGGCTATCTATTTGCATCAACTCTAACAGTCTGACTAAATAGTAGCCAAGCCAGAGCTACTGGCATCCGTAAAGCTTATATGGTGCAATGGCTACAGAAGGGGAAAATGCATTTCAATTGTTGAGCTCGACCAGATTCGACCCTTACTTGACATCACTTCACTGGAATGACGACGAAGACGGCCCTTGTTCCTTCTTCTTGCTACCTCTTCACTTTCAGCGTCTAGCCTCTGGTGCAGAGACCCATAGTTGGACTCATGCCAAATCTCTGCTGGATTATCGGGCCCTCAAATTAGCCTGCATAAATGCTGTCTCGGAGCAAGATTATTGTAGCAGCAGCGCCCCTGCTGTTTATAGGGTATCTCTCTCTTGAATTGCTCTTTTCTTCCAGTCTTCTCATCCTTCATGTTCGGCAGATCCGAATAGCAGTCTCTGTGCAAGGCCGAATAGCAGTTACTGCAACATCTCTGCCAGCTTCGTTTGCTTCAGATCCAACGTTACTGCCTATTCCAGACTCGTTGGCCATGCATGAAAGCCACCACGACCCAGTACTCAGAATTTATATCGATAAAGAGGTCACAGCTCCCACTATATTCACAAGAACGAAAACGACCTTCCGGAATATGTACGACTCCGCCAAGACAAGGAATGAATCTCAGTGGAGATCCGGACCTGAAGGTGTTGCTTGGGACATTTTACTATACAACCAAGGCAACCAGATCATGGAGGCAACCATCTTCAATGTCGCTTTCCTCCGCTCTTCCAAATGGATAACGCCCTGCTCCAGCACGGGATGCTTGCCAGGTGTTTTACGAAGATGGCTGCTGGACAACGGGCGGATTATCGAAGACACAAAAGGCCAACTCTCCAAGGACACTCTGAAAAACGGTGAATGGGTCCTCCTCTTCAATGGCGTGCAAGGCGTTCGACTTGGAAAAATCTACATATAATGATAACGTTCTCTAATGGAACTATGAATCTACCTCCATAAGATCATCCCCTATAAGATCATCATCAAGCATCCCGTCGTCCATCTCGCCTAAAATATAGTCCACGACATAACTCTCTTGAACAAGCCTCTCCAACCTGGCATGATGTCGCTCCGAATATGGTATAAGAGCGTCTATGAGCTCTTTGAGCGCTGCACGACCCGTGCTAGGTCCATTGGCAGGTGGAGTGTCTTCCCCATCTGCAAATATTTTTTCCGTGCTCTCGTCTCCGAAGGCTTGGATCACGTCGTCCGCTGCTCGTAATTTTACAATAGCAAAGAGAACTTGCTGCGCGATGGTCGATGTTCTGGCATTTGCATTCCAGTCTCGGACAAAGCGCAACAATTTGGCAAGGTCGGACCCTTCCAGAGTTCGGATGACTTCGTCTACCGAGGCGTTGCCTGTCAACGAAGTGGATGCAACGGCTTCCTCCGAAGAACCAACATCCTTGAATAGGTTGAACAAGCGACCAGGTTGGGACATAGCCAATGCCAATTGTATTGCCCTCTTATAATCGTGCAATGAGACATAGTTCATGAAGTCTTGATCCCTGAAAACATGAATCAACGATGACGAAAATTTCATACTCTCAAAGTGGACTTACTTCAGAGCCATTTCGGTCCGCTTAGTCTCTTTTGATAATTCATCCTCCTCTGTACAGTCTTCCCAGAAGGTGACAACTGAGTCTGCGGCTCCAGATACAATGGTGCGCTCGTCCGAGCTGATCGTCAAAGCCCACACCTATTATGAAAGAAGTAAAGCTGTTAGGACGTTCTTGCCGAGAACAGATTCGAGAAATGCGTACTTTATCTTCATGGTTATCTAGCGTAACTATGCACTCTTCCTCCCGAATATTCCACAATTTCACCAACCCATCAGAACCTGTGCTGACAAGCTGCAGACCAGCATTGATGAAATCCACCCGCAGCACAGAGTTCGTATGGCCCTCGAAGGTACGCAAACATGAATAGTCATCAAGACTCCAAAGCTTGACTGTCTTATCACCACTCCCTGTGGCCAGTACTCGTTCTGCCTTGCCAAAGCGTACCGACCACACTCCACGTTTGTGACCTTTGCAAGTCCCAATTAACTTGATTTCTCCTCTAACAGCTCCACCAGACCCAACACTGTATTGAATCTCGTATATTTTCGCTGTGCGATCTTGAGAGCCCGAAACCAAGAAGCGGTCGTTTGGCGATACGTCCAGTGAATTGATGTCTTTCTCGTGTGCTTTGTGGGTAGTCAGACTTTTACACCGTATGGCGGCCGTCTCCTCTGTCGCATGAGATGGAACCTCGGACAGATCCCACATTTTTATTGTCCGGTCCTGGCTGCCAGTGAACATGAACTTGAGGTTGTCGCCGCCACTTGCCATCACAACAGCGCCGACGCTCTCTGCATGACCTTCACAGACACCAACACAGCCATAGCCCCACGATGAACCAGAAGCATCCGAATCGGAAGCCAAAGGAGCCCAGATCCTTGCTGTCTTGTCTTTACTTCCGCTGACGAGCAGAGACCCGTCAGATGAGTGATCCAGCGCGAGCACAATTTCAGAGTGGCCCTCTAATAGACGTGCGTCCAAACTTTGGGTCGAGTATACTCGAATGAGGGATGAGTTTGTGGCAAATGCAATATGCGAATCTTTTTGAGGTGATGAGAAGCCTTTACGATAGCTGAGGAAAGTTGCGTCGACGATTTCGTCGTTGTATCCGACTAACTGTTTGGAGAGGGACCCCTCAAGGAGAGAATGGAAAATAATATTCTGGTCGGCATGTGCGGATATCAGTGTAGACGTTGAAGGAAGGTATCTGACCAGAGAGTCAAGTATAAGCAATACTTAAAAGAACGCAATGCAGCTTACAATATATCCATGATCTGTCGCTGCTCCTCCATTTCTTCTGAGCTAGCAGAACTTTCCTGGCCAAGGGTTTGTATAACCTCGCCTTTCTTCCCATCCCAAATTTTGATAACACCTTTTTCACCCCCGGTGTAGAATCTGAGCTTACTAAACTCGGTTTTTGATTGCCCAACAAGATCAGTATCGTCCGTCCGTAAAATGCCTACTGCCTCGACTCTCTCAAGAACAGGAATTGTCTTCACAAGACTAGGAGTCAAAGCAGGCGTCTTGCGATTGGATTTCTTTGTTTTCATGGACGCTGTTGAGGGAGATTTGGAAAGCAGGTCCCAAATAAGAGCTACTGAATCTCTCCCTCCACTGACAAGCCATCTTCCATCAGGAGAAACGTCCAGCCCTCGAGGAACGGACACATGACCCTCCAAAACGGCCTCAGGCTTTCCACCTCCACTCGACGTCGATGCACCCTCCGTCAAATTAAAGACACGTATCCTGGTGTCCACTGACGCAGTGATGAGATGCATGGTCCTGTTTTCCTGTGTGACAGAAGAAGCGTCCTGAGGGTAATTGAACGCCAGAGCACTGACTACACCGCCGTGGCCTTTGAATACGTGCGTCACATATCCACGGACGATGTCCCAGACTTTTACAACACCGTCGGCAGAGCCAGATGCAAGATAAGTGGATGTCGGATCGGCTTTACACACATGTACTGGGGCTTCGTGAGCTTTGCCGACAACGCGTATCGGGGCTACACGTTTTTGAAGAGGCTCTTTCGAATCTGGTAGTTCGTATATCCGCAAAGAAAGCGAGGAGGTGAACACGATGAGATGAGAAGACGAGGGTGTGATGCAAAGGGAATTTATGGGTTGTGTATCCTATCCAAATTCAGGGTTATTACTGCAAATCGACTAAAAAGAGAAAGGACGTACCCCTACAAACCGACAAATCTCAACACCACTCTCAACATTGGTCATAAGTATGTCCTCAGCAACACAGCTGACGAGCCTTGTGCCATCGAGGGTGATGGCGATGGCGCCGCCGGTATAAAGAGGCGCGATAGTACGCGCTTTTTTAAACCTGTATTGGATATATTTTCAACATATGAACTGGAATAAAAGTCATTGGCAAATCCGCACGCAGTCTTTAGCTTCGGGCGCCCTGTCGTCGGTACGGCCATTGCGTTCAGAATAAAACGAGAAAAAATATTATTTTAGTAAGCCAAATTTGGCTATCCCGATCACAAAATATTGTTTGTCAATGTATGTACCTAGTTGTACATCCCCACCAGGTCCACCACGTCGGTCTCATCTTTCTCATCCAACGAATTAGTACTACAAAATGTCCGACCGCAAGTGCAGTTGCACTCATGGCCTGAGGATACTAATACGAGGAGAGCCCATCAGTCGTAGTAACAAAAAATTTTGGCAAAGGACTAGGCCTATGCTGTTTGAGTGTAACCAAACTTCCCGACGTAAAAATCGGAAAGTCGCTTTCTATGGTATATCCTGCCGAAAATTGTCCCACGAGGGACGATAGATATCCTGAAAAACCAAGTCTTCATCAGAGAGCGAGCCATTTGGTGGCCCTTCCTGTGCGGTGTCCTTAGATAACAGGCAAATATTTGCGAAATCACGTTGGGCGAACTGCCCTGGCAGTGTTTGGAGAAGAACGATTAGCAAGGGACGACATAGTCAGAGCATTCTCTGCTGCGCGTCTTCTCTCCATTTCCAAGTCCCGTCCTCGTTCGGCCTCTTTTCGGGCGGAAGCTTCGCGCTGCAACATGTCTTCTAGGTCTCTCACGGCTTCTCGAGACCTCGAAACTTCTAGATTAGCATTGGCCAATTGCTCCGAGAGCCGAATGGATGTCGATACTGCTTCTGCTGATGTTCGTCGGAGGGTTGCAATTTCTTGTCGCATGTGTTCAATGATATCATCCCGATTCTGATCCATCGCCGAAAATGGCGGAAGAGAAAATATGGGTGAAGGCCTAGTGGGTACAAAGGGTCCAGGGCGAGATTGGCGTCGATTGGAATGTGGTATCAATTCTTCCTCGCTTTCGAATTCGCTTTCAGAAACTGTGGGTCCACTGGGTTCTTCTTCGTGCGTCATAAGGCTGCCATCCTCGGTTTCTGAACCTTTCGAAGATGGCCGTGTGGAGGACTCTTTTCCGGATGCAGGCGTGAGTGGCGTCGAGGGTTTACGAAGGTGAATCGCCCCTGAACGTTGCATTTCTTGTTGACGTATAGAATGAAGTTGACTAGGGGATTTTAGTGGTGGTTGAGATGAAAAAGTTGATTGTTGTGGTGGTTGTGGTTGTGGTTGTGGTGGGAGCTGTTGCATTTGGGGTATAATCTGAGCTTGAAATTGTCCTTTGTGAACGATATTGATTTGTTGAGGTGATTGTGGTCGTAATGGTTGTCCTGGAAGCGCTTGCATAATAGTTGTTGGTGGAAGGTGACTGTTGGGTGTATGAGGAGATAATGTGCTAATTTGCGGCTGAGGTATAGGAGGTGGAGGCGGAGGTGGATGCGATTGGGGTTGAAACTGAAATTTTGTTGGTGCGGGAGGCTGTCCTGAAGTGGGTGAATCCTGTGATCTGGGTTTTTTTACTGTTGTCGTCGTACCGTCTTTGTTGGGTCTCCCCCTTTTCCGAGGACGTTTTGTCCCCGGAGGGGCAGAAAGATTGACAGTCCAATATGAACCAAAACCAGGGTCGGTGACAGGACGAGGTTGTCTTTCAAACAGGCGGTTGAGAGAAAGGTGGTGACGAACGGATTGCTTCAAGGTATATAAAGAACAAAATTAGAAAATGGCCACGTGTAACAAAGAACAAAGAAGGGAAAGATAAGAAAAGACTTTCACCTTCCAAGTCTGTCCTGCAGACTTATAGTAAGGGTATTTAGACTCCATGGTTGCATAAATTTCGCGAATCGTCAGACGCTTCCTTGGACTACCAAGGATAGCACAGCGGAGAATAACGGGGAGGGTATGTTGAGGTCGCCCCAATGTATCCGGGAGACAAGCCAGTGTGTCTGGACAGTCGGCATGAGCCTTGTGGTCATGCAAACCGAGGTCGATCTTTCTGTCGTGTTTTTCCAGCCTCCTCCTCGGCGCTGGCTGAGGACGTTTTTCTTCTGCTTTGGGGGGAGCTGGCTCGTCTTTTGTGTCCGCTTTATTTCCCTGCTGGCCATTTAGCTGCTGTTGAGGGGGATCAGCGACAACGGTCTCTGTCATAGTGGGAGACGGAGGAGGCTCTTCGTGGGATTCGTCGTAATCCTCTTCCATGCTCTCGTCCTCGAGCTCGTCGATTTCATCATCCGAGGCGGGGGATATGTCGTCTTCAGCAGAGGAAGACATGTTATCGAGATGTTCGGTCTCGACGGACAATCTGGCGCTGTGTGAGGGTGAGGACGATGGAAAATCGGAAAAAAAAGAAAGAGGGCGCACATCTCAGCGTGCTTGCGGTCGGACTGTGGGTTGAGGATGGAGTGAAGATGGGACATTGTGGTGGTAGGCGCTGAGGACAACGCTGGACAAACAAGTGGGAAATCGTCAATCGTGGGTCCACGAAGGTCCAAGGGGCTGATTGCGATCACCCAGTCCGTTACATAAACAACAATCCCATATCGTTTGATCGTAAATCCCAATCAGATCGCTCACACAGGCAGAAACACACGACAACTCTATGGCAAAAACATGAAATACTACATAATACAGTAGCCCAGATCGTAATATAGAATACAATACCTTTACACCCCATACTGCCCAAAGTCATAATTATATGTCAGCCCCTGGTGCAGCCCGTAGTCTTGTTGTCCCACCCCCGGATGAAGTTGCTGTTCCCAATTAGGCCCCGTATTCCCTCCGGGGCGCATGCTCTGCATGTCAGGCGGGAACTCCGCGTTCCCCGGATAGGCCGGATTTTGTGCAGGCAAAGGCTGCGAATATCCTTGGTTCATTCCCTGGTTCATCCGAGGCCACCACTCATACCCAGGATAATAAGAAGTCGATGGTTCCACACCTGGAACTTCTAATCCTAGCATGTGCGCCATCAACCGCGTGCTAATGTCCTGCACACCATTCCCATTCATATTGTTCTCAGCTAAACCCTGGTCTCGCTGCGATTCATCTGGCGGTTGTACGGTGCCAAACGCCTCGCGCTGCAGGAAATCAGATGACTTTTCTTCTCCGAAAGCATCCTGGGCAGCACGTTTGTTTCGATCAGTCGGTTGATACTGCGGTGAGGCAAGAGCGGGGGCTGGAGGCAGAGCGTGGGTCCGCAACTGGACCCCATTTAGAAGGTCCCACGCACGAGAAGCACTAGGCCAAACAACCTATCAACAGTCAAATGGGCTATTTGTATTCGTTTCTGATGTGACTCACCTCCATTTCTTTCAGAGCTGCCATGCAGTTCTGCAATCCCACACTAGCTTCGACATTATCTGGACGCATAGTTACTGCAAAGGTCGATTAGCACGAACAAAACTGCAAGTTTGGAAACTCGCACAAGTTAAAATGTGCATTATTCTGAATACATGTCAGCAAGCGCTCAGCATCTCCAAGGAAAAGACATACGCTGCGCTGAGTAGATACGACGTCAAAAATGGTGAAGATCTTTTCATAGTAAAGGTTTCCCGTAGGTTGGTCACTGCAGAAAAGCAGTTATAGAGGATTATCACTGTGACGACAGCCTCGTACCTATTGTAGCAACATGGCAAGCTGCTCTATGAGCCAAATCAAATGCCCGTGTCCCCACTGTTGATCTCTGTGGCCGCTCACTGTACCTGTATTTTGTTAAGCATAATTCATTTTAAAAGGCTTCAAACGCCTTACGTCTTCCAATTAGGTATACTATAAAAACTTCAACATTCCGATACTGTCACGGTGGATGAGAACTCGAGACTCACAATGCACGGTGAAGAAGTAGAACTGCGCCCCAGTATCGAACATGTAGATACAAGATTTGGGGAGGTGGGGTAAGTTTTTTTGGAGATCCGTCGTATCGTAGTTCTTCTGGTAGGGTGATATACCACTGATCCAGCCGACTCTCCAGGTCTGCTAACATGCTCTGCCGCGACGGGCCGCCAGGTAAAGGCTGGACTGGATAAATCTGTGTCACAATAGTTCCCAAAATAACGGCTGAGAATCACGACTAGTCAGAAAGGATATGGGTGTGAATCAAGATGTTCTAGCTCTTTACCTAATCTCGACGTAGCACAAAACGCGTTCATGACTCTGCAGGGTACGGAAGGATATGAGACACCATCTCGGGTCACGGAAGGCTGCCAGGGTTGTCGGTCCTCCAGCTAAAATTGGGAATAGTGGATGAGTCGTACATTAAACAATACGAAACGAAAAGCAGCTGACTGGGTCAACGTTGGGTAGTGGCGTATCAAAATCTTCGTCCTTGATCATGAGAGGGCGGCCTGACATTCGACGTGAGGTGGTCTCCTCAACGTAGAAAGAGGAAAAACCATACCCATATAGACGGAGCCATACCTGTCCGTAAGGATACACGCCCACCATATTTGGCGACGAGTCTGGGTTTCTTCGGCTGAAAACAGGTCATGCCCATGCATTTTCCATTTTGACGAATCGCAATTGAGGCCGAGATCGAATGCCTGAAAACACGGAGGTTAAATTTAACTTCCTCATAGATAGCAAAGAATGCTGCCAGACCATTCGAATACCCGTTCCTGGAAAGAAATATGAGAAGCTTGACAAGGGAAATAATCAAGACTTTACCTATAAAAATCCAACCCTGCTCCATGGAACCTATACCGAACTCTCGGTACCCCAGAAGCAGGAAAGCTTGTACAGTTGACGGGCGAGATATGTGGAATACCTGAGCTAAAGGAGAGTTAGACAATGCTAAAAGATTCGAGTGGAAGAGGAAGAAATCACTCAGAATTTTTCGCGCACTGTCAAGGTAGTCGCAGCCAGCTTCCCACATTTTGTCATCGTCGCTCCCCTCATCAACTTCGGTAAACCGGGCAGCAACAGCGAACATCGCGAAAAGCAATAAACGAGTAACTTCTTGGGTCGGCTCTGGTCTGGGGGAGGAGTACGCAGATCCTGCAGAACTTAGACTTGGTGAATCTCGGAAATCCTTGCCCTCGCTTCATAAAAATTAGTTAATTCGTGCTTGAACTTTCCACAATGAATTTGCACACCTCTGTTTTCTGGTTTTATGATCTGTTTTAACATACTGACCTGCAATTTGGAAGTAATCTGCTTACATGGATTGGTACTCCGCTAAAAACCGGCTCTTGTGAATGACAGGAAAAACAGGGTGTATATGAGCGAAATATAAATCAAGTAGCTGATCTTGGACTGCTTGCGGGGGCATATCAACTTGCGTATGGCCGTGAGGATATCTCTGGATACCGAATTTTGATGGCGGCCAAACTCTAGCCATTGGTAGGCGCCTGCGAAGCCTTGTAAGACAGTTCATAGCTGGAGGATAGGAAAGACATACCAAACGCCTCCCTCTATTCGGTCATCTGTCCGTTCATTTCTACCAAGCAAATGCAGGCCGCTGGCATATCCGTGATATCGGACCTTGAATGACAGCTCAGGAGAAGTATGGATCAAAAAATGGCAAGCAAACCTCCTGATTTTCATCCAAAGATAATTGACCTAATCCTTCGGATGCAGCTTTAAGATCGTCTGGTTCTTTACGAACATTCAAACATAAGCATAGAAATAGTGCGAGATTAGATCAAGGCGTACCAGTCCCTTGATCTATTGTATATAGTGTATTCCAATTCGCCGGAGATGGGCTGTTGTTGTTATCGTTCAGCCGCCGTCTCCGTGATGCAGGCCCGCCAACTTCATCGGGGAGCCGTGTACTAGTACTTGTACTTGGGCCAAAGGCTAGGCGTTTTGCGAGGTTATCCTGCCATTCTTTTGTGGGGACAACGGATAGACCGTGATCTAAAGACAGAAAAACAAAGGATCAGATCGTCAGCCAAATTGCAAATTGAAAAAGCTAAAATTGGTGAAACACTTGCCCTGACTAGAAGATACAATTTCACGGGACACTCGTGACTGTCTTCTAGCCCTTGACGAGTCGGCGTGAGCACTTTCATTGCTCTGCAAGATGGATGCGAAGAAGTCTTCCTTGGTTGCATCTGCTCTCTGATTTCGGCGCCCCGATGGTCCCTATATGTCGTCATTAGGGCATAGCCTTCTGTTACTTGGGTGAGAAAACAAAGCGTACGTATGGTCCTGAATCCACTCGCGCTAAAATTTCCCTTGCAAGGTCATCTTGCTGCAAATCAGATACGACATTTTGAACTCTAGGATCGGGGCATTGGAGTATGGCGCCCAATAAGGCTTCTACTTGATGCCACCGCTGTTCAATCGCATGAATATATCCCTTGGGTGGCCCTCGCTTATAGCTCGGGCCTTAATGAGAACTAATTGGCAAAAGATCAAACGAAAAAAGGATCGTCGCAAAACGCACCCAAAAATGTGCAAGCTGTGGATTAACGCAAATGAGACATTGTCATACGGATCGTCCGGATGCACTCACGAGTGCCCGCTAATGCGCAGCTTTTGCATATCTTGGAATCTCCAACTCTTTCGCATTTGCTTTTGGTTTTCCGACATTGATCGCAAGCTAATATTCGAGATTTTGAGTCATCGGAAAAGTGGAGACCAAAAAGATGGACAGACCTCGGCTGCTTCGCTTTCTTGAAGTTGCTTGGGACTCATCATGATGGTGATCATCATCTGAGGGATCTGTGTCATGCCAATCCATTCAGTATTTCGGAAGGGGATTAGTCGTGAAAGTTAAGAGTAAGAATGGTAGGGAGGATTAATTCATAATTGGAATGACTGATCTAAGCCTGAGACGCGGGATGACACGCACGTGAGCGCCTAGTCGATCGAATTACAATCCGCGAGCCGCCGGCAATCAAGGTCTTCTCACATAGCTGCCAATCGATTGACACAACACCACTCTCTTTAACCCAGGACCTTGGTCAAGATATCACTCTTCTAGAAATCCCCACTCTCTTCACATCATCTCCGTGGTCAGAAGATGGTTTTTTATGTTAGACATCAAGCCCACCGACGCCACTTACGACTCTCGACTATCAAGGTCATTTTCACATTTCCGACGGTATTCCGTTGTGAGCTGATAGGACAGAATTAAACACCAGCCAGGAAAAAATAACATGGGTAATAAGAGCCATTCTTCTTGCATTTTTTGTATACATCAAGGCGAACTTGCGAATACGCGCGCCGGCGTGAGACCGCGATGAGGTTAGGAAGAGTTTAAAGAACTCAACTAAGGCGTATTATTATCAGTTATCTCTTTGATTCACTGTCATGAGACTCGAAGCTTGTGTCAGTGCTCACACCGTCTGCCACCGGACTCCAGGTGCGTTATTTCAAGTCCAGGAACGACTGAGGTTTGCTAATTCGGATAGGTATAGATACTATACATGGTGACCTTATTTGAGAGGGCTGAACGATAAAGGTGACAGAATAGAAGCGTCCATTAACTTCGCCAACTGCGCTGTCTGTAAAAAACTGTCGAAATGACATTCACGTGGAGAAAGAAAAATTCGTCCGAACCTTCGAAACTGTCTCCGCCCATCCATCGATCTGCCATGCCTGTTCGCGTACGTCTTTCCGTGTCTGTAAATCTCTGTACGTCCGAGTCGTCCGTCCGTCCGTCAGCCAAGACCGGATAGACCGGACCGATACTTACGGGTACTGCCACATATGATGGACTTGATGAAGTCGCCCAAGTTGGGAGAACCAAGCTCCTACTGGCGCAACGGATTTGCGCCGCGCTTCAATACCCCGTCGCCTGTGAAAGAGAAGGGTTGGTACATGGGAGTTTCACGTAAGATTATGACGCACCATGTATTCTCCCATTCCAAAAGGGTTCCTGGCTTGAGTTGATAAGTCCTCAGTTCAAATATGCCTCCTTCTGCGCGTGGAGGAGCAGTTGGTAAAATGGCAAACTCTTGGTTTAGTTGACTTGTTCTAGAATTAAGGAATGGAAGCATCGCCTTATAGGCATCCCAATGCTTCAATAAATTTCGTGAGGAAAAGAACATTTGGATGCGGTATCACAATTCACACCTCAGAAGACCTGGCAAGCTGAGACGTCTTGTCGAAGCCACCATAGTTCTCATATTCAAGGATATGAATGAATGTGTCTTGATCGCCAACTAGGGTCTCCCAGTTTCCGCTGAGCTTGACATGGAGCCTGGGGTCCTCCTGAATACCCTTGTAGTACCGTTCTCTGGATAGTCGGAAGCCAATAAGTCGGGTTTTGGATCTATATTAAACGCTGCTTACGCAGCTTTCTTGTATTCGTCAATCTTGTCGGGTTTGACGCGGTGAGCTTAAACTGAATTTCAGAGCAAGGCATACACGGGGGCACAGAGACACACTTTCAAACCCGTGGACATACTTTCCTCTTCCGACTAGACGTGAATGCTGTTGGGTATCAATATCCCCGGCTGCTTTGGCTTCCGGAGAACCATGTAAAAGGGACTGCGATTATAAAAATCAACCAGAAAGACAGCTCATGCTGCTCCGTGTCACTGCTTCTTGTGGCAGTAGTGTGCTTACCTGTACAGAAATGCCCCTCTTAGCAGAGGCTGCCGCTCCAGGCGCAGCTACACGACGAACAGCTGAGTGCAACATAAGAGTGATATCAAGAGGAAAGGGCAGAGAATGAGCAGAGAATGGGGGTCGTTGGAGGCATTTAACGCCGCAGGGCACCTCGCCCGTTTAGTATGACGTAAGCGGAGAATGTTCGTCCAAACGGAATATTTCTCTTCCTCTCGAGATCCTTTCAACGATCTCTTCGTTGTCTCTGTGCACAAAAGCTGCGAAAGAATTTCACGAATTAATGAGCATAATATTTACAACATTCAAGGAAGTAGCCAAATTTTTGCTTGTATCAAATCTTCATCTCTATTACAATAGCTTTTTTTTCTGAACCTTCCAATATGTAGCCCTATATTAGGCGAAAGATTGGGCAGTGGACGGTGCCGTTGATGGCCCACGGGGAAGACCATGGGTCCTATAAAAGCGTCGATCACCATTCAGGTCCGACGCGGAACACCACGAGCCTCTCCCTGCCTTTGCTTTCCTTCACTATTGGCCATGGTTCTCCTCGAGCTCGACATATACATCATGAACGGCCCACTGCTCATCCACAGCCTCCAGGCAGCGTAATCTGAAAAAGCGAACTTGTAGATCTTTGAACACCGCCCGACATTTTATTAGCTTGCTGGAAGAGTTTCTACATTCCAGACGAGAAGAAAAATCGTCCTGTGTAATGTTACTATTAGTTAAAGGAGGAAGTCAATTGGACAGTACAAACAACCCACCCACCCAAATGATTCCGTTCCGAGAAGCCTCAAAAATTGCTTTTTGTAAAATGGCTCCCATATCTTGTCCCACAACTAGAACAAAATTCACCCTACCAGAAAAGGTCCGCGTTAGATCCAGCATAATCCACTCATTTTTCTTCGCGTCTATCGATTAAAAAATACGAATAAGTTGCATCGATCTGGGAAGTCCATGGAGGCACTTACTTTCTGGGCTGCGGAAGGCCGTTTCGTATCGTCCATCCACTGCGCTTGAGGGTGGGAAGCCGAGGTAATGTTCTTTTTTTGCCTGTCCCAACTGCTGGTATCTATTTTTCTCAAGCTTGAGTATCTCCGTTGCCGCGGACATCGCGCTTTCTATCCCGATATCCGAGAGCAGCTTGATGGAGGTTTCGAAGACACATAGTCTGCTCAGACCATGGCACGGAGCTCTCGAAATGGAGTTATCTATGGGATGTGGCGAAAAGTTGACATATGGGAGACCATGGTAGTAATCGCTTGAACTTGTGATAGCGTCAAGTAGCTCTGCAGCTCTGATCTGAGAATATTAAGGAAAAAAACGCATGAAATGGAGTGGAATACCAACAATATGTCGATTATTCCTCTCCTCGCCCTCAAAGCCAACAGTAAACGGTTGGCCACCTCCAAGCGGAATGCCCGGCTCGAACCACCTTTCAGGGATCACATTTCTGAGAATAGTGAAGTAATTGTCCGCCATCTGATGCTCCTCGACGGACAGCTTGAGCACGTCCAGTAACGATAAGAATTCGATGGCATACATCCTTGTAACGATGGTTCCATAGCCTAACCAAGCAAAGGTAGTTCGAATTCTCGGTCCGACAGAAATTGTACGGAGCTCGCTAGAAAGCATCTCGTCTGCTGGTTGCAAGTGGATTGATGGCAAAGACGCTTCTTTCATTCGAACTGCCAGAGCACGTATAATTTCTGGTAAGACTAAGAAATCATCATCCTGTTGTATTTAGCTTCCGGATATGATGAACAGATCTTTTCGAACCTGGATAAAACAGTAAGGCGTCTTGGCTTGGGCACATGCCATATAACGTGCCTGGAAATACAAATTTTCAGGAGAATTGACGATTTTCAGCTTCTGTTCTGGGCACGTCGTGTTCACAAAACCCTGCAAAGAATGATCGATAAATTCTTCAGTGAGCATCGAGAGTTGGAAGGCAACGAACTGAGAATGCTATCTGTCTGGGATTATTGTTCCAAACAACAATACCATCCACAACGTCTTCCAGAAGGTTTTCGCAGATGCTCGATGTGATCTTTCTGACGTTATGAAAGCGCGACCAATTGAGGATTACAACTGTTGTATCCGGATTGTTACCTGTCAAAATATCAGTGGAACTATCGTTTCGCGAAATGCTTTCGTTAGAAAGCCGTCGATTGACAAGAACAGAGAGAACAGACACGAGTGTAAAAGCAGTACAAAAATTAAAAAAGCGCAGCATTGCTCATGAATCATGGAATGATTGAATGTTGGACAGAACTGTTGTCTTCAGCAAGTTCTCAACGTACGTGCTTTCAACCACCATCATGAACGTGAGAACTTGTTACTCTTCCTGAATTAATACAAACCGAATCAAGTGTACAAGCGTCTGAGGTATTAAAGATTCGTGGTGAATTAGTCCATCCTTGCCTTCAGCGTACGCGTGATAACCTTGTCCTTTGTTCTGTGGAAGAATTGATAATCAGTCGAAGGACTAAGACTCCGAAATTAAGTATATTGACATTACGTGCACGATGCCTCCCCAACCCGAGAATGCATCACGGTCCACTGCGTTCATCAGCGTTTGTGATATCGTCTCGAAGAGGTCTTCTGGTTCAAGATCAGGTTCCCAAAGTCCCTCCGCCACACCATACAGCTTTGAGCTAGCAGTTCCGGCAACAACAAAGTCCTTGGCAAAGTTTAGGCATCCAATGAGGTCCGTAGCTGCAATGAAGGGTTTAAGGCCGCCTGATGGTGTTTTCGACATGCCTGCCATGACAGGCTCGATGAAGTATGGGCCAAATCGGTGTTCGTAGAGTGTAGAGGAAACAAGGTGTGCGAAGGTTTCTGGCTCGATTTCTCGTTCCTCTTTGATGGTATACATATTCAATCTGAAGCGGAGGCGTTCATGTCTAACAGACGTTCGATCTGGGTGCACAATATTGGGAAACGGAGAAGTGTTTGCTCACAAGGTCGCTACATCCGTTGCAAGTCCAGGAAGTCCGAGGTAGATGCGGTCTGTTACAGGAAAAATCTCCACTACTTATCAGTACCTCTGCTTATAAGCAACAAAACAGGGAGACGCACTCTTTGGAAATTCGAGGAGATGCCTAGGGCTTGATTTCCCAAACGCAGATCAGAGGCAATGGCGACACAGTCCTTGCCCACCATGGCTATAACGGAGCCACCGTTGTGATCCATAATCGACTGTTGAACGCTCAGCCCCCAGCATCCAGGAATAATATATTATATGGGCGTACCATGTTGAGAAAACGATAGGGAAGGACAAGTTATAGGGTAAAGCGAATGTAGTCGAGAATTACGCGTCGAGTACCCTTTCTGGGTGACGCGTCGCCTCTGTAATAGTAACGGTTTGTCACGCGATGCCCGGTTCCTCATTCCCCTTCTTTACGGAGTCATGTTGGTTGTTTTGAACCTCGTGTGTTTTGTCATCAGATAACCTAGAATGCCTCTTTCTTTCTGATATTGCTCTTCGGTCACGAATCATGCCCCTCTCGAAGACATTTTCTGGCATAAACACCACTGCGTTTCGATGTTTTGCGACCGGCGCAGCAAATCCCGTACTTAGGGGGTCGGACGTGCAACTTAAGGCCCAGGTAGTTGATGATTTACGCATCATCGACATTCAGAAACGCTAATTTTTTGCAGGCAAGAATTAAAGAAATCGATTCTGCGACGCCTGTCTCCCCGCATCTAACAGACACATTTCATCGTCGACACAATTATCTTCGGATCTCCTTGACCGAAAGATGCAACCTCCGATGTGTGCTATCTCATGTCAATCTGCTTAGACGATTAACTCAGCAGCTCTGCAGGTTTTTATTGCATGCCTAGTGAAGGTGTCGAACTTTCACCAGATGGTAAACTGCTTACCAACAACGAGATTCTTCGTCTTGCTACGCTTTTTGTTAAAAGTGGGGTAACAAAAATCAGGCTTACTGGTGGAGAGCCTACAGTTAGGAAAGGGATTACGGACATCATCAGTCAGTGCTTTATCAGTTAACCGACGAACGTCATCTAATGCTTATTTAGGCAGCTTGAATTCTCTCCGACTCCACGGGCTTAAATCTATTGGAATGACTAGCAATGGTCTTGCTCTACACAGACGATTACCTCAACTCATCGAAAATGGCCTCACTCACTTGAACTTAAGGTGCCATAGTTTGACCTCCTTCTGTGATGGCTTGTCATTGAAAATGATTTAGCCTCGATACTTTGGACCCTTTTAAATTTGAACTGATCACCAGACGTAGAGGGCACGACGCGGTCCTCAGAGCTCTTGAAGTTGCTTTGACGTCTCCTCTACAATCTGTGAAATTGAACGTTGTGGTAATAAAAGGCTTGAACGATTCTGAAGTCCTCGACTTCGTGGAGATGACCAAGAATGAATCGCTGTCTGTTCGTTTTATCGAATTTATGCCATTTACAGGTATGTTCGTCTTACCATATTACTAAATATATATCCAGCCCTTTTTGCACATTACAGGCAATAAATGGGACAAGAAAAAAATGGTCGAATCTTCTGAACTACTCAGGCGCATACAAGAACGACACCCCAACGTTCAGCGCGCCCCAGATGAGCTGAATGACACTGCGAAATCGTGGACGATACCTGGCTACAAAGGAAACTTTGGCTTCATCTCCAGCATGTCAGACCATTTCTGTGGTTCCTGCAACCGTCTGCGGTTGACAGCAGATGGTCAGATCAAGGTAAATTAGCTTTCATCCTGATTTACAAACGCTGACAAGCTGAAACTTTAGGTGTGTTTATTCGACGCCACTGAGGTTTCTCTGCGCGATAAACTTCGCATGGGAGTTTCCGATGAGGACTTGCTGGAAACAATTGGCCGGGCAGTGACCGGCAAGAAAGAAAAACATGCTGGTATGGAAGACATCGATGTCGTCACGAATCGACCGATGATCCTCATAGGCGGTTGAGTCTCTTCCATGTAGAGTGTGCATTATTCCATAGCTTTACGTTCTAATCATCTTTTCTTTATTGCAGGTCATGGCACGCCAGGGGGGCCAATTCGTGCGCCAAGCGCCCAATTTTCTTGGCCTCTCCTATCAAGTACGCCGAGGCAGCAACCACAGAACCTTGGCGTTCGCGCTTACAGTTCCTCAAACCGGCTGACCCACATTGACGAGCATGGTCATGCTTCGATGGTAGACGTCAGCGACAAGCAACCTACGAAACGTACTGCAACAGCAACGGGTCGAATATTTATTCCGGAAATAGCTTATAATCTAATAACGACATCATATCCACTCGAAGGCGTCGACCAACCTTCAACACCAGGAAACAAGGCTCTTGAAAAAGTTCGAAGAAAAGGCGATGTTCTCACTGTTGCGCAGCTTGCAGCCATCATGGGAGCAAAACAAACACCTAACTTGATCCCCCTCTGTCACCCACTTACACTCTCAAAAATCGATGCCCATTTGAAAGCAGAAACACTTGAACTAAAGCATTCAAATAACAAAGATACAAGACCTCGTTATTGCATTACATGCACTGCGACTGTATCGTGTGAAGGGAAGACAGGCGTTGAGATGGAGGCATTGACTGCTACATCCGTTGGGCTACTGACTGTGTGGGACATGCTCAAAGCGGTTGCAGGAAAAGAGATGACGATCGGAGAAATAATGGTGACCCATAAATCTGGGGGGCGCAGCGGTGACTTTGATCGACCCAACTAAATGTTGGAGGCTTTACCTAATTAGGACCCAGTTACTAGAAAGGAGAGCCCCGCGTCGGAGATGTGAGACTTGGCCCCACTAACGCTCGATCATTTCAGTACATACATTGGTCATCCTCGATCCAATCTTTTGCGCTGTGATAAGGGCCCCATTCCATTGTCAACCTGGTCCACACCCTGTTTCGAAGGAGTATCATTCCAAACCTCCGAGGCTATTTTTTGTCATTGACGATAATCATTTCCGAAACATGAACCCAACTCGTCAGGTCAATGCCACAAGGACGGACGCGATCCCTCCTTCAAGCCCTGTTCCTACGGCGGATGACCAACCTGCACCTCTCCAGCCTGGGACTGCGTTGCTTCTCTTATTAGGATTTGTATTCAGCCCTCTCATAATTTGGGGCATTATCTTGGCCTACTTGAAAACGAAGCGTGTCATAGAGTCTAAAAGGTCTAAAAAGGATGAGGAAGAAATGGAGCCCTTGAGGGCTGAGTGAGAACTCGCGCCGCCGCTCTAGATTTACCTGGACCGGTATGCCTAAGACTTGCCCAGGTCTCCTCCATTGGCTCTGCGGTGCAATCACAAGAAACCGAGGCAAACACCGACCAATCATAGTCCTGAATCGTTGGGAGGTGCAGCTTATACGGGTACTCATGTCGACGAGTAAAAAAGTCATAAATGCATTATATTATCTGTCCTTATGTGTACATTTCCTAATCCTTGAATTTGTCCTTGATGATTACTTTCATTCGCTTTTTACGAATGTCTTCAGTTCATTCAAAATTTCCTGGTCGTCTGAAAGTCTTCCGTCCTCTTTACCCTGATTTTGAGTCAATCGCCATAGTCATCAGTAATGCAGGTCCAGAGAAAACGAGAGGTGCCTACATTTTTCAGACGTATTATCGTTGGAACATTTGTGATATGCCAAGGCTCTTGTCGATAGATATTGGTTGGGTTCTTCCACCTGATATAGTCAAGTAAAGTAAGCCGGTGGTATCCGAAGTTCAAGCAGACTGAAGCTACTCACTGAGTCCTATCGCCTACGTAGACGATTAATACATCATGATCATCTCCAGAGAACGTCTCTTTAACAATATCTTCCACCCGCCGACAGTCCTAGTCAAACAGGATAATCAGATTTAAGAGTTCTGGAGGGTGCTGGTCTGGCAAGTACTGACTGGACACCACATCTCGCCATTTACGATGGATGAATAGAAGACAACAAAATGTTCGGGAACTTTGAAGAGTGTTATAGGATCTATCGATCCATCTGCAAAAATTATAGGCATGGTGGTCAACGAGTAAGTAGTAATCGATTACTTTCGGAAGTCTTAGTGAACGGTTATAAGTAATAACGATGACGTCATTTGCAAGGCATATGAGTAAAAGTAACGGGCATGTAAGTATGTAAACGCCTCATTGATTTTTTGTAGCGTTTTTCAAGTACATCCCATTGAAAGCCAATCTAGTAAGGTACACCTAGATAGAGCGGTAGACAGTGCCAGACGGATTGGACAGAGGGGAGTCGGATCAAAGGAAATAAATAGGTCAAAAAAAGGACCGTCGCGGATATGAACCTGTCAAGGGAAGAACGAAAGGACTAGAACGCCTTTGAAAAAACGTATTAAGCATCGACTATTGATAGCAGCTTGAAGAAGATCGAAGATAGAGAGTAAAAAGGTCCATTTGCGAAATAAAGCTATAAGGTGGAATGGTATGAAGTCCGATGATGTGGGTGGTAAACCTGCTAAAGGAAAAATTCTACAACGTGATGGGACATGACAGCAAGAGCGCGACAACAGTGAAATCACCTTTTTTCAACCTCCTAAGGCCTAACAAATTTAGTACCCAGAGCCTGAGCTACCATATGACGATCCGCTTGAGGAACCGTTTGAGCCGTAGGAGGAACCGCTTGACCCATAGGAGGAACCACTTGAGCCGTAAGAGCTGGATGAACTCCAGCTAGATCCGGTGGCCATGGCAGAAGGGCTGGCGTAGGTGTTCCAGGAGTTGCTACCCTGAGTCAACCAGTACTGAGACTTGCACTACAGGAAATGTCAGAAAATTCAATACTGGCAAGGAAAGTGGCAGTACGAACTCGTCCAAGACAGTCAGAGAGGCCAGTCTCCGCAACTTGTTGGATTTCTGTAGTGGTCGCAGTAGCGGTGGCAGTCGCAGTCGCAGTTGAGAATTGTGTAACCGTTGCCGTTTGCAAGTAGGTCTTGTCCATGACTTGAGTGGAGGTGACAGTGTTGACAATAGTTTGAGTCTAAAAAAATTTTGCATAAGCTAAAGGTGGTCGACTTTGCCTGCGACTGAGACGTACGTTGTCAATGGTCTTCGTCTCCTCCCAGACCGACACGATTGTGGTAGGCTTGACATAGGTGCTGACTTGAGTGACTGTGATGTAATCAGTCATGAAGTCCGTCATCGTTGCTGTCTGGATGGAGGTGATAGCATCTGTAACAGTTGCCGTCTGGGTCTCCATAACAGTCATGGTCTAAATTCCGCAATATTCAGTCAAGTGGATCCAATAAATCAATTTCAATAATTCTACGCACGTCATCGATAACCTTGGTGCTGACCCAAACCTTGGTGTAAGTCGTCGGCTGGATGATGGTGCTCAGCTCAGTCCTGGTAACGAAATCAGTCATGGTATCATGGACCGTCTGGGTAGCAGTGTCGGTCATGGTATCAGTCTTGGTGTAGATGTTCGTCTGGGTCTGAGTCTCAGTGGCGGTCAAGGTGTGCTCGACGGTCTGAGTTTCGTCAACGATTTCCGTTGAGATCCAGACACGGGTAGTTGGGACCATCTCAATGGAGGTGACGACTTGAGTAACCGACATAATATCCGTCATCGTGCGAGTGACAAACATGGTGTCGTGCATTGTGATGGTGGTGGGCACGACTTTAGTGTAGGTCTGCGTCTCTGTGCAGGTAACGGTGTCCGTCTTGGTTACAGTGTCCGTCTCGTGCATCGTCGAAGTGACCGTCATGAAGTCAGTCATGGTGTCGGTCATCGTCGAAGTGACCGTCATGAAATCGGTCATTGTGTCGGTCATGGTCACTGTGTAGGTCTGGAAGTCGGTCATGAAGTCGGTCATGGTGTCGAACATGGTCACCGTCACTGTGTCGACGCTGTTGTACCCATGGTTGTAGCCATAGTCGTTGGAGTTGCAGCTACTACAAAATTTAAAGAAAATGGTTAAACTCTGGATGGAAGACACCCAAGAAAGTAATCTCACTTTTCGATGATATTGGTGATGATCGTGGTAGCATAGCACTCATTTTGATAAGTGAACTAGGGCAACAAATAAGCCAATTTTTCGATCAAAAGGACAATTTTGAGGACACACCCAAGAATACGGCTGGCAAGAACCATCCGACTGCTTTTCATAACCATAACCACAATCCAACGACTTGTAACCCCCACCCATATAAGAACTGTACGGCATGTACGTGTAGAAATCCACCGAACTCTGAGGCGCCTCCGTGGGGATCGAAGGAGGAGCATAACTTCCATAGGCTGGCGATGGCGCGGGCGTCACTGCAGGAAGGGAAAAGGCGCCTGAACTTGGACCAGAGACAGCGGCAGTAGCAGAAGAAATGGCAGCAGAAGATCCAGCAGCAGGAACCATAGACACCCCAACCACACTGAGTTGTGCGGCAGCTGCGCTCGCAAGGGAAAGGCCAAAAACGATCGACTTCATGATGAACGAAAGGAAAGTGGGCTGCAAAGATGCAAAAAATACGAAATTCCGGATCCGGAGAAGGTCGAAAAAAGGGCAAGAGTAAGCGTTCTACGCTGACGTTGGCACTGTCTTGCAGTAAAAGTAATGCGGACGGCGCGACGAGCTGTATAATAAGTCAATTCAACAAATAAATGAGTGCAAGAGGCTGCATACCGCTCTAAAAAGAAAGAAAAAGAGGGAAAGAAGAACGAAAACGAAGCCGAACGAAAAAGGAGGGAAGGGGTAATGGTGAAAAGAGACGGCAGAGTATTTGAGTGATTACAGCGTGATCGGTCATCACTCCCACAGCAGCCTCGCAACCATTGGCATGCATCATCATCTACCTCATCAACAAACACCCGGAAAGTGGCCTCCAGGAGATCTCGGTCGTGACATTCTTCTGCTGATGGGTTCAATTGGGTCTCTAAGGTGGCCTTAGCTCTTGGCATATTGTCACACACAGCCTATCCATCGCACACCGAGTAACAATATATTTATTACGAATCTAGTCAACCATAAGTTACAATATCCACCAATCACGGGGAGGTCAGCTTGGGATTGGACAGAGACAGTGGTTTTCCAGAAAATGCAGCAGCACGGCTACCAAAGTCTCCGTGCACATCCAAGAGAATCTTAAGAGCATTCCTTGCCCTAATCTTCGCCATATCGTCAGGACGAGATGTAAGCGCCGTTTCCACCGTCTTGATAGGCTGGTCTTGCCAAGGGTACTAATAAAGAGCAAAGCGCCAATGAGAAAATATCAGCTTTAAGAATGGAACAAGCACTAACCGGTAGCTAAGCCAAGGCGAGTAGGATTTAACATCGGTGACTGTCACAAAAGCACATAAGAATAGAAACACTTACCACATCCTTCAGAGTTTCATAAGCTGAAGTGGGACATCAGAGCGTGCTCACGCAAGATTACACAGGAATCCTCTCACCAAGAAGAGTGAATCCGAACTGCGGGCTACTTCGGATTACTCGAGCAGGTCCACCTTTGAAAAGTGCTCTGAAACCTTCTTCACGATCTGCAGTGTGCAATTAACACCGGCACCCGCATTTTAGCCTTGAATATACGCACAAATCTTCACAAAAGCGTCTCGGAGACCCGAATAATGGGTTTGACCCTTCCTTGCTTCAACTTGCAATCTGGTCTTCACAACGTCTATGAACAAGTATGAGATATGAGATCATAACGGCAGTTGTAGCAACAAGAATTTCACCTGCCGGAGTAGTGAGGTAGGCCGCAGGCATGCCACTGACAGCATCACCAACATCAGATGGATGTCAACAAAAGATTACAATGAACGTACGCGATCGCGGCTGCACTGAGCGTCTCTAAAAACGACAGATGCTTGCCATTATATCCTTCCTGGAAAACGTCCTTCTTCAAGTGGGAATACGCCGTGAAATAAATAGCCGAGAAAGGTATGTCACGGAGTAGGCAAGCGGTTGCCCCTTTGTAAAGGCCAAGAAGACCAAGCTGGCGGACAATATGGACAGCACCTTTAGCAATGGCACCTTCAGCCTTGGCAGCTTCTCCTTGCACCTGCAGACGAATTTTGCTGTAATACTACAAGTGAGCTACTGAAC
Source organism: Gymnopilus junonius (assembly GCA_015501075.1). Classification (NCBI taxonomy): domain Eukaryota; kingdom Fungi; phylum Basidiomycota; class Agaricomycetes; order Agaricales; family Galerinaceae; genus Gymnopilus; species Gymnopilus junonius. The sequence continues at coordinate 368,744 of JADNYJ010000007.1, read as the reverse complement.
CAAGTAGACATCTGAAAGTGAACTGACACAATTTCCAAGGGGTTCGTAAATATCTGTCAATGTTATAAGTATAGCTGACGGACACAAGCCGGGACCGATGCCTGCGTACCACTTGCGAACCACCTGCCATACCACCGGCCGCAAGCTCCCATCCAAGCTTAATGCGCCCTGTTTCAGGGTCCGTAGCCCGACCTCTCACTAGATCATTGACGGTCAATTTGATAGCTTTTTCTGGGGCGACACCCTATTACAGTTCAGCGTCTATAGCGAAGCCTGTTTGAAATGGTACTTACAATCAACTGAGGTCCAAGGCCTCGGTAGAAGCCCAAGAATCCCTCGTTGCGTAAAATCTTCTGGGCGCAATCAATACTGTTTTTATACAGTAATTGACCAACAACAGTTGAACGCTGATTCTGCATCCTAATAATCATGTCATGAGATGCAAGCACCCGGAGGTGAATTCTAGGCACATACCGTGTCTAATAAGGCGAACCTCTGATTCAGATTCAACATATTACAATTGTAGCTCGTACCTTGACTGAAAACAAAATCAGCATTTCGCAAAATTGGCAGAAAATAATAAAACGTACCCATGTCAATCGGGTAGACGATAGTGGCTCCAAAAGCACCAGCAATACCTGATAAGAGTGCTCTCAGAAGAGATTAAAACTATTGTAGGCCACCACAAACCTCCAAGACCAAAATTATATGCCGAGTGCAGCACTGAGTTGAATATCGATGTAGACGCCTTGGCTGCTTGCCTTTCTTCGAATTCTTGGTAAGGCGGCCTCCATCGAGGGTCCAACAATTGTGCGAAATCAAGAAGGGCAAGTCGCTGGGTAGAAACCCCGCGACCGGCGAAGTGGAAAATTATAGCAGCCTCCATGGGCGTGAATAAGGAATAGCGGGAGGTAGACGCGGCGTAGTTGAGGAAATCCGACTGGTCTATCCTCCCATCTTTACTTTTTGCGGTCGCTTCTCTGATTATTCTCTCGACCATATCCATTTCTGAAGTAATAACATGTTGGTAATCGCGACAGAGAGAACAGATTTGAAGACATGCCTCTAATGACATTATGGAAGGCAATAACCTCCGAATAAGATATACGCTGTCCGGGACTCAGGGTGCAAAGAGTGGGTAGTCGATCTATGACTGAATCTGATAATTTATGTCCAGCAATTTCCTTGAAGCACAGACGTTAACTCTTTCTCTCAAGTAATTTAGTGAGAAGGCGCACTAGAATGATTTTCTTAAATTCTTCTGGTCTAATAAATCCATCTTGGTCGGAATCTAAATGTTTGAACGCTTGGCGCAGGCGCTCGCCCTGCAAGCCCTTCATCAACTGAGTAAATTCGTTATCTGGTCATAGATAGTGAGCTAATTAGCATTATGAAAGCAGGGACGAATCCTCACATCCTAACACGTGGGTTCCGTTCTTTTTTCCGAGGTATAATTTGATCCAGTCGCTAAAGCAATGACTCATGAGGACATGGAGACAACGAGAAAAGTCCGGCTAACCAATCGAAATCAAACGGAATAGTGTCTGGCCCAAGGTTGGCAGAAAAGACGGTCTTGAATTCATTGTAATCTATGTAGCCCGAGTTGTCGCTGGACAATAAGGGTGAGGAATATTCTCGAGCGGAATGGAGAAGACATACACGTCAAAGTACTGGAAAGCCATCCAGTAATCCGCGTCAGGCCTCTTCAGCAAGGTCTCGAACACCGTGAAGTCATCCCATGATACTAAGCCCCGTCGTGATGTGTCGGCGATACGGAAGAGAATACCAAACTGTTCCCGCCCAATTTTTGTGAGGTCACCCTTTGGCGCAATGGCATTTACGAAACTGTCTTTGTCCAAGAATCTAATATAAAAAGAAGGTAGCAGACACGCCTAAGTTAGCGATCCAGGCCTTTTTTACCCTTCTCTCACTGTCAGGGACATGTGACTCTACTCACTTCTCGCCATTGAACTCCTTTGCATTTGCCTCAAAAGTACGCCTCCAACGCTTCAGTTCGCTTTCAGGGACGGAGACTGCAGTGCGGACGGTCTGGAGAGCGGTTTTAGTGAGAGATGATGACCCGTTGGCATCGCAGTGGACGGTCGGAAGAATGGGAGACGAAGACGCCATGAAAAGGGAGCTTGATGGGTCAGTCTATGTCTATGGGTTAGGATATTGAAATATTAGGGGAAGGGTATATCAGAGGGCGAAAGAGACAGGCAGGGAGTTAGTCAGAGGTCGACCAAACGATGAACAGACAGCTCTTCAAGTTTTTCGCGTGCGGGGTTAACGCCGGATACTGTCGCCCAATTAGGAAATACCACATGAGCGGCCGAATACCGACCCTCCGAACGGACCGAACATCCCTTCGGAACTAATTCCTGCCTCATCATTCCGGCCATACTCGAAACAAATTTTACATCGTTCAACTGCGCGCAAAGGCCACTTCACGCGGAAGCCGGAAACTAATACAGTACATCTCTTTGTTAGGGGCAACCGAGCGCACTAGGTGCAAGTTAATAATCTCCTCAGTCAGTGCATGTCCCAGCTTATCTTCCACCCTCTGCAAAAAATAATTTAGTCAGCAACAAGAATTGACTCAGAAATCACGGACCTGTCGGATATCTCGTTCTGCTTTCTCGGGATCAAGTTCTCGAGTAAAGCAATGACAGTGGATTATGGGCATATCATTGTACGTTCCGCTCAAATCCCGCTCTCCGTTGTCGGTTAAGATGCCATGGAATGCATCGAGGAACTGGATGGCCGAGTCCGGTAGGTTCATAACGAAATGAGTTATCCGTCGACGAGGTGGCTGCTCGGGTTCAACCGGAGGAGGAAGATGGCCTTCTTCAGCAAGTTTTTGTAGCCTTTTGCGGTCCTTTTCTGCTTGCATTCTGCTGGGCTTGGGACCCGTATAGGCAGCGAAGGGTTCATCAAAGAGACGGGAGATGCTTGCTCGAATAAAGTCCCGACCGTCTTCGCAGGAGACGCGGACAAGATCAGTAACCTATTTGCTGGTTTAGTCAATAATGATACAATATAGATGAGCAAGTACCCTATTATCTTGCACGTTCTTCAGGAGATACTTGGCACTATTAGGGTTGAGGTCATTGGCCAGCACTGCACAACCTTTCCTTCCAGCAGGGACGGCAAAGGGACCTACGCCAGCAAACACGTCTGCAACTACATCCTCCGGCTTGAATGTCTGCACTAGGCGGTCATGCTCGGTATGTAGGCGGGAATTCCAATAGACTTGGGTAAAATCGAAAGTAAACCGACAATTCGACTCGTGCTAGAATTCAGCTTAGACAAATAGCAATACTCGTAGACACAGAAGGACGTACATGTTCAACGACAAAGTCAGGTTCACCGGCAATCAACTCCATTTTAAAGAAACGGAACTTGTTGTCAATAGAATCTAGCTTGTTAACAACGGTCTTGACTATTTTGTTTTTCTGATGCAATGTGAGCAAATGACATACGATGAGGGCGTAATGCTTACATCTAGGATAAGTTGTCCAATAACATGTTTGTATGGTAGATATTCGTTGTTCAAATTAACGTGAGCTGGCGGTATTCTCAGTACGTTTTGCGACGCGGTGTTGGTAACCAGAACACACCTATGTGCCCTGTCATGGCAAATCCAGTTGGGGCTCCTTCACGTAGTTCTGGGGGAAGGAAAGCGTGTAGACATTCCTCTAGTTCTTTTGTTCAGCATCGTCCTGAGATTATTAAGGGGATACGCACCTGCCGTCCAGTAATCGTAATCTAGGTCTATTTTGTATTCCACAAGTCCAGTCGCTTCCTTGTCCAAGAATTCCTGTGCTAGCTGAGGAATATCAGCTGGCTTACATAGAACATTAGCTTCACTTTAGAAAATATATCGAAAACCATACACTTTTCCGACACCCTTAACAGAACCAATCGATCACCATCTGGTTGAGATGGATCAGAAACGACTGTTCGTATCTTTGGTAAATCCATCAAGCACCTGGACGCACTCAACTATTAGCTTATGACGAGTAAGGAGGGCGCCATGATCCTCACTCCTTTAGTTCGTTGGCCTTGAGCAGCACGCGCGTTTTTTCCGGTGGGATACGAGCCCCGAGGACGGAAAGAGTCTTCCTAAAAACATCCTTGTCTAAGCTATCTTTTGGGCCGTTATACGGTGGGGGAGAGGCGTCGAGGTACAAGTGGCGAGGCATAATAGAGAAAAGAAAATTAGGCGTCCTGGGAAAGAGACGCCGGACCAGGAGCATATAATAATACAGATTAAAGAGTAGATGGATATGGTGATGCAGATAAATTTAGAAGCTGGTGCCAAACACGGCGCCCATCCCTCATCACGACACGACGTTGTGATGTACGACACCAACATGTACAGCTACTAATGACAGTTTCTGGGAGTACCTGTCTTAACTCAATCGCCTCATGGGCATCTCTTCTCTGTATTTATTCCGCCCGTAAAGTCCTAATTCAATGGAACACCCTCACTATGTCTGTCTTCAAAAGGCCCAAGCTACACGGACAAGAGACTGTCACTCGTGTCTCTGTTGACCCAACTTGCAAAGGTGGTTTCGAAATCGCAGCGAACTCTGAGAAAGGCATCATGTCATTCCCACTTGAGCTTCAAGGGGAGGTACTGAGCCATTTTCAGAAAATTGACTACTTGACCAGGACACCCCATGATAACCCCATCTTGCCCGAAGAGTATATGGAATATACGGATGCGCTCAGAGCGTTGTCTCAAGTGTCTGTTGCATATCGACATGTCTTCCTACCCCTCCTTTGGGAAACCGTCAATGTGTGTTTCTCAGCACGCGGTGCCAACTCTAATTCCTTCTTCAAACACGTAGGGGAGGCCCTTATTCGCAAAAGTGACGGTCTGAAAGCCAATCCAGAATTGCGGCCACTTGTTAAGTGAGTTTCCGAAGAAATTCATTCGACACCCTGCTAACCATTCCGGAATCCAACAGAAGGCTGAACGTCGTCCTCACGCGCTATCAAAGTAAGGTTGTCCTTTCGAAATTCGGGAGGCTGCTCAAGTCACTTCCGAACCTCACCACACTCCATCTTCTGCATTCTCATACACAAATGACATCGGCATTTCAAGAGACTTTCGAGGGCGTCGTACTTCCCGGTATCCGAACCCTTCTTATTCAAGGACACTGCCATCATCTTCTGTCAAGCTGTCCCAACGTGAAGGATCTGTGGTGCATCCGTGGTGACGGTCACAAGCTTGTCTCAATGATAGAAAAACATTGCAAATCGTTGGAAGAACTTCATGGTTTCCACCTTAACGAAAAATATATGAAAAGTATGAAAAAAGCTCGTAGATTTGCCTCTCATCGACCATTGACAAATCATTATAGAGTTAGTAAAAGCGGCTCCCGATCTACGAGCCTTCGATATACCTTTTGAGAATTACCAGGTTTGTTCTATACCCTTATCAGGTTCAATGTTTTAGGAGTAATAGATCATTACAGACCGTCCTTGCGCAAGTCCCCCATTTCAAGCAATTGGACACGATGGTGATTAGGGCGGCCGATATCCCGAAATTCAACAGCAAGTCATATAAAGCATTGCAGAAATGCATTCAAGACGTTAAATCAAAATTTGCAACCATGCCAAATGCCAAGGAGAAAGGGAAGATTCGTATCCTATACGAAGATGTGGGGTCGTGGAAATTGGCCGACACTTTCCATCTCCCATTTGCCCAGTACGGCAACATCGATATTTATGAAGCTGGAGTATGATGACAATCGATGTATTGTTAAATTTATCCATCTCTGCATTTTGTCTCGTTCTTATTCCCGAAACTGGTCACACTGCCAGTCAAGGCAACAGACAGCCTCAATAAGGATATCTGCTGCGGATGTCTACTGTTCACGAGGATGAACTGTTTTGCCCTACATTAGTTAGAAGGACTGGATAGCTTCAGGTGCATAAGTACGTGGTTCCTGATCATGACCTTTACGCTTTTGTAATAATTGTCTACTTTAGTACTTCCGCCATGTGGATCTTCGTGCGAAAGTACTACAATAATTGGGACATGATGTCATTGTTCGCAGTCCTTAAAGCTATCTAAAGTTTTCTGATTTTCTGCAACCGCTTGCATGGAACAGCCCCCATTCAAGAAAGCCAGAGTCGAAAGTCCTGGTGAACAATGCCAAGGAACTCAATCTTTCAACGACTCTCCTCACGTTGGCAAGGCTCTCGACGGTTCATCTAACTCGGATAAGGGACTCTTACATTTACCTGTCGAGCTGCAGTTTGAGATTCTGGACTGGCTACAGAAAATAACGCTCCTGACCAGGGCTCCCAATATCCCTGAATTACCAGTGGAATATCTGAAACGTACCGATACTTTGCGGGCTCTCTCACAAGTGTGTGCTGTATACCGTCGGGCTTACCTAGGGTTTCTATGGGAGACTGTCAATGTATGCGTGCCACCCGTGAGGAAGACCGAAATACTACGTTCCACAAGCATGCTGCAGACATTCTTATCCGGATATGTGATGGCCTAGCTGCTAATCCTCATCTAAGGACCTATGTTAAGTGAGAATACAACTCCTATCGACTACTTATCGGAAATTGACTCACTTGCTACAGAACATTGAACATGGTACTTACGCGTCATCGCTCTTACGTCGTCCTTCCCAAGCTTGTTACGCTTCTGCTATCTCTGCCGAACCTTCGTACCTTCCACATCCTCCACACCAATAGTCAGATCTCGTCTTGCTTCCAACAACATTTGGCAGGCTTTATATTTCATAACATCAAAACTTTAGTTGTTCAAGATTTCTGCAGCCATATTTTGCCGTCTTGTCCGAATATAACCACCCTTATCTGTACAAAGAGGGATGGCCACGGACTTGTGCCTACTATTGAGAAGCATTGCAATTTTTTGGAGGAATTACGCGGTTTTGATCTCGAAGAAAAATATCTGAAGAGTACTTGCGATTTTTCTATATTCTTATATGCTCTGATTGATGTACTCTTATGGCCTCAGGGATAATTAAAGGTGCGCCAAATCTCCGTGTCCTCGATATGCCACATAACAACTATGAGGGGCGTCCTTTTCAAGCACTGAAAGCCTATTTAAAACTTAAATGGCTTATTACACCAGGCCGTGCTCAAGCATCTTCCTGATCTTAAAAAACTGACTACAATTATCATTAGAGCAAGTCATGTTTTCTCCTCAGGAATGCTTGGCATTGCAGAAGTGCGTCAGAGATACTAAATCACAATTCATGTTGTTGCCCAATTCAAGGGACATCCGTCTCCTGTATGAGCACGAATCCGAAACTCATGACTCTTCGCATGATGGATATGATGTTCTCAACCCACAATATGGTGACCTCGAGATTTATCTAGAATGATGGGTTTTTCTATCATGATACTTGCAAGTTACTCCTTGTTTAGAAAATAGTATGTGAGTTATAATTTAAAGCATTATCTTTCAATTGTCGTGTTCAGATAGTCCATGCAATCCATCAACTGGAGGGTCGTGGGAAACCATTCGGCTAGAGACTTTACTCCAACTTCTGACATGCCAAACTTGCAGACTTTGGTGAAACCTAGTCATTTGCCATGCTGAAGGCGGCACACCGCTCTGTCAACCGACTCAAGAAGCATAATATTGATAAACTTGGAGGACAGGTGCAAGTAACTCCTTCTTTCATTGATCTCGACCGCGTAGGCGCACTCGAAAGTGCATCGAACTCGGATAAGGGTTTTTTACATTTGCCTGTTGAGCTTCGAACCGAGATACTCGATTACTTCCCAAAAATCACCGTCCTGACCAGAGTTTCTCGTAATCATCCTGTACTAGATTCAGATTACCTAGAACGCACTGATGTTCTGCGTTCGTTGTCGCAAGTGTGCGTTGCATACCGCCAGGATTATCTAGCGCTTCTTTGGGAAACCACTAATGCATGCTGTGCTACCCGTGTTCGTGAACGGAAGAATGTGAGCGATCCAGATACCTCATTCTCCAAACAGACTGCGGAGACCCTTGCCCGCCTGACCTCAGGCCTCATATTAGGTGCGAAACTCAATCTATACTGTCCTCTTACCTTCTATCTCAATGCATTGGTGCAGAATACTGAATATCATCCTTACGCGCTTCCATTATGAAAAAGTCCTTTCAAATCTTGCTGCGCTTCTGCAATCTCTCCCCAATCTTCATACGTTGCATATCCTCCACACCCATTCTCAAATGGGAGGCAAAATCCTCGAGGAGCCATTCCAGGGTGTTACATTTCCCAACATCCGGACTCTGATCATTCAAGGTTACTGCCATCATATATTATCATCTTGCACGAACACAACTACTCTTTGGTGTGTACGTGACGATGGCAGGAAGCTGGTAGCTAAGATTGAGAAACATTGCAAGTTACTGCAAGAAGTACGCGGTTTTGATCTCGATAAAAAATACTTGAAGAGTACGCATCGATTTTTCGTATTGTCTCGCAGTCCCATTGACGGATGACTTTCAGAGGTAATTAATGCAGCACCCAACCTACGTGCCTTTGATGTTCAGAAAATTACGAGGTGCGTGCCTCATACTAGCTGTATCGGACTAACGTGTGTCAACAACAACACCATACTAGCTTGTTCTCAGCCACCTTCCGGAATTCAAGAAGTTGACTACACTTACCATCAGGGCGGGCAAAGCACCTTCTCTTGGAAGCGATGCCTTCAACGCATTGCAAAGGTGTATCAGAGATACCAAATCACGACTCGGAAGGTTGCTGAAGTCGAAGGAGAAGAGGGATCTACGTCTGCTGCATGAATATGTGTTTTCCCCTGATCGTTGGGCCATAGCTTCAGATGTTGTCGTCACGGCGTATGGCGATATTGGGATTTATCATGACCAGCGCCACTCAAGTCTGTCTACGGTCAACTTTTCTTACATTGATTCATGGAGTTTTTTCATGAACTTGCCATGGAGAGCCCTGTAGTCTCCGGTACTACAGGACTTTGACCTTCAAACTTCAAAGGTGTACATTAGTTTCTGGCGTAAGGTTTGTAACAGTACTGTCAGCTATTTCATCATAAATAGTAGGTGTCTACTTACGAACTACCCTGTCAAATTCATGCCACGCATTGTGTTTTTGAGCTCAAATCAACCCTCAGCGCTTCAGCACTCGTTAGCCATTAGTGGTTTGGCTCTACTTAAAATTAGAGACTTGAGCTTGAACGTTGAACGTTGAACTGCAATTGATCTTGAATTGATCGATTTTTGCCTTACACCTAGGATTTGGCATGTATTTGAACTTTACATACGAGACATCGGGGTCTAGTCGGATTTTCTTGTATCAATTTCCCAAGAAAATTAGCAGTGATCCCAATCTCTAGGATTCCTTCTGCCAATTAATTTTTTTATTCCCGGGCCCATTTGCCAATCTTTGACAACCAAACATAGTACCACGCCGACGGCAATCTTATCCTCTCTTCTGCGCGATTGCACTGTAACCAAACTCACCGCCATCCTCCTTCCTTCCGCCTTCCATGTGCTTCAATTGCATGTGCTATTTGAATTCTTGAACCTCGAGGCAATTGTTTGATTTTTCCAACCCAATCTCAAATTGAGGTGGAGCCTCTTATCTGTTACTGCTTATTCTCTATTCTGGTTCATCATACAACGCCGAAGGACCTATTAAGCGTAGATATACTACTCGTATATTGCCTCTGCACGACTATCAGATCCGCCCATTAGCCTTTGCGGAGCGCGGACTCGGAAGGCTCTTTCTGAAACGTCCCCGTCTTCCAAGCGTACTGCGTCCCATCCAAGAAATCTGAAGAAAAAGTTTCCCACTCGTTCAACTCTCAGATCTCTGACTCGGCATCTTGATTCAACAGCTGTCTGCCATAACACAATATGTCAGATCCAAGCGCACAACCATCTTCCTCCACTTCCGTCCATTCCTCCTCATCGTCCTCATTATCATCTCCGCCACCGTCATTACCGGGTTCAGATGTGCTCCGTCATATCGTTGATGTCCATTGCCATCCCACCGATGCGCCTTCCATAAGCCCCGAGTCGATGAGGAAGCTTGGCATTACAGTTTGTGCCATGTCAAGCATGCAGTCGGATCAGACCAAGGTGAAGGAGCTCGCGCTCGCCTACCCCGAGAAAGTCGTGCCATGCTTTGGTGTGTAATTAGCATCTTTAAGCGCCTCATTACATAGTCGCAATGTTAATTCTTTTTAACTGACAAGAAGTCTGTTTTGTAAATTGTTAGGTTATCATCCTTGGTTCTCCCATCTCATATACCTCACAAGACCATCCGAAGAGGGTGAGGGCAATTCGGAGCCGCCCAGCAAAGTGCAGCATTACCGGGACCTCTTCTTCCCCAAAAATTCCAAACCGATAAGCAAAGATGAGTCGGACGAACGCGAAGTCGAATTCCGTGCCCTTCTCTCCCTCTTGCCAAATCCTCGCCCGCTCTCCTCAATCCTGACGGAACTCCGTTCACACTTATCTTCCTTTCCAAACGCCATGCTGGGCGAAGTAGGGCTTGACCGGGTCTTCCGCGTGCCGCTTGATTATTTCGCCTCTCCGCGCCAATTAACGTCCTTCACCATTCCCTTGAATCACCAGCTCGCAATTCTGGAAGCGCAAATGGAGGTGGCGGTTGAGCTAGAGAGGAATGTAAGTGTGCATAGCGTGAAGAGTCAGTTGATGACGGTTGAGTTACTAAAGAGGATGAAGGAAAAACACAGTGAGAAGTGGAATAAGATTAGTGTGGACATGCATAGTTGTGGGTTGAGTCCTCAAACGTGGCGCGACATTGAGGTGGGCTCTCGACTTCGTTAATCAGACTGGGATTTATTACTTATTCAAAAGCCATTTATTTCCAGAGAAGGCACGAGAACGTCTTTCTGTCATTATCCACCGTCATAAACCATAATCACGGTAGTCTTCAAGCCTTAATAGCCGAATGCTCCCCAGGTCGCATTCTCGCTGAATCAGACTACAACGACATCGACATGTGTACATCCCAGACATGGGATATGATACAACTCATAGCTGAAGTCAAGGGATGGTCCATAGAGACTGAGTGGAATGAGGAAGATGAAGCAGACGAAGCCAAATGGGGTGTCGTTCGTCGATTAGAGAAGAATTGGATCAAATTCAAGAATGGGTACCATCCTACACGTCGGGCGAAGAAAAAGAAGACCAAAAGGCCAGAATACGTCTCTGAAGATGAAAAGGACTAGTGGTGTTCTCATAGCATATGGCATATAACACCATTGCGGTGTACCTATTGACAGCAAACATAGCATGCTCCATATGGCGTCTATGAGCTAGGGTATACAAAGTCCAACCCATCCAAAGCTGCTATGGCAAAGTCAGAGATCTCCAAGCCCATTGTCCATTGGGAATGTCAAGCTGTCGACCAGCCTTCACCGCCACAAGTAGGTGAGGAGAAGGATGAAGCAAACTCCAATAAGGACACCCATGATAATAGAGTCCCTCCTTCTCCGCGACTTGATCATGGACACGAGGTTGTTAATGCCGGGCATCGTACCTACAAGGCTGATTGGCGGGGAAGCAATGAAATTAGATGTAGGAATACGTACCGATGACTTGCACCATACGGTTGTTAATACCGCTCAGTGAAGTTCTCTGTCGTGAAAATTCAGACCGAGTTTCGTATGCTTGTCTGTAATAGCCAGCTTAGTTGATGTTTGAGATGGAATAAGATACCAATGGCGTACTCTATTACGGTGTCTGTCATTTGGTGCGAGCTATCGATCCGGCCTCTCTCCGCTAGTAGAGAATCCGCAGCCGACGACTTGTATGCACTGCAAGGGCCATTGAGCACTATCATTGTGGAGACCGAGGTTCGGCACATACTCAATGTCGTTCCGCACCCCAGAGAGGAGGTTTGCTTGGTCAAACGCTTGTTTGACATTTGTCTGTGGCAGCATATGAAGTCAAACTTTTAGTTTAATCATAAAGGCAGGATATTCTACCTTTGTCCGCTTCAGTTCACGCATGTTGTCTTGATAGAGTTCTCTATGCCGTTGGATAGCGCGCAGCATGGAAGCGGACATAAGTTCAGGTTTACTGGCCAGGACGCCGAGTTGTTCATTAATTTCTTCCAACTGTACAGACAAGTTAGGTTAGGATTCTCCATCGCAAACGGGTGTAACTGCGACTATACACCTTGCTCAGTAAGTCATCCAACTCCAACTCTAGATCCTTCCACCTCTCGAGAGACCCCGAAGATTCGACATCCTGGCCAGGTCGTGAAATATTTGCAGCAAGTTGGGAATATGAGGTAAGCTTAGAGTCGAATAGGTTCTCCAGTGTCCTGCACTGTCTGTGTAGCTGGTCGTATTGCGACATTATGTATATAGATAGATGGTGAACAGAACGGACAGCTACTCGCAGCAGTGCGTCAGGAACCCTTGTCGGCATTTGCCGATTGCTATATTTAGACGGCGTCAACTGGCAAGCGCGTTCTGTCTCTCCGCCCATTTGAGACTTGTATGACCATCCCAAATAGATGCACACAGTCTACAAGATGCCTCTGATTCACCTCGACCTTTTTCTCGACTCACAATGACCACCGATTCATCCTGCAATGCCTCTGGACTAAACCCAGAAGAAACCAAAGGCAGGCTCCCGGAAAGAAGGATGCATGAACATGAAGCCCCAATCATCGTAGCCCTCCAGGAGGTATGTCGTCGATGATCTTGAAAGACAGTATTTCTTACGCAGCCACTGTCAGATGTATACCTGCAAACTTAAAGATGTATTCCAAAGTCGTACATGTCTTCCGATTTATTGTTCTTACATCCCGTCTTCAACAGACAACTTTCGATATATATCAAGAGAATGCCGTCTTCCAGGACCCCATCGGTATAGCTCACGGAGTTGACTCTATCCGGGCTCAATTCACAGCTCTAAGCAAGGTTCGTGACCCACCTCGTTCAACCCTACCTGCAATTAAGTGCATACGAGCAGCTATTCCCCCGTGCCGACATAACCAAATTCCGCATTCTAGAGAACCCAGTAAACGTACCGACCAACGAAATCCTTATAGACCAGGATGTGGCGTACTATCGCGACCCTGATGCCTCCGCGCCGACAAAGACTATCAATTCACTCCTAACCCTGACGTTTAACGACCACAATAAGATAACCAGCCATGTTGAAGAATGGGACCATAAGAAGTCGATCAATGGGGAGGACGGTTTCATTGGGATGATCAACGAGGCGAGGAAGAAGTTTACGGGCAAAGTGATCGACACTGTCGTCGGCAAAGAAAATAAAACCGAGGAGAAACAACAAACTTAATTATGTCGTATAGTATTTTTTTTCCTTCTGCTACATTTTGCCAAGCCAGGTACAGTACAACAATTTATCCATAGCACTTGAATCGTACACGAGATATTACAAGAAGCAACGTAAATGCATAGATCTCAAAATCCAAACCAAGATTTGGCAGCAGACTGTGTCGCCAACCGTTTAGCCTGGGATTGCACAAAAGAAGCTTCATCAGAAATCCCTTTGCTAGCAATCATAATATATGCAAAAGAAGCCTTACCTGAGCGACCATACTCCGGCTACCTTCTTCAAGTGAGTTGAATCGCTCTTCCAAGTCACCAAGCATTTGTCTATACGACATTTTATGAGTCATTTAAATCAAAGTCGTTGAAACTACGCACCCTCGCTCATTCAGAGCAGATGCCAGTCTGTTGTAGAGATTCGCTTGCACCGCAGCAGCGCCGGCAACAAGGTTAGAAGCCGCGCCAGAAGCTGACCCTGCAAGCCCTGGACCAGTAGCATCGCTCGATTCGACTTCTTTCTTTTCTGGTATCGGCCGGTCAGGACCACCCACTACGAAAAAAAGATAGGTTAGTACCAAAATCCATCCCAAGCAGTAAATTATAAGATCCTTACAAAGGGCATCGATCTGTTCCCCAGTCTTCGTCTGATTAAACGAGAACCAGTAACCCAGCACAGATGGAGGGCCCAGCGAGACAGGCTGTGGTTGAGGAGGGACGGGACCTCTAGAAGAGGCAAAGTCGATATCCGGCAGTGTATATGCGCGTCGGATGTCGAATAGGGTACCGTACGTAGCTGAGTGGATTACACCGCTTGTGCGAGCTTGAGGTGAGAGAGCCCATGCGAGATAGTCACCACTTTCGTCTATTGAGAGGGGCCTGGAGAGACGTCGATTTCAAGATGGATAAGGAAATTTTGGAATGAACTTACAAAGATGTTATAGGTGACAGTTGGAGGGTACAGATGTATTCCAGGTGAGGTAGTGTGTATATCAACGCATCATGACGATCTGTCTGTACGACAAGCGCACGCGAGTCTACAGCATTGTGCATCGGTCAGTTTTCTTCTTTATTCAGCCTGCAAGTGAGGATAATTACCCAAATGATCCACAACCTGCACACCCGACACACCGCCAACCTTATTACCCCACTCAACCTTGCCAACCTTGTCTCCATTGAGGTTGGCAGTACTTCGAGCACCCTTAGCGCCGACCGTGATCAAAATATTTTGTCGCTGTGTATTGCTGTTCCTATTACCAGCAGATCCGAGGCCTCCGGTAGGCAATGAAGTAGCAGGAGTGTTCTTGAAAGTAGCAGAAAGATGTGTTCGATCTGCTTTACAGCGTGCTCCTTTGATATCCAACACGAAAATGCCATCTGGGAGGGGATCTGGGATGGCTTTAGACGCGACAGGTTCCCCGGAGATACCCCATGACATTGGGTTGCCCGATGCTGAGAGAGTGTATATGTCAGCTTCGCCAGATTGGCGGGCGGCAATGAGTCGCACTCTCAGTTGAGGGTCTAGTGAACGAGGAGTGAGGGTCTCAGAAGAAGACAATAGCGGAAAGAATTCAAATTCACCATTTTCCAAAGGGCTTATCGTCCATGCCAGAGACTTCACAACATCGGGACCAGACCCATGACTGCTGGACAGTGAAATATGTCCTTGGGGAAGAATACTTGCACGTTTGCTTTTCTTATCCATCAATTGTGAAAATATAATCTTGGGACCCCGCATGTCGATGACGAAAAGCGAACCATCCTTGTATGATGCCGCCAAGAAACCTTGTGCCGATCAGAGTTGAAAATCAGCGTATGTGCCACAAGCTTTACTCACCGACATCCGACAAAGCATAAGTCTCTACTGGTCCTTTACCAGGGGCGAAAATGAAGGAAGGCGTTAATCTGCTTCCAAGAAGCGGTTCGAGGTGGTCTAATAGAATGATTTCCGTGTCGGATAGTACTTTCGGAGAAGATGTAACAGGTCGATTAAATGCCGGATGACAGACCACAATTTCCCCGGACTTCAAAGCAATAGCACACTCAAGCGCGTCTGTGGCGACTTGGACGGACTGGATAGCGATCTTGTCGGGAGGACATGAGATGTATTCCACAAGCTCTGCATCATCGAATAGTTCATCAAGATGAACATTGAGAGCAGGAAGAGGCTCTGGCCATTCATGCTCAACCAGGTCTGTAGTGGGAGAAGGGATCAACAATTGCGTGCTGATATCGAAGAACCGCACACTCAGATCACGGTTGTGGGTCACAACGATACGATGTGGCTGATACTTTGATAATTTGAGCTCGTTCATCTTGTCGATATCTGCGTATGCTTGACCACCTTTGAAGTCCAGGGTATGATCGTTCCCTGACTTCTTGACGAAATCCTGGTATATTTCATTGTCCAATTTAATCAATTGCCCGCCTAGGATCCCGGAGCTGCCGCAAAGCAACGGAACGGGCATCCTGAATTGCAGAGGAGCGTTGTTGAGATGCCGAGGAGATTTTGGTAAAGGAGGGGGAGGCGGTGGGCTCAGCATTCCACTGTTCGCACTGTTCGGCATTTCTTCGTCTTTTTCATCTTGCTCGACATCTTCCATCGAATGTGGCTGCGCTGATTGTTGTATGAACCCGGGTGGAGGAAACTGATATGATTCGACAGTCCTCATATTATCTGATTCAATGATCAGCAGAATGGCATATGGGTCAAAATTGCCTGAAAAATGTGGACTGCTACGTGGGATGAGTAAATAGTCCTGAACAACCCCAAATGTTCCATAGAAAAATGTTTTCTTGGGTGTCAGGGATTCCCGCATTGCACTCCTAAAGAAAGGGTGAAGAGAATCTGGTGGTGCTGCAGGTTCCGAAGGTGGCTCTGTGGGATTGAAAGCGGGTAAAAGGAAAACAGTTAACCCAGGGGGGTTGTCACTGTTAAGTCCTCCTAAGACAGTCAAAACTGTATCTCCACCACGCGGATCTGAAGAATTAGGAAAGCTACTCCAAGAGAGCTTGAAGATAGGCTCCCGAAGTGGCCCAGATGCCTCTTGGTCCAATGCACTCGCATCGACCAAGTTGACATCAACAGCATCAAGAGTTCGGACGAGAAGTGGTTTGTTGTCGTCTTCTACAGCCCAGAAAGCTATGGATCCGTCCGCATGGCCTACAACAAAGAAATGTCCGGAAGGATGAGCAGCTATACTGGTGACCATCATTCGACGGTGAGTGAGGATATCCTATACCGATGTTAATGATCAATGCTAATGGAATATCAAAGAGAACCTACACCATGCCTGGCGCCTCCAGGTGCTCCGGGAGTCAACACCAGCTCGTATGCACGAATCGTACTCCTTTCGGTCTGTAGCAAGTAGATATAAGTAGCGAGATCGAATATCATACCAAAGTGCGACGTACCAGGCCAGTCAGTACGACCCCACCTGGCCCGCAGATCAGTAAAAATCTTGAGGGGTTCTGAGCCAAGCTTACCAGAATAAGCGACAAGCATAAGATCCAAATTCCTTGGATGAATTACGCAATCTACAGCATTGGTGCTAGAGAAACAGGGAAATGAATGCACGAAAAGATGAAAGAGATAAATTTATTCACGGAGCAAAGTGTACTAAAGAAGGGACACCGCTGGCCACCATTTTTTCCTCGTATAATTTCCACAAATTTGGGGTATTATATGGCGATTTTCGAAGACATGTTAGGTCATAAGTTTTGATGTCTCCGTTTTGTGTGGCAACGAAGACCTAGCGTCACTCGAGGTCAAGCCGAGACTGTATGCCTAACTGGAGATAAAATACAAACGTGGGTATGTGAGGGAGAAAGGGTAATCGAGCTGAACCACATTAGGATGTTAAATGTTCTAATATACTTTGTAGTGAACTTACTTCGTCTGGTCGTACCGAGCAGAAGAGACGAGTTTTGGTCTTCCAAATTCCAGCAGGTTATAGATGTGCATTTGATTCTTTCCATCTGGATATGGAATCATACGTCAGACTACCAAAGTACTGAAACTGTGATACGAACCGAGGCAGACGATGTTGTAAGTGGAGACAGAAAACTGGAGAAGTCGTACTTCTGCGGGGTCTGGCAGAGTAATTTTGCAGTGAACACCCGGCCTGCCAAAAATGTGAATGCTTCCATCTGCAGTTCCTACACGCCATATCGGTAATTGTCTATCTCTCGAAGTGAAGAGTATCTTACCAGCTGCGAGAAGACCTGCTACCGGTTCGACGGCGATTGCTGTTGTGTTCATAGGGAAGTCAAGTGTTCTCAAAGCGCCAACCTTCCAGTCGTGTTCGTCGGCCAAATCTGTTGACAGATCTGGTAAAACCAGCTCATTGTGTCTGGAGAACATGGCAGAACGGAGGTAAGAGGATTCTACCATCCCGATCACTCATACGCGCCCAAATCCGGTATCAATTTGGTACGTCACTCGCTTAAAATGACGATAATTACTCAGGAAAGAGGCAGCATTCGCAGAAGAATGCGCGATGTGAAGGCATAAAATTGGTCACAAGGTATTTGACTAGAAATACATGCATACGTGCATACAATGTAAAATGTGCTGAAAATGCTACATAAAGTGTCATAGATGCAAGTTGGAAGGGATAAGGCGGCGCCGCGAATATAGAAAGCCAATCATCAATTTGGTTCATGTCATGAAGATTCGCCTCTGTCGAATAGAGATCTCATACCAGACGACCTCTCAACAGATTGCGAAGTGCCTCTGATTTTTCCTAGCCAACTTCTCTTATTAGATGGCTTGGTTGATGACGTCGGCACAGGCATCGGAGGAACATTTTGGTAAGGGCTGTTAGTCAAGTCCGAAATGTAGTGGGGAGATGTCCGTGTGTGAGCCACGCTGCGTCTCGGAGAAGGCATTGGTACAGTCGGTCGGGTATTTTGACTTCGGACAGGTGTGAAGCCTGACTGAAGGCTATTTAACATTCGCCGCACTCTCGGCGTTTTGTTCTCCACATCTTCACCATCAGCGGTGAAAGCTTGGACCGGAATATTCTCGCAAGCTTCAAAATCGTCGGGTGCAGCTCGCTTTTTGCCAATGACGACAGCTGACGGCAGAGGGCCTGACTCCGTCATCCGTCTATCGGGTGTTCGCGCTTCTGTCAACCGTCTCTCCGGTGTTTGGTTCTTGAAAACAGGCATAACAGCTCTACTTCGTTCTGGTGTTTTCGGTCTTGGTAGTGATGAGGGGCCTGAAACGACTCGGACGCTAGCCGAGGATTTGCGTTTAACTTCTTGCGGAGTATCTGAGGGAGATCGCCTAGAAGGAGGAACTGCCGTGACGGTAGCAGAGCGGGGTCGAGTGAAGGGAATGCTGGCAGCCTGAGGTGTCTGGCTTTGTGTGGTCAAGAGAGCAGATGGTGGAGGTGGCGCTTGGGCTTGCGGTGAATGACTTAGGGGTTCCGAAGGAGCGGTGGCAGTGCTGGTTGCCTTGGCTGCAGCAAGCTTTGCCTGTAAATTCTGAACTTTACGGTTAAGGGATTCCACCTTTACAGTAAGCTTCTTCTTTTCCTTTAGCATTCTAGCAAACCCATGTTAATAAGTGGGTGTTTGGAAGAGGAATAAAAGTACGTACTCAAGGACACGGTCATCGTTCTCCTCAATTTCAGCGCACTTAGCTCGCAATAACTCTTCCATCTCGTTATTGCGTTCTTCCAATTCCGCCAAAGCACTATCAAGATTTGGTCGTGTTCGAAGAGCCGACAATTCGCGTTGCAATTCTGTCGTCTCGCGCTTATGCTGCGCGTTTTGCAGACTAAGGTTGACTTCTGCCGCTTTCCAAGATTTCTCTGAATGTGCCAACTCCGACTTGAGATGGCCGATGTCAGTTCTCAGTGTTGTAACAAGGTTTTCACTGAAAGATATTTTATCAATATAAAGACGCTTAAAGACAACGACACCGATCTCACCTTTCCTTGATTTGACTTTCTAGGTAACGGTCAAGCGACCTTGACTTCTGAATTTCCGCCTCAAGGGTTGTGATTTCTTGCTGTAGGTTGGTCTTCTCGTCTTCAGCAGCAGCAAGCGAGGTTCGGGATTCCTGAAGATTCTTCTGGAGTCCGACTAAGTCATCCCGAAGTTTCGAGACTGTTGCTATAGCACATTCACGCTCCTCATTAGCGGTTGACAATACTGCTGCGTGTGTTTTCTGGTCACGAGCACGGCCTTCTACCTCTTCCTGTACGCGAAGATCTAACCGCTGCACTTCTTCTCTTGACATCTCCATAAGACGACCTTCCTCCTCAAGTCTTCCCTGCAGCGACTGAACCTTGCGCTCGAGGTCCGACTGAACAGCTACTTTATCGCTCTCTGAACGACGGAGAACCTCTCGCTCTTGTTGTAATTGTTCAAGATCTGCGGCGAGCTGGACATTTTCGACACGAAGGGCATCGCAAGACTCTAAAGCTTCTTGATGATCTTTAGAAATCGTAGTCAATTTCTCTTGAAGCTCAGAGAGTTTAGTGGTATTCTCCTTCTCCAAAGCGTCAAACTGATCACGCATTTGCTCGAGAACTGAGAGTGCTTTCTTCGTGCTCTCCAACTGCTGTTGAAGGTCACTCAAGGATTTTTTAGCATCGTCCTGAGCTAGCTGGTGATCGTCTTCAGCGGACTTGTACCTCGTCTGCAGCTCTTCCAAGGCACTCTCTGTCTCGACCAAACGTCCTTGTAAAGCACCAAGGGCTTCGGTGTGCTGGAGCTTGAGTTGGACGAGGTTTCGTTCAGCATCGTCGCCAGTCACGCCGACACGTACAGTAGTGTCTCGTAGACGGTCCTCAAGCTCCTGATTCTTCGTTTGAAGACTAAGAATAGTAGCATCATGGTCACTGTCCTGTAAAGCAGCGAGCTCAGACTGAAGCTCGGCCTTTTCCTGTTGCAGATTTTGTGTAAGGGTAGACAATTCCTTGGCTTCCGTTTGACATTGCGTAAGAGCGAGGCTGACTTTCTGCAGCTCTTCACGATGTTCTACAGATTGCTTAGTCAATTCCAAGAAACTGGATATCTTTTCATCAAGCTCTTGTCGAATGGCTTGGCGTTCCTGTTGGCTTGCGCTCAGATCATTCTTCACACCTGTGGCCTGATCCTTTACATGGCGAATGGCATCGCGCGCCCGAGATACAGTGTCTGCCACGACTGTAATAAGGTTGGTGATGACCCTTTGATCCTCGCCATGACGACCTTCAAAGTTCTCCAATTCCTCCTCCAATGTCTCAACGCGGCCAAGAGCCTCATCCCTGGCTTCTCGAGCATCGGCGCAGTCTTCTACCATGGCGTCCTTCTGGGCAGCAAGTGTTTCCAACTCAGCAGTCATCTCAACCATTCGCTCCTCCTGCAATCGTAGATTGGTGTCAAGCCGTCGAACATCATGCTGAAGAATGCCGACTAGCTCGTTTCTCCTGTTGACCCGACCCTCCAGCTCCTCGATATGCTCGCGCAATGTCCGCGTAGCCTCGTTGGAACTCATATTCGAGAGCTGGTGGAATTGGAGATTTGTGTATCGACTTTCGGCATTTGCAAGTTCATCTTGGGCAATCTGTAAATCTGTGGACAGATTGGCGACTTGAAGTGCAAGCGAGTCGCGCTCGGATTCGATTTCTTCCAGCTGGCCGTTGAGCTCAGCTATTTCGCGCATGGCCTCTTCAAATTGTTCCCGGGACTCGCGACTAGGTGATCTCGAGGGTGCCACCTCCCTGCCAAAGTCGACACCTTCGACACCCTTCTCTTGTAAACGATTGAGAAGGTCGTCGCGTTCGTCCGTCATAGTCTTCAGTTGGTCGTTGAGATCCGCGACATCGTGCAAAGCTCCTTCAAGTCGCCCACGAGCATCCTGTTCTGCTAATCTGATTTCTTCGACGTACTTCTCCCAGTCAGCATCCTTGGTCCGTAACTGGCCAAAGAAGTCGTCTCGCTCGCCCGTGACTGCTTCAAGATGATTGTTGAGCTCAATAACTTCGCGCTTAGCTCCTTCCAGGCGCTTGAGTGCATCCTGTTCGGCTTGGAAAACGTCTTCGACGTATTTCTCCCAGTCGACTTCCTTGTTCTTCAGCTGAGAAAGAAGATCATCGCGTTGGCTCGTCACGGCTTCAAAGGAAACAATCGTTTCCTTGTGCCGTTTCACCATTTCCTCGATGTCGCTCTGGCTGTCTTGAGATGCAATATGTTGCAGCGCAATAGCTAGACCTTGAATGTGGATGCCCAGCTTCCTAATTTGCAAAGTTTTGGAACGAAGAACGGCTTTGTTCTTCTCGCTCGACGCGACATGTTGAGCGTGCATCTCATCCATTTCCACTTTAAGCTGATCCATAGTAGTCATCGTATGATCACTACTGGAAGGAGTGGTTGAGACGGACATCAACTTTGCTTCTAGGGCTTCGATGGTAAACCTGGATTCAGACTCAAGGAATTGAACATCGCGTCTTAGGGCATCCCGTTCGCCGCGAAGTCTGTCAACTGCATGCAAGAGTCGCTCGATCTGGTCAATTGCATTGACATCAAGGTCCATCTGAGGTTGTGCAACCGGAGCCGCTGGGACGGGTATAGAAGGCTCTAAGGTATCCATGTCAATCAAACAAGAGTCATCGTTCATGAGTGGGTCGTCACAAGTCTCCAGTGTTTTCGTTGCCCTGATGGACTGTACTTAGTAGATACAAAATTAAAGCGGCATTGACACTTACCTCTCCTTGAGAGTTTGTTCCAAAGCTTTCCTATCCTCCAATTCCTTGCTGAGATTTCGATGGACCCTGTCCAGTTCGTCTAGTGCTTCCTCCTTCTCCCTGATGAGTTCGACACGATGTTCTTCTTCTTCCTTCAGCCGTTGTTGCTGGTCCTTCAGCTGAGCCTCTGTACGTCGTAGCCTTTCTTTCAGCTCCTTGGAATCCTCCTGGCCTCTTAACATTATTTCTAAGGCAGCGATCTTCGCGTCATCCTCCTCAATTCTCCTCAACAATTCCTCTTCACGACTCCCGTCGCCCTGCTGTTCTTTCAGGTATCTCAATTCCTCTTCCTTGTCTTCCAGAGATGCTTGAAGAGTTTCCAGTTGTGAGCTCCATCTTTTCTCCGCAGCCACCTTTTCATTATCAGCTTGCATCGAGTCTCTTTGGATCTGCGCTAACTTCTGACTGACGGCTTGTAGATCCGTTTCCTTCTTGGCGAGTGCACCGCGAACTTCTAACAAGTCCTGTTCCAAGGTCGTGATTCTAAGGTTAGAAAGCGATGAGGATCGTGGCCTCGTTGCTCGACGACCGGGTGTGATAGTCGGTTGTGATTGGGCAAGTTCGCGCAGATTAGATTCCATTTCCCTGACACGAGCCTCCAGCATAGATTTCTCCCGTTCAAGCTTTGTACCCCGAGAGTTGTGTTCATCGGAGGTATGAGCTATTCTTTCGAGAGTCGACTCCAGTTGTCGAATTTCCAAGTTGGTCGTCCGATTCTTCTCCTGGGCGGTAAGAAGAGCTGCCTTGACATTCTCTGAGGCAATCTTCTCATTGCGGAGATCTTCCGAGCGTTGCTGAAGATCCGTCTCAAGCTGAAGGGCACGCTTGCCTTCGTCACCAAGCTGCAATAAAGATGCTCAGCAGTAAATAATACAGGCAAATAGTTACGGCCTACTTTCTGCAAAGCTTCATTCAGCCTATTCTTGAGTTCATTCAGCTCAGTCGTTTGCTTGAGTAATTGGTTCTGTTGGGCGGCAATATGGCCATCTAAACGACTTTTAAGCCACATTCCCTGATGATATGGAAAGGTTTACTCACCTTTGCTAGCTAACTTATCTTTCCAAGTTCGAGTTTCCTCTGACACATCGTCTGCGCCAAGGTTCCAGGTAGACATAGCTACCTACCGTTAGTCGTCCGAGCTAAGATATAATAAGTCGGGACTCCTGGTTGATTTCAGACTGCAATCGCCGTCAATCTCACGTGACGATGCCAAACATAGCCAGACGCGTCGGTAAAGTCATATGACCGTGTTTGACGTTCCTAATTGACCCACGCGCCACGTCATAGAGGCATCCAAAGGCATCCTGACTGTTGCACATATGCCATAGCGCGAACTTGACATCCAGTCCCCGTCTTTCCTTTCAAGTGGAATCGCTTTCCAAGTCTAGAACCAGTCGTCATCACCATTGTCATGTGGATGTGGAGACTTTCATGGGGAAGATCAGTCAAATTAACTCGTGTTTCTAAGAAGAAACGCCTATTCGATTATCTTTACGAAATTGCTGTTGAATCAGTATTTCTGTGAACAGCGTAACAGCCCTGTTTACGACCCACTTCGGCCAAATGGGGTACATATCATCAAACGCCTGCTAAATAGCGCTGATCTCCTGACAAGGACTTTGTGGGGCCGTCCTTATATTTACACCCACATCAAGGTTAGGACCGGACTTTGACGTTACGCTCGGACTCGACGGCGCGGACATTAACCTTTGCTGTCACTGTCCCAATCTCTGGGATGCACCCCATTTTGTACCGTTCAGTACGGGTGACAGCCCGACCTTGCCGTGCGGCGGCACAGGATTTTACCCAGTGCACGCTGTAGACTCCCTCGATTTGAAATTGGGTACGTCGGAAATTTGGACAGCTTGATGGACGTTGAAAGCGAAGATAACGTGGTAATGGGCACCCTTCTTTTTATGC
This sequence comes from Gymnopilus junonius, assembly GCA_015501075.1. Lineage (NCBI taxonomy): Eukaryota > Fungi > Basidiomycota > Agaricomycetes > Agaricales > Galerinaceae > Gymnopilus > Gymnopilus junonius. The sequence goes on along the minus strand of JADNYJ010000007.1, from coordinate 344,775 downwards.
CTGACGTCATGATTCCCTCCGGAGTTCGCGCCTTCCGTCGTATTAGTCAAGTGGCTTCAGAATCCAGCTTATGTTTCGAAGATGTAGCCTTCGATTCAATTATAAAAGGGCTAGCTTAAGATAAACAAACCCCATTCTCTGAGACATTGCCGTGCCATTTGTCAGCAAGCTAGACCTTTTCTTTCCACAATACCCTTCACCTTGAAACTCTTATCGCACCCGCACAATGGCACCTGTAGCAGTCAACGACCAGCCGCCCAGTGCAACTGGCGCCAATGCGCCTGCACGAGTCACTCTTCATCTCGGCCATTTGCCCAGCAAGACCAATATTCAAGCGAACTGGCCAAGAACGCCTACAAGGGTGAGTATATGCGCCTATTTTTTTTTTGTAATACCCAAACCATTAAATCTAAGGTCGACCCCAACAACCCGCCTTGGCCAGCTTACCGCGGTTATCATGAATACTCGTTCGCCCATGCTACTATGCAGTCCCGCCTACCCACAATCTTGGGGAAAGCTATTGAAGACGCAACTCGGACATTGAATACTCAGTCTTCCGAAGAATATGTCGTCGACCTCGCCCAATGCATCGACCGTATGGGCGATCTTATGACCGACCTCAGTGGTAACGCGAAGCTGCGACCTATCATCGACGATGACGAGGCCGACGTTGCTCTCTGGAATAAAGAAATCGCAAAATATTTCCAGGGTGAGTAGCGCCGCTCTAAAAATACATCGATGACATCATTATCGGTACCCCCTGATAGGCAAGGATTTCATGAACGCCCCTTGGCTGTTTGCGGAGGCCTACAAGTACCGCAGGCTTCATGAAGCTTTCAGCGTCAGCAAGTTCTGGCGCGACTATGATGTCTTCTATAGGCAAAAGGTCGGTATCAAACCTTGTCGTCTCAAATGTATGCTCATTTTTCCTAGTGCGATACGTTCTCGCGTTCCTCGGACGCTGTATTTGAGTTATCTTTGCGTTTTGCGGAGCCATTCAAAATCGCTAGCAACCTTTCAGCTGCAGAGAAGCTTGAAGCCGAACGTCTCATGTTTCATGAGTTAACGCAAGGTTCGTACTTGTTCATCCGCTAGCTTGGTTCGGCTTGACTCAGTGGGTCCTTATCGCAGTCTGCCTCTGGGGAAATGCGACCGATTTATCTCTGTTGATTAACATGACAGAAGAACAAATCAAGTCTCTCCAATCTACCGGGGGAGAATCCTTGGCAGCGACTGAGAAAAACATCCTCGGGAATCATCTTGACCAATTCTGGGACCATGTCAAAACTCTTCGAGAGAAGACCGGCGGCAGAATCGACTTCATTCTCGATAACGCTGGATTCGAACTTTACTGCGACTGTGTATATGGTAAGATCCTATCGAGTGTTTAAGAATATTAATATTGAACTCACACGTGTTTTGCAGCCGATTTCCTTCTACAAAGTGGCCTCGCCAACCAAATCCGTTTCCACGGCAAGCGCTATCCTTGGTTTGTTTCAGATGTCACTAAGAAGGACTGGGACTGGCTCCTCAATACGATGGTGTACGGTCAACTATTCCCTAAAGCAAGCGACGAGGAGTTAGCATCTCTTCGGAGATTGGGTACTCGTTGGAAGGTATGTCTTCCAGTCGATATAAATAAGTCACGCTAACATTGTCCTCATAGCAATATGTGAAGGAAGGCAAATGGGTGTACGAGCAACATCCTTTCTGGTGCACTGGATACACTTATTGGGATCTACATTCGGAAGCGCCTGATCTTTTCCTTCATCTGTCACGTTCGGACCTGGTTATTTTCAAAGGCGACCTCAATCATCGCAAGCTCACGTACGATTGCGCCGCACCTGCCAGTACTCCATTTGAACAGGCAATTGGACCCATGGCTAGCCAACCAGGCGCACCTGTTGTAGTCAGTCTGAGAACCATTAAGAGCGACGTTGTCGTGGGACTTGGCCCTGATGGAGATGACATTGCGCAGAAGCTTGAGGACAGAGAACCAGGATGGAAGATTAGCGGCAAATATGTGAGTCTTTAACTTGTCTAATGACATCTACGTTTTGAATTCTGACTGGTCATTGTTAGGCTGTCGTCCTTTTCTCTGAAGGCCGCCCCGGAGAGAAAGTACGCTTTGCATGAAGCCAGTTGGATTCAGAGAGCTCCGCCTTGCAAAAATACGGGATCGAACTTTATCCTAGTCATTGCGTACACAAAAGTCTGTTTATGAAATCCGAGAATTGTTGTTAGAAAATGGTCGCCATTTCAGCTTCACCTTGTACTTATTGTACTTTTATTTGTAATTAGACGATTCCATTACATCGTTTTAGTATGTTTCCTGCAGATCTGAGAATGTGGAAATTTTAGTGCTCGAAGCAAATGGCAACGCACATGGGCTAGGTGTAAAAACATTGATGACTGACAGGTAGGCTCCGCAAGCCATCTCTCACGATTACCAGTGTGAGAGGACAATCTCTAACCTAGAAGAGCTGATAACGGAGGCTGTTCCTAGTTAGTAAGAGATATGTCCCGAGAGCTTCCCACCCCTCGGCTACCTGACAATGGTCGCAGGGACTCCAAAGCCGCTGAGTGCTGGAAAAGAACATAGGAGCGGAAGCTCGCCGTTATTGAATCGTGTCTTCCTCGGAAGCAACAGAAGTTTGATCTAATCGCGATTAATGGAGGAAAGCCAGCCCGTGACCAATGGACGAGGAGAATCATTGGGGAATTTTGGCTCCAGGTATATAGAATAGTATAGAATGCTCTCCAATGCTGATTGTAAGTTGTGAGAGGAAACCCTTCCAGAACCATAGATGCATGCGTGATTCATCTGAGGAATATGACTGCTATGCTCCGAGCCTCAATAATACCAGAGTTGGGATCTTGTGGACGAATTACTCGGCAAACAGTGTTCTCATACTCGATATGACCGGCTAATGGCGCAAGTTCATCTAAGACATGGCACTTAGGCACTGTAGCAAGGAAGAGGCCCAGTCAACCACATGAGGCTCTTGTCCAAAAGGGCAACGATTTTTACACTTTGCCAGGTGTCGCGTGGAACGCCAGTCAGAGGTAATCCAAACCCAGAAGCGTGGAGTGGGTTTTGCGCAAAATACCCTTCGTCCTTCGCTGGCCTCAGTTTACCGAATGCCTGCGCAGTAGAGAGCCACTGCTTAAGTCTTTCTTATCCCAGGACCAGATGCATAATACCAATGTTGCTAGCCAGCGTTCCGCCAAGATGAAATAGTGTCTGCATAAAATTCGTCAGCTTTCCGATGGAAATCAATCATTTAGACATCAAAATGACCAAAGAGCATCTGGCAGACAACTGAGGAGATGGTTGAAGTGTCGGGACATAGATTTAGTTCGCCCCTTCTCATGAATAGGCAGAAAATACACCAGAAAGCGTGTGATGGTACACGGAGAAGCCGTGTTATGTGAAATCAAGACTAACAGAAGAAATAACACTATTTTTAGGTGGCAGGCGTACTGGAAGAGATCTGCGAAGACGCGTGCTCGATGTCTGTTGAAGATGGAGTTCAGTCAACGCCGTTGAGCAAACGTTGGTGATTTGAGTTGTCCTGGTCTTTTCGGATCGTGGTTGGGCTGTGACATCGACGACCGTCATCTAACAGGTATGTCTCATAGTCGGTTTGACATTATTCATTATTAGAGTCGACAAGAGAGACAGCATCTTCTCTGCCCGGCCTCCCGAAAGGGAATAATATGCAGAAATAAAGGGCATTGCATATAATCTTTCGCGCTAAGGCTAGCCGAGGTATGCCTTCAAATCGATGGCAAAGTTGGGTCTGCAACGGAGAATTGTGGAGAGGCTAGAGTACAAGGCGAGGTAGAAAGAATGCCAAGCGCAACGACAGTGACCACGAATTTCCAGGTTTGGATAATGGTACGAGCATGGAGCCCCTGATGCACCTCAACCACGAACCAATTCATCCCATTTTACTAGTCTCAATGCAGACCTTTGTGTCATGCTGCTCACCTTTTCTCACCTCTGCAAAGTGACATTTGACGTCCTTCTAGCTGGCGACGATTATCACAAGACTTGATACGACATAGCTGGGATTGATGAAAATATCTTTGAACAGTAACCAAATGCATCGCGAAACTGCGCAAGATCGCGCGATGGTGGTCTGCTCTGTTACCCTCTGTAGGCATTTCAGCAAGCATTGGTTAGTTGTTGCGAAACATGAGCACTCTTGCTTTTTTGGTGCTTCTTTACTTGGTCTTTCCTGAGTAAGCCACTCGATGCTATGCACCCAGTCACTGACTTTACAACGCCGGTGATAGACTCTACTGCCCCGGTACCTTCCCTAGTGCATATGTTTCATCGATCAAGTTCGCAGGCCTGCTTCTCTGAACCTTCAGCGATTCGACTCACGTACGAAGCCAACGCTCCAGTGTTACTTGAACCTTCTGCTATTTTTGTTATCTTCTCGTGAGAGCAGTATACCGCCCGGTCCCAGCATATCCGTGGTACCCTCTTGCTGGTTACTGTCAATCCCAAGGAAACAAAGCAGACCTCCATACGTTTGTCTAATTTTGACCTTGTGCACTGCTATAGATTTTCCAGGAATAACGGCGGTAAAGTTAGTCGCGAATCTCAGTTCCTTCGACAGATCTTGTACCAACTAAAACGAAGAAATGACCTATGGATACCTGATGACCAACGGTTGCACTACTCATGGAACTCATTTGCGTTTGCATCAGTTTTCGCAAATCGAGAAGGTTCTGCACAACACATCCATGCGGTTCATTTAGAGGCAATTCTGTATAAAATGGCCTCGATCTGACTTCTCAGGGCTTCGTCGAATACTTGCATTCAGTAGCAGCATTCGTTTGGCAACCATGTTCCCAACCACTCTGTTGACCACCCTGCTTCTCGCTCTCTCCGTTGCAGCCAACCCCGTGTTGGTCAACAGGTCCCCAGTGACCTTACCCATCTCCCGTCGCCTCAACCTGACTAGTGTCCACAACCTCCTCCGACACGATCAGACTCGCGCCAAGGCCCTCAAGGCCAAGGGCGCAGCAAAAGCAGCTGGCACCTCCTTTTCTGAGGCCGCTGTTATCAGCTCGCAGGTTGACAACCAAGCTGTAACCTATGTTGCTACTGTAGGAGTAGGCAGCCCTGCTACTCAATGTAAGCAATCGAATGTTATTCCAGATTGAATATGTGATCAAATGCGCCTCATTGCAGATGACCTTATCGTTGACACTGGAAGTTCGAACACCTGGGTTGGAGCTGGCATAGCCTATGTCAAGACCAGCACCAGCACACAAACCTCAAATAAAGTTGTAAGTGTTATTCAGTGCCGCGAAAGTTTTTCTTTGGTCTTGTCGTGCCCTTTAGTCTGTGACATACGGATCAGGTTCCTTCTCAGGAACTGAATTCACTGACACCGTCACAATTGGTTCTGGTCTCGTCATCACAAAGCAATCCATTGGTGTTGCTTCAAGGGTTAGTATCCTGTCGAATTGATTCTTATTGTGCTGGTGTTGATCAGGTCATCTCCAGTCTTCGGGATTCCAGGGTGTTGATGGTATCATTGGGTGTGTATATGTATAATAAACCAAGGTGTTCGCAATTGGAGTTCTCATCTATCTTCCGTTCAGCATTGGTCCGGTCGACCTTACTGAAGACACCTTGTCCCCTGCTACTTCCAGCACCATCCCCACTGTCACCGATAACTTGTTCTCGCAAGGCACTATCTCCGCCCACGAAATCGGTATCTCATTCGAACCCTCTATCACTGGCGACGATTTGAACGGAGAGATCACCTGGGGTGGAACTGACAGCAGCAAGTTCACTGGCTCCATCACTTTCATGTATGCACTGTCATCGCTTTGAATTTCTTGATTGCTCATCATCGCTTCAATTAATAGCCCTGTCACCTCCACCTCGCCTGCCAGCGAATTCTGGGGTATCAACCAATCTATCCGCTACGGCACTTCCACCAACATTCTTTCCACCACTGCCGGCATTGTCGACACTGGAACCACCCTCATTCTCCTTTCTACTCAAGGTTTCAGCGCATACCAGAAGGCTACTGGCGCCGTCAACGATAACAACACTGGCCTGCTCCGCATCACTAGCGCCCAGTTCTCAAACCTGCAGAGTTTGTTCTTCACCGCTGGTGGAGTGAGTGTCTTCTTTCTTTTACCGAGGGCAACTTCTCATGTGTATCTTCGTAGGCCACTTTCGAGCTTACTGCCAATGCCCAAATCTGGCCTCGTGCTCTTAACACCGATATTGGTGGCGTTGCTAACAGCATCTACCTCATCACCAACAGCCTTGGCACACCCAGCGGCGAAGGTCTTGACTTCATCAACGGTTTCGCTTTCCTCGAGCGTTTCTACTCCGTTTTCGACTCCGCCAACAAGCGTGTTGGATTCGCCACCACGTCCTTCACCACGGCCACGACCAATTAGATTCTGTGAGAGAATACCAAGTTCGAAGTATGTATCATGGAAATATTGGACTTTCTTCGGGTCACGCATGTGTAAAGGGATATTTAATTATTTTGCATCCAACAAAAAAACATTTCTTTCCTTTCTTTTGATTTTGCACTTGAGAACATTCTGCTGTTTAAAGCCTATCACCTATGGCTGTTAAAATTCTGGGCGCTGTTAAAGCTATGCAGTTATGGGTATTGCATGCTTAAAAATAAAAGGACAGCATCTCACTGGCTTGGGAACTCAAGTTTCTGAATCATGGATGCCAACAACCTAGATCAGGATCAAGACCGTTTTGGCTTTCGATCCATTTTCGACTGAAGAAAACTTGACGCAGTGATACGCAAATGATATCTAACCTCTACGTACTGTATGCAATACAGATTATTTAAATCTAAAGTAACATCGATGTATCACGATAGCAGAGCGAAGGCGTATGTAGTACACTGTGCATGGACGAAAATAAGTTGACTAAAGATCAGAGTTCGGCATGGACACTTCCATTAGGTGACACGAGGAATATACCTATACAAATTGCTTTGCACTCCTTCAACTCCACCAGCTCCAATTAACTAATCCAAATCGTCGGACCAGCTCCCAGGGACGTTGCTGTTCCCATTATTACGGGGATCCCTCCCATTCGACGGCGGCGAGGAACCAGGACGAAATGAGGCCGGGTCAGAATTTGATCGACGGTGCTGCTGCGGTGGAGGCGACTGTGTTCCACTTCTCCCGTTTTCAGGAGTGGGGAGTGACGGTGTTGTCCGAGGTGGTTACTCAGCCCACCAAACAGGCTTTGGAAAAGACCACCATGCTCAGGAATTCGGTTGGCAGCACCTGATCCTGTTTGGTTGGACGGACCAGAGCGGGAATTTGGCGAGCCAGGGCGGCTGCCGTTCCCTCCGGTGTTTTGAGGAGGTGGTGGATGATGTTCAGGTTGCGGTACCAGAGCGTATCTACGAAAGGAAGAACACGTTCAGCGTCCATCTTATCTCTATGAATAGATGTTGGACATAGACGGACCGACAGACAGGACAGGTACCACTAGACTTCAGCCATGGCGTGATACATGGTTCGTGGAAGGGATGTTTACACGGCAGCGTGACCACTACCTGTTCATCTGGATCTTCTGTTTCCAATTTAAATTGTTCTTTACACACAGCGCAGTCGTGTTCCAATGTAGGGGCTTGGAAAATGTTCTGTCAGGCTTTGAAAATTGCGCAATTAGATCAACACCATACTCACATCCTTCCGTCAGGACTTCTCGTGGCAGTTTCTGGATAATTTCATCGGTAGCAGGGACCGGTCGATGAGCGTTGGAATTCTCCATTATTTGCGAAATAATTTGGTCGAGTGCTTTGGCACATTGTTATGACTATCTTACAAAGATTGTTAAATGATTAACAAGTACCTTCTTGGTTAAAAACATAGTCGCCCATTCTTCCGTTCTCTGGAATACCACCAAATATTGGAAGATCATGATTTCCCAATAGAGCCATCAGATACTGAGCCATGAGGACGCCACTGATATCTTGGCGACCTGGCTCATCGCGTTGACCGCCTGGAGGATTCGATCCCAAAAACCTGAAATACACATCAGTTCTGGCAGGCAGAATTAAGGGTTTAATTTACGATGACATGGAGGGTACAGCGCCTGGAGACTCGGGCCGTCCTCCCAGCGGGTTTCCGCCACCTAGCCTTATTGTTCGTGAACCATTGGGGCTCCTCAATTCGAAAGTGACCTGTTGTAACGTATTATTTGAAATTAGGGATAAAATAAATGTGAGGAGCATACTGCTGGTCCTGTATTCGTTCTCTGATTACTTCGCGCAATACCCCTGTCCATGACGGATTGCAATGTGACTTAGGAATTGGCGTCAATAATCACGTCCACCGGTCAGCCACAGATTGGACGCACAAAGCAGGGCATCCACTCCGCCAGGCGCCCCATGTTCATCGCCATCTGCATCTCCGAAGTCATGGGCGAATTCGCGAGGATCGTCCGCGGGGTTCTCCATCTGGGTCCTTTGTTAATTGCTTGGCCATGACGACATGTTTTCGCCACTCGCCTTCTCCACAAAGCTACCATGGCAGGAGGCACAAACCGGATCCGGGACCTACAGAGCATGTTAAAGAGAGTGTTTGGGTGGACCCGATGTTGCAGAAATCACCATTAGAGGCCGCATCTCTGCATGACACTAGGGGTTGGATTGATTAGTCACAACAACGATAAGATCTAGCAGTGACAGACTTCATGACAAAACCAAAGAGGTTCGCGGGCCGACATTTGAGAATATTAAGGGGTTTCCGCTACGATGTGGGTGGATAGTGCGATGTATGTCGGGTTGGTCGTATGTGGTCCTCTGCGAGATGCTTTCAGGGATGGAGAGCTAATGAGATCGCGTGACGTCACGACGTGACTTCCACCAGGTTCCATTCCCATCGATGCTTGGCTTACTTCGTGTCTGTCGCGCTGTCCAGGTATGTTTTTTGGTCTGCTCGTTCCCCTCTGTGATGATCATCTGGTTCCCTATTAAACGATTGCATACTTTTGTGTGCGTTGAGATCAAATACCGGGTTTTCCTGACATCACTCGTTACCAATTTCACATCCGCGTCACACTCATTAATAATACCTTCTCATTCCAGGTCGCATTCAATGAGCAAAATACGTGTCGCCTACAGGGTTTACTCATCGAGCACCTTCGCCTTCGCCATTCGATAAAGCCAGCCCAGCTCACCGTCCAGTTGTGCGATAGCAGGTTGTGTTGGCGTGATCCTCGGCTGCACCGCTATCCCCGCCGGATTTCGTCCCGGTGGTATTTTCCTCTCGTGTCCCCTCACTTCAGGGTATGGCTTTGCCTACTTGTGTATATCCTGGCGTATTAGAGTTAAAGAACATGATATATTGAACTGTATTGCAACGCGTAGACCGCGTTTTTTTGTGGGTGATCGTACCCCAATTCGCAAAAAGCACTTGCACCACCCATATTGCACGTTCTCCCGTCATGTGTATATGACTTTCCGAAATTTGCCATCATGATTTACCTGAGAAAGAAAATGAAAAATTCAAGGTCTTGGGAAGCCTCTTCTACGGGTCTAGTAAATCACATTGAACGCCGAAACTACCCTCTCTCAGCGACTTCGTTCATCCAAGTCCTTTATGGACGTGCCAGTACGTATACCTGTGTTTCTGCCGTGTTAGTGTCACCATTGATTGCTTTGCCCTCACAGTTTGATCTTGATTCCAATGACGCGCCCTTTTCACCGCCAAAATGGCTCGACACTTTGTTGCCTGCATCAATCCTTCTTACTGCACTTTTGACGGATCTTCTATCTTCTATACGCTATCCTAGACCTCTTCAGACAATATGGCGCTGGTTAACCTCTCCATTCAGGAATTTCCTCGCCCTCGAGAACTTATCGGAACCCGTTGACCGGACACCGATAGACACCAAAATCAAAATCAAATACCTTGTCGGACTATCGGGCACCGCATTCATTGGATGGGTTGGATGCTTGGTCTTCGGGATCACCACACACAATAGGGATTATACGTTAAAATCCTTAGCTTACGCCATTTCATGGGTGCGCAACCGTTTGAGCCCATATATTGTTTTCGCGTCGCTGATGTTGGCCAGTTTTATATTGCCTTGAGGGTGTTTATAAGACCCCCTTTGACTCCCCCATATCTTTTCATAACACTCACCATAACTTCAGTACTTCTTTCACTAATAACCTTTGGGAATGATATTTCCCTCCCCGAAGACAGGAAATTGGCAATTTTGGACGCCTTTTCCATGATTATTCCCTCCGCCTTCGCTTGGATAGCTGGTACACTACCTCTGAAGACCTATCGCCCTTGCCTGAACGTCGCGGAAGTAAATGACGTGAGAAATTTAGTAAATTTTACTAAAAGTACCTCAACCTGATTTCGGATTTGCAGATCCCTTCCGTCAAGTTATCGTGTCCCGAGGACAACGTGAATCTTTGGACATGGACTGGTTTCACCTTTGTACAACCGATCCTTGACCTTGCCACTAAAAGGACGCTAAATGACATCGACGTATGGTGTCTGTCGCCCTTTTTCCGCCATAAAAATCTTTTCCTCAAGAATCTGGAATATCGTGCAAGGTAGGTAAACTAGTCCTGTTCCGTTTGCCTTGCTAATAGGAAATATCTGACTAGTTATCCTTCCCATTCTCTTCTGAGGTTCCTCCTAAGCTCAAATTCTCTGGACCTTATCCTCGACGTTACCCTCGAAATGTGGAGTGCTGTCATTGGTAGATTCTCTGCATCAAATTAATTCCCCACTGGGATATTGACAAAAATTCCGTGTGTCATCTAGGCTTTGTACCTCCATATGCCCTGCAGGAAATTTTAGCTGCCCTTTCGTCCGATACACCGCAAGGCAAATCAAGGGCTTATTTCTGGACCCTTGTCACATTCGTCGCGCATCTGTCGTTTGCTCAAGTCGATCTCTTTCAGGCTTGGCACACAAGGAGGTGCTATGAACGAACCCGCGGGCAACTATTTTGCACCCTGCACTACAAGTCCCTGAGAAGACGAGATGTCAGTGGAAATATCCAACGAGAAGGCGAGGCCGGAAATGCCGACTTGGGTAAAATCATCAACTTAATGCAGTAAGTTTCGTTTTATTTCTCGGGGAAATCGGACATCATACGATAACATTTGTCTTTTCAGAGGCGACTCGTATGCTGTTGCACAACGCTTCTGGGAATTTTCAGGGCTTTTCACTTCACCGGTGCGCATCGTGATAGCCCTTACTTTCCTATACCAGTATGTGAGACTTCCGACGGATGGAAAGCACGACTGACGTGAAGTAGGATCCTTGGCTGGAGTGCTCTTTCTGGCGTGGTCGTCGTCCTTGTGGCGTTTCTTCTCAATTATCCACTCGCTCGGTATGACATACATGTGTGTAAAGCATTTCTGATTCATCCTCGTTCGACTGATGTTATGAAACAGATCACTCGATCTGCTTGGAAAGCAAAGGATGAACGAATGAATATTGTCAACGAACTTCTTCAAAACATCCGGTTCTTGAAGTTTTACGGTTGGGGTGAGTACGATTATGTTACTATTCAAAACTTGGGCTTAACTGTGCTATGTGCAGAGTACACATGGTCAAGGAAGGCCCAAGATGCTCGAGCAACAGAATTGAGATGGCGTATCAAAGGCAATATCGTTGACACTGCAATCAACTTTATATGGTTAGTTTGAGTCTTAACCATATTTGGCTTAAGGAAATAATTATATGTTGCGCACAGGGTCTGGATGCCTTCTGCGACTGCATTGATCTCATTCTTGTGCTACACGCTGATAGCTGGAGAACGTTTGACAGTTTCCAAGGCTTTCACGTCCATTGCCCTATTTTCGCAGCTTCAGACCCCCATGGTTGCCCTGCCAGGGCAAGTTTTCGCCATGCTGCAAGGTCCGATTTTTTCCTGTTTTAGTATCCCAGCACTGATTTAGAATAGCTTACGTTTCCATGCAACGTATTGAGGCCTTTCTAAAGGAGGACGAAGTACCTGACTGGGCTTCGACACTGACATCCCACGTGGCCAATGGTAATGGCCACCATCACGACTCCAAACCTGAAATCGGCTTTTCAGAGGCCGTATTTGAATGGAAGGAAGCCTCGAGCACTAATGAAGCACCTTCACGGTTCCAACTCGGCCCCTTAGATATCAATTTCCCATCTGGAAAGTTGACCATTGTCAGTGGAGCAACGGGTTCGGGCAAGAGTGGCCTTTTAATCGCCCTTCTTGGTGGTAAGTTATTTTGGTGCAAATGATTGTCTCGACCTGGGGGTAAACAATTGTCTCTAGAAATGCATTGCACCTCTGGCCGAGTACTGATTGACAAGACACAGCACCAAATTGCATATTGCGCTCAAAACCCTTGTAAGTTATATGGATCACAAGTCGAGCACTCTTAAACCCCCTTTTCAGGGCTTGAGCATGCAACAATACGGGACAACATTATTTTTGGCTCTCCTGCTCCATTCGACGATGCTCGCTACCAGGCTGTTTTGGCTGCTTGTGCTCTACGGCAAGACCTTGCTATCTTCGATGCAGGGGACATGACCGGTATTTTATCATCACTTTCAATAGACTAAAAGTTGGGCTTATTATCGTCCAGAAATCGGCGAAAAGGGTATAACACTATCGGGAGGCCAGAGAGCTCGGATCGCTCTTGCCCGCGCAATGTACTCGCAAGCCAAAGTAAGTGAGACCAGTCTGAATATTGATGGAAGTATGATTCTTACTCACACTAATCCCTCTAGTGTATTCTGTTGGACGACCCGTAAGTTCTTGAGCGACATTCGGATTACTACAATTACTCAGTGGAACAGTCTGGCCGCAGTTGACATGCATACAGCTCAACACCTTGTAAGCAATTGCCTTGCTGGTGAATTGGCCCGGGACCGGACTATCATTCTCGTAACACATCATATTACGCTCTGCTTGCCAGTGGCATATTACCTCGTTGAATTGGACAAAGGGAAGATCTTACACCAGGGGACTGTTCCAGAATTAGAAGTCAAAGGCCTCCTACGCTCCGTCATCGAGACAGAAGAAGAACCACCGCGCCAAGCACAACCCATATCGCCTGTCCAGGAAACATATAACGAGGTTGACTCTGATGACGAGGTTCTACCACGTCAACGTCGCGAACCCACTGACGGCAAATTAATCGAAGTCGAAGGTCGTGCTGAAGGTCGTGTTGCCTTTCGGAGTTATCTCACTTACCTTCGTGCTGCTGGGATTTCCTCTTGGGTTCTGACTCTTGCTATTACCGTGTTCATTCGTGCCATCAATGTCTTCAACCAGGCAAGCAAATCGTCCCCCAGTTCCGTAGCTACTGACTCACGGAATGGGACATAGGTCTTCCTCGCCCGGTGGGGAGAGGCCTATGAGCAAGAGTATCCCGCCTTAACTGCCTTCACGCAATTCAAATTCCAATACCCTTGGGAAAACCTACCGTCGCCCAATGTTAATGTAAAGCCATGGTTGATGATCTACCTCTACATCTCCATCACTGGAGCGGTCTCCGTTTTGTTCTACATTATCATAGGGTATTATGCCAGCTTGCAAGCCTCAAGGACTCTCTTCATTGCCCTCATCAAACGGTTAACTAGAGCTCCGGCTCGGTTCTTCGACGTTACGCCCATTGGCCGCATTCTAAACAGGTTTACAACGGACATCAATACAATCGATAATGCTCTTCAAGCCTCCGCAAGGACTTGTTTAAGTGGGGTCTTAAACTTCCTGGCCTCGTTTGGTGTCATTTTATTTTTAGTCCCGAGCTTCGCACCATTCGCCCTGTTCATCGCGTGGTTGTATATTCGTTTGGCTCCATCTTACATTCAAGCTTCACGGGATTTGCGAAGATTGGAATCAGTCTCATTATCACCGGCATTTTCTGGCTTTGACGAACTTCTTAGAGGCATTATTCACATACGGGCTTTTGGGATGGAGAACCGATACCAGGAACGATTTTATGCCAGGGTTGGTTTTTTTCCAATGAAAGTTGTCCACGGCTGTTGACGTCTCATACTTAGGTTGATAAATTCCAATCTTTCGACCATGTCTACGTGAGTGAATTTCTCCATCGTGTTCATCGGAGGAACTGACCGTGAAATGCAGTGGTTGGTCAACGGATGGTTGAGATGGAGATACGATTGTAAGTTGATGAGGTTCCGAGTTATTATCCAGCTGAAAAAAAAATCTTTCGAACAAGGCCTGGGTTCTGTTATTGTTTTCGCTGCGACTATGTTTGCCCTCTGGCAAGGCGTTACCAATGGCTCAGCAGCCATCGTGATCGTGCAGGCCGGGATCTTTGCCGACGCAAGTCGACAGCTTGTAAAAGTCGCTGCACAACTAGAGCTTGACTTCAACAGTGTAGAACGCGTGGTCGAATATCTCGATGTTGTGCAAGAAGCTCCTGCGGTTATTGAAAAGGGTCGACCTCCAGCCTATTGGCCTTCGACCTCTGGAGAGCTAGTGGTGGAGAACTTGGTGGTGCAGTATGCACCCAAGTTACCTGCTGTTTTGCATAACATTAGTTTTCTGGTTAGACCTTCAGAGAAGATCGGCGTAGTAGGAAGGACAGGATCTGGTGTGTACTTTCTTATGAGGGTTTGCTTTCTTTTCTGACTGATCACAGGTAAGTCAACGTTGGCTATGTCTCTCCTACGGGTGGTGGAACCTACTGGTGGAAGAATCATGTGAGTGTCGGCCATTCCAGTGTTTCTCATATTCATTACGTGGCATATAGCATCGATGGTATTGACATTTCCACCCTCGGGCTCGAAGACCTACGAACTCGAGTTGTACGTCAAAGCTCTGAGTTATCAGCGCTATTCTAACGAGCCGTTTCATATCCAGACCATTGTTAGCCAAGATGTTTCTCTTTTCGCCGGAACTATCAGAAGTAATCTCGACCCTCTGGGTATATGTACTGAAGAGGAATGCATGCAAGTTTTGGAAAGATGCCATCTGCTTCCCCTTCTCCGCCACAAACCGACCAAGGACGAGCCGACTGTGTTGGATATGCAGATTACGCAAGGATCACTCAGTGCAGGTGAGAGGCAGCTGCTGGCACTCGCTAGAGCCGTGTTGAGGCATACGTCGATCATTATCATGGACGAGGCGACGTCGCAGATAGATTCCAATCTAGATGATCAGGCGAGTGTTATGACCAACCTTTCTTTGATTTTGCATCCTACTGAGACTTGTAGATCCAACAAACAATACGCGAAGAGTTGGCTGAGGCGATCGTCATTACCATCGCTCACCGACTGAAAACTGTCATGGACTACGACCGTGTCTTGGTGCTCGACGAAGGGAAGATCGTGGAGTTCGACTCTCCTCATGCATTGCTCTCCTCACGAAACAGCGCTTTTCGTAAAATGTGCAGGAAAAGCGTGGACTGGCCGCTTTTTGTGAGGATGGCTGCTGCCAGAAGCGAGACGAGTCGAGGAAGTGATACATCTAGGAACAGGTCTAGCGAAGGGTCTTCTGAGACGTGATTATAATCTGGGTTTTCGCTTTCCTAAAGTTTGGCTTATTAGTACTTGGTAATCTCTTGGTTCTATTTTTGTCTATTAGCATGCTTCTTTAGCTTTTCATTTTCGGTACTAATGGATGTAATTAGATATTTGTGGGCTTAATCAAGGGATATTCTAAGCATAAACTGGTTTCGTAGTAAAGAACACCTACTGGCTAGCCGTGGTTAAATGTGTGCCAAGTAAAATTGGAAGCACTCAATGGAGCCTAAGGTAAGTAATATGTGGCAGACTGCCGTCACTTCAGTGCGTACAATAAACAACTTGGTATTTGGGTATACTCATACAGAATAACTATGTATGATACGTGAACAGGTACGCTTTGATTGATACCAAGCCCATAAACGATCCAGTTGGTGATGTCCAGTATCTATATTCTTGGCGTTTCATAAGGTTGGTAATGGGCGGGAAACAGCGGTTGGATAGTGACTAGAGGTCTAAGTTCAAACCAATGCAATTGAATAACTCGTATTACAGACAACACTCGTACACCTTCAAGAAAAGAAGGGTCAATCTGCACTTCGTTCGCCGGAGTGCCTTTCCAGGGATAACTGAAGGAAATCTTTGGCCTTGTTGTCGAGATATGTTATAATCTCGAACTCCATTCCTTGGCTTTGAAGGTATGAAATTTCCCTAAGAGTAGGCGGCGAGATGAATGGATCTTGTTCGTCGCGATTATAAAGTATCATCAAAACCTTTTCGAGCGGTCGTCGCGTAGCATAGACCTGAGTAGAAAAATGATGAAAAAGACCATGAATTAGCTCATCTGGGAAAGTGGTATTTGCCCAGAGCTCCAGGCTTTCGAGGCAAGGGAAATATGGTCTGTCGGAGGCGAGTCCTGGTCCTGTTAAGGGCAAAGAAAAAGAGTGATAAAAGGGCTCCAGTGTTGCATGGTTATCCTCGAATATACCGCCAATGTAAGCTCAAAGAAGAGAGTGCAGGCATCAATGGCGCCAATTCAACAAGTTCGCTTCCTGTCACGGTGCTTCTCAACAGGCTAAAGGCCTTGAGCGGGCAGGAAGAGCGTCTGAGGAAAGCTGTGAAGCTCATCATCGGAACAGCGAAACTTGGTAGACAAAACGTAAGGTCAGACAAAGCCGGAAGCGTGATGTTATCGAAGAAAAAGGCCATAGTCTCTGTTTGACAAATCAAGTCGATATGTAGACAGGTAAGCTCTGTGTGTTCGCATACACTCATATTCAACAAGAGTTCCGGAGTTCCGGAGTCAACTTTAGAGAAAGTGCACCTCCTAAGTTGTGGTGCCTGTCTCATGACCTCGACACATTCGTAGATGGTGTAAGAGTCGGACATGGATAAAATACTAGTGCGGTTCCAATCGAGGAGACTGTCGTTGAGTTCGAGACAGATGATGTGCACTTTTTTAGGCGTGATGCTACGGATGTTCATAGTAACCGATGTCGGTCCCGTCCATACTTCAAGGCAGGACATAGTCTCTGAACCGCCACGAGTGTCATGAAAGTAGGACAGAAACGAGGAAGGAAGATGGAGCGTCAAATTGTCCCACCGATCGGAGCACTCGTTGACAGCATGTATCAAAGGAAGTACGACTGGAAGTTGTGGTTCAAGGTCGCTAGGAGAACTCGGACCAAAGAGCTCAATGGATAAAGGAAGTCGTCCGGATCGCCCCAACCATTCCACGGCGAGCTCAATGACAACTGGGTTGACAGTGCCATCGAGCACAACTGTTATCCAGTTCCAAACGGATGGGGTAGACCAAACAATTCGACGCCAGCTTTGACAAACAGCTCCGAGAGTCAAGGCCATACCATATCCACCTGCAGCTATATTCCAGTAGTTTCGTGTTGCGACCGCATAGAACTCGAAAATAGTAGAAGCTACCTCTACAGGCATCCGATCGACCATAGATTTGTGCATATAGTTAAGTTCCCATTTCAATTTCTGGCGTTCATCCAGCAGCGCATCTAGGTGGGCTTTAGTTTCTAGAATTTGCTTGTTAAGCTGGTCGAATCTGTCGCAGACGGTACAGAGCGAGGATTCGCAAGCTACATGGGAATCTTGACCGACTGCATCTATATTGCGGCAACGGGTGCAGTCGTCCATTTATTGACGTGAAGCTGGTCCTAGTTGAAGATTCGCCACCACGTGATGGAGTGTCTGAACGCGTCGCTAAAATCGCAGAAAAATAATATTCGCGTAATATAATATTAAGGTGAATTCCTTTGCACGCCATAGCACTTTCAGCTCAACACCAAACCAGAAACAACATCAAATTTCCGTACTCCCCGACGGCGTGCCAATGCGATTTGCTACAATCGCAGTCTTCTATCCTTTATTGCAAGTTACCGGTCGAATATCTGGTCGTCCTTTGCCGTACGAAAAACCTCACTCAGCGCCCGCCGTGCGGGATTTGCTGAGTTTACTGGGATTAGAAGGAAGCACGCCCGCCGTTGACGGACTGGGAGGATTACCGACTGTCGGAGGAGACCAAAACCCCGCCCTACCAGCTCCAGCTGCAACCAACATTGAACAGCCGTTACCTACGCGCCTACACACGGAAAGTCCGATATTTTTAAGCAGCACATCGATTGTGTCTGCCGGAAATATGGTGCCAACAGCATCAGCAGCAACTGCAGCAGACGTCGCTTTGTCTACGCGGATAGGCATTGTTTCTTTATCATCCCACCGCTCCAACCAAGGGTCTACCGCAACAGCAACGCCTTCCCTTGTCGGCTCGCTCAGTGGGTCTGGAACCACGGGAAGCGATACAAACGCAGCAAGTGCTAGTGGAAGCGATGGTTATGTTGCGTCGGACGCGTCGACGACCCCACCAGCAGAGCTGACAGAATGGAAAGTCATCGGCGTTGCAGTAATCACGATCACCCTCATAGGCACTCTCGTGCTCTCCGTGACGTTCTTTGACCAGTGGTGGGGTTTCTTGCGTGCGGTGCTATGTGGGAAACGAGCGCGGAGGAAAAGAGACGCAGAGATGTTTGGGTCGGGTGGGGAAGACATGGTCCCGGATTGGAATAGAAGGAGCTGGAAGTTTAAGCTGGACAGCGAATACGGGCATCGGTATCCTGACATGGGGACTTTTGGTTCCGTCGAGAAGGAGAAGGTGCGGGGACAAAGTTTAGCTAAAGGACAAAAAGGACAGACCATTCTCGCGTCTCCTGAGGCTTTCCCGCGTTTATGACCAGCATAAATAGCCTTTCTCGTATGTCTACATAATTCTACTCAACCACAGGGATGTTAATACGCAATAAAATTATATGTAGAAGGACTAACCTCTCAATGACTTTTTGAAGCAGCCAAATCTTTCTCTCTTTCTGCTTTTTCCTCCTTCACTTCGAAGGTAGTCTTCTCCAGGTAGTCAGAGAGCATAAGCCCAGTTGCGGCAAAGACACAGACTCCAGCAGAGACTAGGAGTCGCGTTTTGGCCGGAAGTGCTATAAATAAAAGCAAGAAGTATTCAGGGAATATCCAGGGACTGAATATCATTAAACATCTCAAAATCTTGCTCACCTGTCCAGGACTGCACTAGAGTTCGGTTCCTGGGAGGAGGGAGGTTTGGTTTGGTACTATTCTGCTGGGCCATGCCTGGAGGATGATGACAGTGCTGGGAAAAGTTCGGTCGGCGTCTTTTCGGAGTCCGGAAACTTTCTCTCAATCGCATCCACCAATGGCCATTTGTTCAATAATGCGTTCTCAAAGCTATTCGAGACTACTTCATGGTTGGAACATTGACTATTAAAATCCACCACTGGAACGCAATAGCCGTTTTTTTTCGGTCTTGACCCTTGCTTGGCTTTACCACATTCAGTTACCCCAAGTCCTGTGTCTCAGCCTTATTCAGAAAACAATGCGACTTGGGAGTCGATCTTGAGCAATCCTAGACTCGCGTCATATCGTTACTGCGCCTCTCGTGGGGTATATAAGCTTGCAATGGACTCGTCTCACTGACACCAACAACTCACCGTTCCTTGTTCACCCACCCCACACTTTGCAGCAAAATCTAGCATAACTTACTTTTAGAATCATGGAAAACTGGGGCGGATCAGGATATCAAGGCAGCGGAGCAGGTGCAGATGACTGTACGCATCTCTTCCTTCCCAGTCTTGATGAATTCTTCCGATGTGGATGGCTTACCGCAAGTACTTTTTGAAACTTGTGTTCCAGCCGGCTACGACCA
Source organism: Gymnopilus junonius (assembly GCA_015501075.1). Lineage (NCBI taxonomy): Eukaryota > Fungi > Basidiomycota > Agaricomycetes > Agaricales > Galerinaceae > Gymnopilus > Gymnopilus junonius. The sequence goes on along the minus strand of JADNYJ010000007.1, from coordinate 325,049 downwards.
GTCGTCCTACGAGTCCACCTCCGCGTACCAGGCCGACAATTACGACACGGACGAATTTAGTCAAGCCCAAGGTCGAGGAAGGGACCAGCGCAAGCAGCAGCAACAGCAGGGGCTTGACCCCAGGACTCGCGGCGACCAAAGCCAAGCCCAAGGCCAAGTTCAAGACTGGAATATGGACCAGAGCCAGGAAAATCAGGCCCCTTTGGGACAGGGTGCACAAGTTCGTAGCTCTTCTGGTGCTTGTGAGTTTCTTGTTGTGCTTTGGAGTTGTACGATATTGATTTGAGTTTCGTCCGATTTGTAGATGGTGCTGCCCCATCTTCTGGAAGTGGCATGGGCCAGCAGACCAGTGACACTGGCTATAGCACCCAGCGGGGATCCTCCGGCAGTGGAATGTATGACGAGGATTCTGACTGTACGTCAAATCGCGTTTCGTCTGGCTGACATCGGCTCAAAATTATTGTCTTCGAAAAGATCCACAAGGTCAACACCAAGGACTTGGATGTGGGTTTTTGTTTTTTTATTTATGTCTCCAACTCACGAATTATCGATGCAGACAATCAGCAGCCTCAGCAACAGCGCCACGAAGTCACTGACGATAGTTCATCCCAAGGCCAAGCACAATGTACGTATTAAGATGCATACCTTACTCCGCCATTTGTTTGAACTGTTTTTCTCAGCTGGTCAGAAACCCGGAAAACAGCAGCACCGCGCAGGACATGGCGGTCTTTTCGAGAAAGCTAAGAAAGCCTTTGAAGATATTAAAGGCGACGATGAAGGTCCGAAATAATGGGATTGTGTTTCAATGGGATTCGTTTTCAAATCGTGTATTTTTATAAAACTGTTGTATCGACGTTGAATTGAACCTGCTTTGACCGCTAATGGTATTGGTTTCCCCACAAGACGCGACATCCACTCAAGGCAAATCAATTTGACGCGCCATTTTTCGCGTCGCACTAAAATCACGTGCGCGCAGAAACTCCTTGACCTCGACCATGTTCACCGGCCTGGTGCGTCCAGCGCCAACCCTTCGATGAACAGAAATGCTGAGCTCAAAACATAGATTGAACACTTGGGGACCGTCTCGTCCATCGCCACAGATGAAGGAGGTTGCACGCTAACGATTGCGAAATCGAGACCCATCCTTGGCGATTGTCATATCGGAGACTCGATTGCAGTGAATGGGGCATGCTTAACGGTGACCGAGTTCGATCCTCAGGCCGAGGGTGGGCGGTTCAAGGTGTGGTTGGCGAATGAGACTTTGGATAGGACCGATCTCGGTGTGTATCTTTTCAACATTCTACGTTTGGTAGAGCTGACAAATCTATTGACGTGCAGGCGAGAGGAAGGTAGGCGACCAAGTCAACCTTGAGCGTGCGATGGGTGCGCATGTGCGGTTCGGAGGACATTTCGTCCAGGTGCGCTTTGGTCTACAGAGTAAATGTGACGGGCTTGTACTATTTATCCTGTTATTTTCAGGCTCATGTCGATGGCACCGCAACCATCATCGACCGCTTTGCAGACGGCGAATCCCTCCGACTAAAATTCCAATTTCCCCCTCCAACACCCGAACGACCTTCGCTCATGCCTTACCTCATACCCAAAGGCTATGTGACGATCGACGGGGCGTCGCTAACCCTGACAGGGGTCGGCGACACCGAGCGGACGTTTAGTGTGATGCTGATCAAGCACACGCAAGATATGATCACGCTAAGCCGGAAGCCTGTTGGTGGCAAGGTGAACATTGAGGTGGATATGGTGGGCAAGTATGTACACAAAAGCGTGGTTGCTGCGCTCGGTGGAGGCGAAGACGAGGGATTGAAGACTTTGATTGAAAAGGTTGTTGAGGACGTGCTGAAGAAAAAGGGGTCTTCCTGACTACATTTATTATCTTTGTGATTGGGATCTAACGATATTGAAGCCGGAAGCTAGAAGTCTAAGAAATGTAAAGTTGATAACATGTATCTACGGTAACCTCCGCTCCGAATAATTCGTGACATATGTGCATGTTCCCTTTCTCTTGACCTCTACTTCCGGATTATGGACTCGGGGCCTACGCTCAAGCAAAAGGTCTGTTTGTCTTCAGCAAGGCTAGTTTGCAGAGGAATGAATCATCCTGCAGGTCACCGTGAAATTGAATTATGACAGACCCTCGACCTCAAGACCACCGTCTCCTACTAAATCTCATGTCTCGTCCGTATCGACTTTTCGGCCAAAGGCCAAGGTCAACAGTAGTGCTACAGCACGAAAGGTGGTGACTACGATGAGTAGCACGGTCTCGAGTAAGCCATACTTTTGAAGCAAACGGTCTTTCTAACTCAAACGGTGCAAAGCGAGTGCGAGTACCACACCTCGTGCAGGTTCACCTACCAAGTTGACCCCGCGGCTCAAGAATGGCGTTCTATCTCCTCACCATGGAGCTAGCCATACTCTCAAGTCGCCACCTCCAACAGCGTCTGTCCCTGTAACACCCGAGATGCGAAAGACATACTCGCTACGCGCAGACGATGCGCGGTCGAGGTCGGGAAGCACCACCTCATCGTTGCACCACGCAGCGTCTTTATCCTCTTTTCGTCCTTCTTCTCCTTCTGTACTCTCTGTTTCATCTGCAGCAGCGTCCGGTTCCGCAATAGGCTCTCCGAGGTTGATGTCATCCAAGTCTGGAACAGCCTTGGCAGATCGCGGACAGACTAGCTCCCCGACACTGAAAATTCGCTCTAAAGTGTCTAATCTCGCCAAGGCTGCTGCCGAGTCTGCACCTCCTCCTCCGGGCTCTACAAGTCCTCCTGTAGGCCCCCCTACGCGTCAACCGAATGTCCGTACACGCGCTCCTTCTACTGTGGGTCAACAACAACACCAACTGCAACAATATACAGCTTCTCCGAAATTATCTCCAGCGAGTCCACCACAACAATTCTACCCTATCACTACCGCTGTACCAGCTGCCAACCCTCACCGGTTTGCGGCTAATCGACCTCCAGCTTCAACTTTATCTGTGCGGACTGGCAGCCCTCCAGCAGGAGCCCATCATGTTTTTCAATCTTTCAGCCAGCCTTCGAGTGCTGCTATCCTACCAGACCAGTCACCTCTCTCTAGCAGACCTCGGTCAGCTGCTGGGCTTATGCTATTAAATGGAAGTGCTACAGCTACGTCCAGAATCGACCCTGCATCTATACCACTTCCACCACATTCCCCTCCAGCTTCGGCTGTATCATTTTCTTCGCGCTCTTCTGTATCTGCCTCTGCTTCAACCTCTGTTTCACGTTCCTCGGCGGCTAGCGCGTCACATTCTGGCGCGTCTTCGTCGACTGACGGTGGGTATAGCCCGCGGCAGAAAAGGCAGAATGATCCTCCCCATAGTTTAAGGGCGACGCTGGATAATTTGATGGAGTATACTTCTGTGCTTGATGATGATGCTGACACTGGTCATGACCGAGATGTTAGTGGTGAAAATGATGAAATGGACGAGGAACGCGAAGTCAAGGCTGCTGCCAAGTCAAATCGAAAGGTATGTAATCCTCGCGTTATATTTATGCTTCCTTTTGTTTTCCTTTGTGAATGCTGCCTTTTTAAGAAAAAAGAAAATTGGCTCTAACTGGCTGTATACATAGATCGCCGACCTGGAAATCACGAACCGCTCCCTACTGGCCATCAACGCCACACTGGAAGCCACCAAACATCGTCAAGCCAAAGAAATCGCTGAGCTGCGTCGAAAGTTACGCGAATCAAGGCTCATTCTTCCTCCTCGCGCGTACCGCGCTGTCAAGTCCTCTCTTGACCCTTCAGAGATAAACGACGATGAAGAAGACGTTTCGGATGATAATGAAGAAGATGGCGAGGGCACGGAAGCGGGGGAAGGGGACGAGACGTATAAGAGGGTTAAAGTGATTCTGGAAAGTCTCCTTAAGACTGGTCAGGCGGCGCTTGAGACACAGGCGAAGGATTTCCGGGAGAAGAGTGGGAGAGGTGCTGCGAAGGTGCTCTCGCCAGAAGAAGTAAAGGATTGGCATGGGACGAAGGGGCTGGAAATTGTATTGCCTCCGGATAATGATAATGACCAAAGCTTTTCATTAGAATCAGAAGCGGACCAGGATGCGTATGACGACGAGGAAGGAGAACAGGAGCACCGGGAAACAATGGATCATGGACGCAACTTTGATATACCCTACACCTACAACGCGGATAATGATAATCGAGAAGGCCAAGAGGATGATGGACCAGGTAACCAGTCTGTGACTTCGGAGGACGAAATGGAAGCAATGACAATTTTAGCGTTTTCACCGCCATCTAGCCCACCTCCCCACCTATCCTGGTTACGCAGCCTACATAGTAAAGTGGTTCAATATTAGACATGAATCAAGCTTTTAAACACTCTGCGGCCATGATTATAAGGCCAGTAATTGTCATTGAGAAACCTTTTATCCTTCGGTCCTTACAATGGAGATTCCCTTGCAAGATGCCTAGCAAGCTGATGTACAAATGAAGATTATATAGAATTGTCCATGCCTCAAGGATGTGTTTAGAGAGAGAAAAACAAAGCACCTAAAAACAGAATAAAATAGTAGTACTGGTATGCTAAGTTGGATATATCCTTTGTCGTTCCTTCGTCTTTTCCTGCCTTTCTAAGAATCCGAAAGTAGTAGTGGTCTAGAAGGTGAGCAAGAATCTATATCTAAAATCAAGATTGAATTAATCGTCTGCCATCCTTTGCGCACGCCTCGCTAGCTAGAAACAAAAGAAGTTGATTAGCAACAGCCTACGGGCCTATGAGATATTTATAAACCACAACTCACAGCAGCAGCAAGATCGACTTGACCAGGAGCCGTAGGCAGTTTCATCACAGATACTCTTACATTCCCATTACCAGCAGCTGGAGGCCTAGGCGCTGCTGGAATAGGTGGTTTCGCACCGACTTTGGGCGGACCTGCTCCGGGTTTCGCACCCACAGGCGGTTTAGGCTTAGAAGCGACTGGTGGAGGATGCTTTGACGCCAATGAGCTTGAAGGACGCGAGCTTGCAGGTGAGTCGTCCGAGTGATTCGTTCCTGATGATGCCGTCTTCTTCCAAGGTGCAGCACTTCCATTGGCAGGTGCCATACCTGGGAAAACAGACACCGGCTTCGCGTGCGCGTCCGCTGAAACCGATGACTGAGGAGCTGACTTGACTGGTGCAGGTGCCTTTCGTGGTGGCGGAGGTGGTGCAGGAGGAGCAGCCTCAGCAACCACCAGCTCCAGATAATTATTCGGCGCCCATCCTTCCACGCCATTCTTCTTCACCAGCCACCAGCCGTTGTCATCCTTCTCTACCAGCTCGACAATATCATCCTTCTTCAACGACATCTCTCCTTCCTGACCTTCAAACGCAAATTTGGCTTTGTATCGGGGCACTTCTGGTTGTCTGGGGGGAGGTGGAGGTGGCGGAGGTGGTGCAACATTGCGCGGTGGCGCAGGAGCAGGTTTAGTCTTGGTGGCTGACGATGAGACATTTGTTGAGGCTGTTGGAGCAGGTGGAGGTGGTGGCGGAGCAGGTTTAGCAGCACTGGTTGATGAACGACCGGGAAGGGGTTGAACAGCAGGTTTGGGTCTTGAAGCTTGAGGTTTCTTCTGCAAAAGGAAGTCAACACCTGCTCTTTCAATCTATAAGAAAACAAAATATACTTCAGGTCCGCCTGCTCTTAACAACTTGCCCTGGGTGATAGGGCGGACAACACCAGGTTTCCTCTTCGCTGGAGGCTTTGAAACGCTATTGGGAGGTTCTCCTGATGGTACGTGGACAGTATGGCTCTTGTAGACATCGTTGCGCTGCACCGTCTCGTCCTTGATGAACTTGATCTGTGCACGTTTCTCTTTCTTCTTTGCGTAGTCCACCCTGGAGCAAGAATAAGTAATGCTGGGCATGAAGAAACGAAAAAAACTTACGTAGAGCCAATAAGGACATTGGCATTAGAGTTGGTCAATTTGACAAGATGCGTGACTAGTTCCGTTTTGAAGGTACAGCTAATGACAGGGTCGCCTTCTTCAGAAACACTTCCATTTATTACCTTCACATTGGAAAATCAGTTCTGCAATGTGATGATAGGGTTTCGGAATCAAACGTACCAGCCAGTCATCCCGTAAATTTGACATGGCCAAACTCTTAATCGTCACTAGCGGTATTTTTCTCTCCAGAGTGGTCTGCACCTGCCCATTGATTTGTTGAGTGACAAGAATAAAGACCGCTTTCTCCGTCTACATTAGTTAAAATCAGAAATATGAAGAGGCTGGAACGGATTGAACCAAAACTCACGACAACAATGAACCGTGGACTGGGTTTACTCGAACGTCCAAGTTTTGAGACAAGAATTTGGCACCGCGAACTGAAGACAACATTTTCCCCTGCAAAAGAAAACTCCGTGAACTGAACATCGATAAATGTCACCGAACAATCACTCACTTCCGATTCCACAAGCAGCCGCCAACTCCTCTCCAAGCGCACTCTGCCCATTAATGTCCAGGTAGTCACCCATAAACCTCCTGTAACTGAGCAAACTAAACCTCCTGCGCTCCTTCCTACCAGCGAGGAGCTGGTGCCCGTAATCCCTGATTTGGGCATAGGCAATGCCTTCCTTGTTGTTCTTCCAAAACCGTTGTATGCGACGAGCGCATTCATGCCTATATCGCAAGTAGTTTCTCCACGCTCGCTGGATGCGGCCTGCCATGTTGTGCCAGTACCGATCTCGCATTGTTTCCAGTGCAAAAAGCTTGAAGGGTTGACGATCAACTTTTTTGTTAGCCAAAGAAATTTGATATGTAACTTACAGTTTCTGGATTCTTGATGAAAGCCTTAGTAACACCCATTTGCCACTCCTCCTTTGCAATACCTGTGTCCTTAAGGATCTGCTCACAACCTGACTTCGAATCTCCCGTCCAGGTATATTCTCCAGCATACGACGTATTAGGAGATAACAAGTAGAACCGTTCGACCATCTTCTCAAAAGTATTCCTGTAAGCGAAACCGGCTCGACGAACTCGGATGTTTTCTTGCAAACCGAGATATTTAATTTGATGAAGAATTGCTTTCGAGTCGTATTCTGATGCGCTTCGGTTTTGGTTGGGTTTGATGGTACGAATATATGATGGCTGGGCTTTCATCAGGTTGTCAACCAGAGCACCTGCAGATGCCTATGGCACGAATTTTTATTGTACTTAGATTGCCGTGGATTTGGAGTTGCACTCACCTTGATCCTATCACCAGCAGTCGGCGGCCTCTTCTTGCTATTGGGGTCTGGACGATCAGGGAACAAAGTCTGCAAGAACGAATCCCCGCTGTTAGCAATGAGGTCGAGCAAGTCCTTGATCAAAGAATCCTTGTTTTTATCCGTCATTCCAGCCACGTTATACATGACATCCCCAGCATAATGGCGGACCAGGAACTGTGCCCCGCGAGCCTCAAAGTGAGGATTTGAGGAGAGCATAGCTGTTCGTTGGACAAAGCTGTTATCCGCTGCCGCTGGATCTGCATGAGCTGTTGCGCAGGCATCGTTGAGAGCGGCGAAAATTCCGGGAGGCCGACGTTCTTCAATGAGGTCGCACACGATTTTGTTATTGAAATACTTGATCGGGGTCCATTTAATTTGTTCGCGGACGTATTCCTCCTGTTCCGTCTTTAGGGTGAGTTCGATAAAGATTTGTTGCAGCTTCTCGTTGACGTAGTTGATGCAAAGTTGTTCGAATGAATTGTCCTAAAAGGAAAAAATCCAGCCGGTCACTTGGAAAAACAAAATATTACTGCATACCTCAAAAATTTCGAAACCAAAGATATCCTGAAAATTATCAGAAATGGGGAAATTAAAAGACCACAACCTTCACTCACGAGAATGCCGATTACTTGCGAGTGTGCGGCACGCGTCTTCATGGATACATTAACCCGAGATACAATCCACTCGAACAAATTATTATAAATAGCCTTCGCAAGAGCATCACGACCAGCCGTAGCTTGCGCAGGGTTCAATGGAACATCATATACAGATCCTCTCTTTCCACCTCGCTGCGTTTCCACGATTCTTGAGGTAAGAACCTTCTGAACCTGGGCGGCGTCAACTTCCATGAGATAGGCAACGAAATCTGTCACTCCAGTGTCAGACACTGTGGAGTTTCCTTCATCATTTTCGTCGAACTGCACATTGCCGAGCCAGAGGATAATAGCCAGCATCTTGAAGATCTCGTTTTGTTCTTCTGGAGTCAGACCAATTACCTGCATAGCTTTCTATGCGGGCTGTGAGATAGAGAGGATAAATAGATAAACCAGAGAACGCACAATAGTATCATGGTAGTCCTTGTTATCGTCAATGTCCGAAACCGAAAGACAGTTGCTCATGCTGGTATATGCGTATGCGTCTGGACCTTGCAGACCGAACGCCTCTGCAGATCTATTAAGATACAGTCAAGATGTGAGGTTTGCATTAGACTTGCCTCTTTGGTCATCAGTAGCCGCCTTGGTGAATTGGTAGAAGATATGGAAATTACGCTCATTTTCGACTTGGCCGACAACTCGACCCTTCTCTAGTAGATAATTAGTAATTTGAGCTCCAACTGGTTCCCCCCTCTCGTTGAACATAATTTCCAAATATTTTCCCTGTCAATGCATACATCAATGGCCGTAATACAGAGATACACATATTGATGACATACATGACGACTGGAGTTGTTATTCCGCAGCGTCTTTGCGCACCCGAAACTTTCCAACAACGGATTGGTTGCTAGAACCATGTCTTTTATCTCCTGGATACTGCTGTCCTGCCCACCAGAAACGGCTGCAATGTACTGCATGATTCTCTTAGCAGCTTCCGTCTTCCCTGCCCCAGATTCACCAGAGATAATGACACATTGATTCTCGTGGTAAGCATTCATGTTATAGTAGGCGCTTTCCGCAATGCCAAATACGTGGGGAGGGACCTCCAATCTGTTTTTTCCTTGATATCTCTTCAATACTTCGTCTGTGTATATGCCAAGATCTATGAATAAAGAAGTATCAGAAGCACTATAGATGATGATTATTACATTATACGGAACCTCGAAAAGGATTGACGGATATCAGGACAGAGCCGATATAGGTATAAATCTCTCCATTCGTCCATCGTTTCTGAAGGTTCTCGTTGATGCTTTCGTTGCTGATCGTGGTCAAAAGAGTCATATCCGATACCCCGACCTGCTTCTTCTTGAACCCCTCTTTCCAATCAGCCTAGCAAAGAGATCAGAAGCTTCTCGGGTATACAGCAGGCTCCTGCGCACCTTCGCCACCTTGGATTGTCCACCCGATTTCTTGGCGGCAGGCGTAACCTTCTTGCCCGCCTTCTTCGATGGAGCCTGCGGATGTGGTTGGACCTCCGTAACATGACATGCTTGAACGGAAACTCACCATGTTGAGACCTGTACTTCCTTGGATATCCGAGAGGGTATGGGCACCGTCCAGAAGAGGGGTCGAGAGATAAAAAGGAGGTATTTGGATGTAAAGAAGAGGCAGTCACTAAGTATTGCCGTGATCAATAGAGTGCCGTGATCGTTCGGCTCTTTCCGGCAACATACCATGCAACAACAGAGAATTTCCAAATTAGCATACTTGCGCCTCTGTACTTGGCAGAAAGCGAAAATTGAATGGGCATCGTCGCCCGTATGTCGGCTATATAATAAACGAGCGTCCATTTCTCACTCCATCCATTTCTCATCCCTCGAATCAACTATGGATGCCCTATCTAGCGAGTGGCGGCTTGATATCCAATATCGACCTGGCGATCGAGTCGCTTTTAAGCTTGCTAACTCCATGGGCGCTGCTGCTTTCGAATGTCTGATAGCTCGTGAGTGAACAGGCCTTCCTGGTCATATTGTTCGCAACTTATTTTTTAGATGTTAGCAAGACCGCTAATCAGGTCTGTCGTGAATTCATAAGTGATGCTCGTATACTCATCCCGAGCAGCCTACATCAGGCGATAACGCCTACTGGAAGCATTATCCGCGCGGATTCCCTAGACAACCTTAACACCCTGGCCATACCGGTTTTCGAAGGAGACATTATGCATGCAGGATTTCCAGTGATCTAATATGCCACTGGTATGTAATTGTGAAGATTGATTGTTTTCCTGTATCTTAAATAACCCCCACCTCAGATACTAATGCAATCAATCAACACCCAAACAAATGGATCTTTACTGTTGCGGCAAGCTAACTATAACTTCGATGCAGACTTAAAGCACTAGGGAGTAATTCTGTCATGGACGCTATACATATTCAAATATTGGGACCTAATGTCCTGTTTAGCATTTAATCAGATGTGGACATCATCGACAAGTATTTCAATTCTTGGTATATAATAGTGATATCACTTGTTATCAATAATTAACGTCTTCAGAGCCTCTGCTACCAGCTGCGAGATCGCTGGATCTGTTACTTTACCTTGAGCCAACTGCATGAGTGCATTCGCCGGCTACCCCGGTTTCCTTTCATGAACCTGGATATCTTCGATACTTCTGAGGACAATGCAATTACATACCTCAAAAAATCGACGCTTTGTAATTGCGATTGTTACAACTGTATGTCAGCTGACGGAGCTGAACATTGAGAATTTGTCAATGAATCTATAGAGCAGACATGGCTCCACTAGGTCCACACTTATATGAAATGGATATGGGGCATCTGAATGATAACATTGATGTCCTTGAACTCTTTGGTAACGTCTTCATCAGCACTCGGAATAAATGCCTTCCGAGGAAGGGTTGCACTAGCTTTGCCCATTCCGGAGGTTCATCATAGACCTTTGGACGTGCCTGAAGCTCGTCGAAATCCTCTATGATAGCAGGCGCATCCCTCGGCAGTCCCAATTCAACGCGACGATTGAAAGAATCGCACATTATTCGCGTGAGTATGGCTAGGACTGTATAGCGCAGGTGTGCATCAGGATCATGGGACTCGCTGCTAGACCTGCTGGCAAGGTTGCGAGGGTCAGGAAGAAAAAAAAACAGACCACTCTGGGTGTGAGCAGCAAAAGTACTCGAGTTCATTCCGAAAGTTGATATTGTCATGAAGTAGGAAGAATTGGTAAATGCGATAGAAGGATGCTGCTGCGGTGTCTTTGGTTCGTAGACAGAGAAGACGGATATGAAGGGAGGTCGGATGCGAGAACGACGCCATTGGTGTGCTAAGTGGCTAGGGTATCGAGCACGCAGATTCTCAGCATTTGCTAAGAGGTCTGCGACTGTAGGTGGCAGTGGTCCGGTCAAGGTTCGGTAGACATTGAATGAGTGATTAGGCTACTTATGTAATCACGATGTATTATTGGCAAGGATTTCAATTATTGATTTATGGTAAATACAAATATCACTTGTTATCGATTAAAGCTTTTAGAGCCTCCGCTGCCAGCTGCAAGAGTGCTGGGTCTTTGACCACACCTTTACCTTGAACCAATTGCACAAGTGCCTTCGCCAGCTCACACTCCACAGCCTCCTTTGCAATCTTTTCACGAATCTCGACATCCTTGATCCTTTTGAAGACATTGCAAACACATACCACGCCTCGATGAACAAGACCAGGATTTGTTTCCAGCGGCTCTTCCTCGTCTTCCTTCTTGAGCACTGAAGGGTCGATAAGCTGTGTCATCAGTTTCAAAAATCGATGCTTCTCGAGTTGGAGTGCAATGAGTACACGGCAAGCGGAGGGAGCAACCGTCACAGTAGCCAGTGCTCCTGAAGCAGCCAATCGTGTCGGCAAATCGTCCTCATCCGACAACGCCAAAAGGACATGAATTTTACTGGCAGAATTGGCCGATTCCCCCGAATATCGTTCAAAGGCCTCGTCCGATCCACCAATGAGATTGCAAATAAGTTCGACCGAAGCCCTACGGATGAGTGTGTGTTCTTCCAGCAACAACAATTCTACCTTGTTCATTAGACCTTCAGCCTTTGCAATTCGTGATGACACGTCCGGACTGTGAGAAGCTAGGTTCGTAAGTGCCATGATAGCTTCAAACCGTTGCAGGAGATTTGATGACGAATGCTGCAACAGGGTGGAAAAGGGTCGAATGGCATCGTACATTTGGCCAACGTTGGGCCCGAAAACTTGCACCGGCGACGACGTGATAGCAAGTTTTGCGAGGGCCTGAACTGCTTCCAGGTCCATCGCAGATACATTGGCTTCTTTGCTTTCGGGTTGGGTAGAATATGTCTTTTTGATAATAGTTTGCAAAACTTTCGCTCCTCCAGCTTGAAGCACCTGTCCTCTGTTCTCCTTCTCCTCAACTATGCTCAGCAAGCATTTTCCTACATTGTGTCTGACTCCTGCAGAGTCTGTTGCAGCGATAGCAGCTGGAAATACTGGCAGGACACCAGCTGTAATGAGCCGCTTGAGCCTCCTTTTGACGTGGTCATCATTGTCCAACAATGAATTCGATTCTTCGGCATCTGAGAACCCTTTGCCTGCTTTCGTCATTCTCTTCAATTTTTCCACTTGCTTCTGCTCGTCCGTAAGCCTTGGTTTGAAGCTCGTCAGGTTGCAGATTACGAGGACGATACCAAATATCAGGCCTGTATTATTGAGGTCGCCTGGAGGAGGCTTTGAAGTTGCTCCTTTTGAAGCTTTTGAGGCTTTCGAAGTAGGTACCAAAGAAAATAATTTCGTGAGGAAAGCTTGATCTTGAGAAAGATCTTCCTTGACGACAGGTTCAGTAGTTAGGTATGCAAGACCCTCCACGGCATCGGTGTAAGCAGTACTCTGCTCCGAGACGATAACCTCTACCAACTTCTCCTTCAACTCCTCCGTCCTCACATCACCGGGAAAAGTATTTTCTTTCCGCGCTCCGTTCTCTGTGTTATCAGTAGCGATTCCTTTTGTGAGCTTGATAAGCGCAACAGAAGACGCGCTTTGCAGGACCGAATCTGCAGACTGACGGGACTTGAACGCTAACCATCGCACGATCTGCGGAGTAATGATCGTTCTACAAGCTTTATGTCCACAAGCCTGACGTAGTAGATGGGCGACTTCCTGACAGAGGAGGTCAGAGGGGGATATATCCACAGCGTCCATCACGTTTTCGATCACCCCTTCTTCGGCAAAGATGGATGAAGCAGCGGGCGAATCTACTTGGAAGAGGGCAGTGAGAAAAGACAAGCCCGTCATGAGCGAGTGCTCATTGGTCTCTCCTAGGTGTCGCAATACGGCAGGGCCAAATGCGTCCATGATGGCCTTAGCGCCGACATCTTCAGGTTCCTTTCCTTTACTGCTTCCTGAGGCATGATTCCGTACGCCTTGGCAAAATGCAGAGAGCACAACGTAGGCCTTTGATCTGAAAGTCGATACATTGGTATCAGTAGAAAGAAAGCAAGATGCCAGGCAGGCGACTTCGTCTGGAAGGAGGATGAAATTATTGTCCGATGACGTCTGCGATTTTTTGAGAATCTGGTTCAGGATTTCATTGGCATTGCTTGAATTATCTGCCATGGGTTACAAGCTCAGTGCCGGGTAGATTAAGCTCGACGAAAGATGGTTGAGGAAAGCAAGTAGAAGAGTGCATGACCGTGTAGTAGAAGAAAAAGGAAACCAAGATCGGAACCTCGGATAATTTCAGCTCTTCCCTTTCCGTCATTTCCGTCATTACAATGAGCACCTTCAAGATCTCAAAAACCGAACAAAAGTCCAGAGATCCTGGAATAGTACATTCTGGAGATCAGGTTCTCGTCAGGCTACTGAATGGTGATGTAAAAAGCGTTAAGGTGGAGAAAAATTCGTGCGCCCTATCAAGTACCATTGTATTACAGTTTCTGATCTCCACACCTCAGATCCGTCATTATTGGGAAATTTGGGACATTCCTCGCGAACGAACTTATTGGACAACCCTATGGTCTTACCTATGAAATTGTGGATAAAAAGCTCAGGTACCAAGCTCCGCGTTCATTAGAGGAAGTCGGTGTGTACTTGGCCCCCTTTTTTCATACCAATCATCCATCTCTCATTTAATTGTATAGAGGATACAGAAGCTACAAACGAATACATAAACGACGGAGAGTTTGTTCAACCTCTGACAGTGGACGAGATCCAAGCCCTGAAACGAGCCGGTGTCCATGCCTCTGTAAGTCTTAGCTTTCTGAGCATCCTCTTTCCTCTTTTTCACTTCCAGGAAACCCTTAGTAACCAGAATTCCTCATTCACCTTCAGGATATCATAAAAAAGCAAATCGAGCAACATGCAAACTACTCCCTCAAGACGGAATACAGCAAAGACAAGTATAAAAAGCGGAAGGAAGCAAAGTATATCTCTCCTGAACAATACCTTTTATAGATCTTGTTTGATTTCCTTTTCTTATAGGTACCACAAGATCTTCACTACTATCGAGCCGACATTATTCAATGTTGCCGAATATTGGTGGCTCAAAGACCAAAACCGACTACGGGATTTACGCATTGACTCCTTATCGCAGGTATTGAACATGGCCAATATCCGGCCTGGGGGGAGGTATCTTGCTGTAGATGATGCTTCTGGATTACTTGTTGCCGGCATCCTGGAAAGAATGGGAGGTTGGTCTTCCACGGTCTCTGCTTTTTGGTTTTCAACGCATGCTGACAGAAGGTCAACAGGACAGGGAAAACTGATTACAATATGCCACACGGATTCACCTCCAGCATACCCAGTCTTAGGTCAAATGAACTTTGACCCATCTGTAACCGACGTATTAAAATCTTTAAATTGGGCCACGGCGGAGGAAGATTACGTTCCTAGTACGTTGTCTAGTACGATACATCTTGGTTTGTGTTCGTCTTTGACATGCGGCTTAGTACTCCCTCCTTCCGAAGCTCCCGATGGCGAAGTAAAGTCAGAGCGTCAGAAGCATCGTCTCAATAAGAGAAAGGCTATTTCGGATCTTCTCTCAAATACACGAGAAGAGTTGTTCTCTGGAGAATTTGACAGGTAACCCTTGTAATCTTCTGCATTTCAAAAACATAAACTCAACTCTAAGTGTCCTGCAGCCTTGTGATAGCTAGCGAGTACGACCCATTATCGATCATGGAGAGGCTGACACCTTACCTCGCCGGATCATCGTCCATCGTGGTCCATAGCCCCTTCTCTCAAGTGAGAATTTTAGCTTTACCTGCCAAATGGAGCTTTTTTTTTGAATAAACGTGCAGGTCATCGTCGAGTTACAGGCAAAATTACGCAGCATCCCAGGGTATCTCTCCCCAACAGTGACGGAAGCATGGTTAAGGCGGTATCAGGTCCTTCCTGGTCGCACTCACCCAATGATGGCTATGTCAGGCTCTGGAGGGTTCATTCTACAAACTATCAAAATGTAAGCCGATGTCGTGACTTACGTAGGACAATTCATTGAAATTTATTATTTTAGCTTTGACGACCCCACTGCAGAGGCAGCATTCTTGCAGCGGCGAAAACCCAAGAGGCCTAAGCTCGAAGGGACGGATAGCCCGGGAACCCTGACAGATCGTCCTACGCCTGAACTGCCTACGCAGTCTAAGGCCAATGAATCAAGCTCACAAGCTCAAGCTGATGTAGACATGACAAATGGGAGTTCCAGCTAAAATTATGAGTGGAAGAGACTACTCTACAACACATAATTATAATTCTGAACAACATTACAAAGGGCGCATTAGGAGGTCATTTAGCATGGCAAGGCGTAGCGTGGTATCATTGAGAGTTAATCTCTCCCTTAATTACTCATCAAAGAGCGGAAGGGAACGGGTATATTCAAGCAGTCCCCGTCGTTTCAGGGAATAGAGCCGCAAAGATCTAACGAGAAATGGATTGTAAAAAATCAGATAAAACTGCGAAAGTCAATAGTGGATCACACTGACCTCATCCAGGATGGTATATGCGATATGCTGGTTCAGTCGCCTGTTTTGAAGAACAGCAAACATCCTACGAGCGCCACGACGAGCATTGGTTCGCCCAATCATGTTCGCAGCAAGGTCTGCAGCAACGGTCAGATCATGGAAATGCTTATTAAAAACGCAAGAAAGTACCTGGTACAAGTGACGATAACTTCCTGTTCGCTTCATCGCGTGTACGAATCTTTTCCTGGGCTGAACGTGGAACACCAGGTGGCTTGAGCTTTCCTCCAGGCCAAATATTATCGCGTAAAAGGTTTATATAGGACATGACCCGGCTTTCGCTAAGAAGGGTCTTGACATATTCCCGCGCTTTACTGTGGCAGTCATTAGACAGGTCATTGCAAATCCTTACTCTGAAAACTCACCGTTCAATTGTACCTCCCAATACCTGTTGCAAGATGATCACAATAGCCTGACGCCTAAGCCAGTTGTTCTTCTTATGCAACTCAAACACCGCCAAAATGAGGTCACAAATCGGAGCTGAGAATGTCGATGTGCTTGTCTCTCCTTCCAGCGGTTTCAAGTCACCCGGAAGTTTCAACAGTGCCGCTTCAGACGCAACTTTGCCGGATGCGTTCAGAGCCTGTGCAACTAGATCTTCGTCATTTATTCCTGACCCAACGATGCCCGTGAACTCGGCGGCTTGACGAGTCAGTCGTTGGATCATGACATCGAGCATTGAAGGTCCAAAGAACATATCGTCGATGCTCTCTGCTACTGATCGATACATGTGACGAACCAAATCAGTCCCAGAAAATGGAGTATGTGGTTTTGCTGTTGCTTCCGTTTGAGCAGTTGCTGAAGCTAGGAAGGGCGAATCGCGGGATAAGAACGCTCGAAGTTCTTGGCTTTCACAAACGACGGGAATGGCTATAACACTCTAACATTCAATTGGTCAGAGAACGCGGCTGGCCATGTAGACTTGCAGAACTTACCTGCAGATACTTCTCCAGAGCCGCCTTCCTATCATTCAGAAAACTACCCGAAAGAGAGGCAACAACAAGCCGTTTGCCAGGAAAATCAAGGTTCTTCACCAAGACATATCGCTCCTTCAACTTGTTATGCATGTTGTGGAACTCATTATACCGCCGCGCAACAACCCACCCAGATGCAAAACTTCCATCAGGAGCCAGCTGCTGTACTTCAATGAGGTACCGCACAACCGACTTCCCATCTTCCTCCGCTACTGCTGAATTGACGATGCTCACTCTCGTTCGGTCAGAAATGAGGCGGTTAGCAGACTCTTGCTGCTCATACTGCTGTTTCTGAAACTGGAGCTCGCGCAGTTCCCTGTTCATAGAAGCTTTTGACTTGGTGAGAAGCCGAAGTTCCTGAGTGTCGCCTGTCAATTCGGCTTTCTTGAGCAACGAATCAAGCATGGCGCCTTGAGCTTCCAGTTTTGCGATGTTTTCTCCTAGCCTCGTGATCTCGTAAGACAGTTGGAGATCACCAGGGCAGCTAATTGGAAAGAGCCTGGTTCATCAGCAGCGGCTTCGTGTTCTGCATCCTCTACTTCTTCCGCCTCTGCATCATGAGGATTTAGTGCATCGAAAACGTTGGGTCGCTTGTGAGGCGCAGATATCCGAACAGACTTGAACAGTGGCTCTGAATTTCTCTCCAAGAGGGTAGGTCGATCAGGTTGTTCCTGTTCCAAAGCCATGATGTCCGTTAACGCGGCGTGGATGGCCTCCATTCTCTTCTCCTCGGCTCTTTGCATCTCATCTTCTGGATCATCAAACAAAGGTGCTCGAGAGGGTTCAGAAGATGTTTCAGAAACAGGAGACATGAGAACTTCGATATTAGATGGAGCATGGTTGCTTGACATCCTTGAATGTGCAGAACGATTCGAGTTTGAGCTGATCGTTCTTTGCATACCGAAAATTGGCGCCGACTCATGCCGAAATTGCTGAGGGTGAGATAACGTATACGAGGGCTTCGGTTGAACGGGAGGTGGATTTGTAAACCGTTCTGAACGGGGTGACTCCGTCGTTGGCGAGTTTCCCTCCTTGGAGAATGGATCGGGAGGAGGCTTGTTGCTTAAAAAACCCGCATCTCCTATTGCCCTGAACCACAGCTCAGATCTTTCAAAATCCTCAAAGTCTTGTTCCATGTTCCTTTCCACTTGTCTTTGGGCCAATAATACACTCCGCCGTACCTTCCTCTGAGCAGCGACAGATGGGTCAGGGTCAGAAACAAATCCACGAATAACATCAACATATTTCTTTGGTATTGACGCGAGCGCCGACTCCGACCTGCCGTCCGCGAAATAAAGATCGTGGATCATCGCAATGTCCTCTTTGACTGTGACTGACGTCGAAGGGTCTTGAATGATTTCTTCCTCTTCTCCGGATGTGTCTGAGTCGACCGTTTCTAGTGGATTTTTAAAACTTTCCACAGTTAACCAAAATTGAACAGGTAAAGAACGGTGCCGTCTGTCCATGAACTCCATGAAATAAGACAAGGAATTGGGATTTCTGAGGATGTCTCTGAGGGTAACGGAAGACTTCGAGGCGGATTCCTGGATCGTGTTTTGCTTTTGCCATGACAAATTCAATAAGAGCGAGATGAAAGTATCATTAGAGGGCTCACTGTAGATTCATCTTCGCCACCAAGAACAACAATCCGTTCCTCCACTTTACGTTTTGCGGTGTACAGACGGTCAAGAAAGGCCACCACGTCCTCGGTCTTCTCCCCATTGATCCACTCTTCCTTTTCGTGGTTGGCTGTTTATCAGTCAGTCTTTCGAACTAATTTTTGATTCACTAACCACATACCAAGCAAGATTCTGGTCCTCCTGATTTCACCCACGATGTCGTTCTTTAAGCGACGAGCATCTAATAAGGAAGAACAATGGTTGATACTGCGTAAGAAGGATTCAAATTGGCGGACATTGGTGCGGATAGTAATTCTTTCCGTTCCGGAAGCAACAGTACTGGAGGGTACCACGACGCTCTTCGGCCTAGGTAATTGTGCTTCCAATACGTTTCGTACTTTAGAGATAAGCTGTCTATCAAAATATTAGGTTTGAAGACACGAAAACAAGGAAACCAATTTACTGCTGATAGATAGCAGCTCCTGCCTAGGGTCCTTTGCGTCAATAGGAAAGCCAGGATTTGGAAATTGCTCTCACAATCTCATCAATCATTCTATTCCAAAAGTCTGGATCGGACACCATTTCTAGAATCGGAAACAGAACAGAACATGTTGCAATTTCCCTCGCCACAATTTTGAGAGCCTTGCTATCGCGCTCCTTTGGAGGGAGAATGTACGGCAAGGCCTTGTCAACTAGTTGTCTAATATGCATCTCTTCTGTTTGCCGAGTGAAGGTAGTAGAGAGGTTTTCGATGGCAGGATGTAACTTAACACCTTTACTGGCATACCTTCCAGCCAGTAAGAGATCCAACTCTTCTGACTGGGTCAAACTGCGCTCGAGGGCAGCGCCTCGAAGTGCGAGTTCGGATTGTCGAAATTGATCAATGTGAGCTGTGATTTTGGGCAATATCCGCTTGACAACAAGTGCTGAAACATCTATGGATGTCGCTCGTTGGCTGAGTTGTTGCAAGGAAGAGTGGACGAGGGAGGTGACGGCAATAGGGAATGAAGGAGAGCCAGATATATCTTGATACCAGCTGGACACAAAGTCCCGGATGACCTTGGTGATGATGTCGTTCAAAGCGTCAGAGATTTCGTTAGATTCGGGATACAAAGGGGGTAGCGTCTTTGGCGTATTTTGAGACCATTGTGATCGAGTAGTTACAGCTTGCCATGCTGCGGGGGTTGAAAAGGCAAAAGGGCGTGCGGCGTGTTGGAGATAGTTACGCGGTGGGGCGCGACGAGAGTCCAGATACCATGCGAGATAAATATGGAGTAATAGATATGCAATAGCGAGAAGAAAGATCAGAAACGGGGAAATAAGCAAGAGAGTGAATGGGGAAGATACGACTCGCGCGATGACGGGCAGGACGACAGCCAAGACGGCAACGAACACGACAGCCCGTGTGCTAAATGGATTGTGCATGCTGAATGCTGCAGCAAGCCGACTTGATTCATCGGAGCATTAGAACAGAAATGACCTAAACGCGTCGCGCCCAATTGGGTCCGAGCCGGACTAATCGGGCGATTGTCCCGATCACGCGGCTCATCCTCATTGCGCCTCTTTCCCCGCCTTTTTGTATTTCAGGGTCGGCCGCTTTTTGGTTTCGTACTTTCACTGTCGAGGAGAGCGACTTTTGGGGCCCGGATGACTTCCTCTGCTAGTACCAAGAAGGGCCGGCCCTTATCGACCTTGGAGGGCTTCGTCTGCGGTGGCATAGCTGCATGTATAGCTGTATGTGCTCGGAGCTTTCTGCTAAACCTGTATTCATTATACTAATTCACAATTCTGCCCTCAGGTCACTGTTTCTAACCCTGCCGAAGTCGCCAAAACTCGTCTGCAGCTGCAAGGCGAGTTGGCCAAGGACGGTGGCAAGAAAGTATACAACAACGCTTTCGATGTCCTTTCAAAGACATGGAAGAATGAGGGCATACGAGGCATTCAGAGAGGTCTTGCACCAGCTGTACGTTGTGCCACTCCATGTCATGCTGCCTAGCATTTATATCTTTCTCAACAGTATGCGTACCAAGTGAGAGCTTAACGTCATTTGACTCTGGTAAAATCAATGCCCTAACACTTGCCCAGATTCTGCTCAATGGGTCAAGATTGGGTACGCATCATCTAAATTACGCGCCATTTCGTGTCTGAACAAACTCGCAGGATTCTATGAACCATTCCGGAGAGGAATTAACAAATTCATTGGACGTTCGGCCGACGAGCAGATCACATACACCTCGGTGATGGCAGGAGCTTCAAGTGGTGCAGTTGGAGGTACGTTTATCCTTGCAGTCATAATACTACATACAGTCTGATAATGCATTTAGCTTCTCTGGGAAACCCATTATTCTTAATTAAAGCGCGAATGCAGGTTATTATATTCATGTCCTTGGTGCAGGCTGTAATTTTGACCCTGCTTAACAGGCTTATTCCCCAGCACTACCTGTTGGTGCCCAGCATTACTATAAAAATGCATTCCATGCGTTGTCTACCATCTTCCGCGCTGAAGGACCCAGAGGATTGGTCCGAGGAATAGATGCTGCCATTCTACGAACATCTATGGGCTCATCAGTATGTCAGCGCTAGATTTGCTTCCCGCCTTTTCTAAATTCGTTATATATTCAGGTTCAACTTCCAAGTTACAACTGGACTAAAGGCCAATTAGTCAAGCACGACATCTTGCCTGCCAATAGTACTGCGACTTTCTTGGTTAGCAGCAGTGTTTCAGGAGCTTGCGTTGTACGTCTTGAGCACTACATTATCCAGGGATGATGCATTCCTGATAGTTCATTGATATTAGTGCCTTGCTATGCAACCTGCCGACACAGTAAGCTCGCTGTTTTAATCAAACTTCAAACACTATGCCTATGCTTAACTCTCTGTTGCAGGCTTTAACGCGAATGTACAATCAGCCGACTATAGTCGGACCCGACGGAAAACGGAGAGGAGCGTTGTACAAAAATCCAATAGACTGCTTATGGAAAACCTTCAAAACTGAGGGCGTGCGCGGGTGGTACAAAGGTGAGGAACATATTTGTACATCTGCAACTGTTCTCAACCTCATTTGCTTCTTCCAGGATCAACGGCACATTTCTTACGTATCGCTCCTCACACGTGAGTATCATCTTCCTGATAAACTTTGACCGTTATTGATTGATTCGATTTCATAAAGGATCATTACTCTAACCGCGAATGATATCATTACGAATTTATACAAAGCGGCAAGGGATCGCGATCGAGAAGATTGACGCATTAATTAGATGGACATCATCCATACCATAGTTTATACCATATAATTTAGAAGGGCTAGGGGATATATAGAATATTGTTCATCAAACAAAAGCTGAGCCGTTGAGCGGCCGAAGGTTCACTGAGAACGACCCGACTGTGTTTGCCTTTTCTCTTCCTGTGGTCGACAAAAACTTCTCCGTGGGGTGGGTACATTATCGTTGCTGTAATTTAAATACAGGTGGCATGGTAAAAAATATGGTATGTTATCCGCATCTTCAGTTATCCGCAGATATTACGATACTGTAAACTCGACGGATCTTTGGGAATCCATCCGTTAGCAACTCCAGCCTGATACGTCCATTCATCTGCATCCTCAGCCTTCCAGGTCCATTGGATCCACCCAAGCGTCGAGCTCTCGTACGTGATCACTTGAGCTTCCCAATACTGCCGTAGGAAGGTCTTGTAGCCCTGGCTGAACGTCGACGCTTTGCCAGTAAGTCCCGAGCAGCTACCGATACGGCTTGATCCAGGGTAGCTACCGTCGTAACGAGAACCCACACCACGGCCATTGAGGTATTTGGCACAATCGTTTGCTGCTGGCGTCCACTCTCCAACAACCTCCCACATCGTTGACGAGGAAAGATCAGAAGCTTTATTGCATGCAACTTGAATGTGTTCGAAGTTGGTCCTCTCGTTTTCCTGCGAAAAAATATATCATGTTAAGATAGTTTTCAGAAAAAAAAATATTTTGTGTTTGCTCACAGCGATCGAGAACATCTGATAGATGTGCCTGTCCAGGATAATGCCTTGATATTGGGGTGACGGCATAAAACCATTCCAGTAGCTAGTGGACTGGAACGCGTCATGGATCATCACGACAGTGTTGCTTGGCTTGGCTTTTGAAGCTGGGTAGGGATATCTAGAGGAAAAGTTAACGACTCGGAATGATGTACAGGAATGGCTTAGGTTCCCGACCTGATGTTGGTATAACTTTCGTTCCAGTACTACGAGCAATCTCTATTAGATAAATTCCGAGATTCGAAAACGATGTCATACTTGTTTTGTTACTTCAAGGACATCCTCGCTGTAGAAACCTGCAGGTCTGTGGTCGAATTAGTAACATGGCGGGGCTTGATACCGCGAGTCAGCCTTACTCGTTTAAGGGTGCGATAATGGGGACAGTGCCAGTAGAGTCCTTAAACATTAAGGCTAAGGTTTTGATGACGGCATTCGTACGCTCGACATTCAGGGCCTTCTTGTGCCACGTCCTGGGGGGATTTTTCAGTAAGTAAAAGGCAGGCATATCCCTGAGGCCCCAACTCACGGAGTTTCCGTCTTTCGACCCGAGTTGTCGAACCTAAAATTCATATTCACAAAAGGCGGGAATCTCAAATCAGGAAACATTTACCCGTTTTGGCTTCCAGGAGCACCTACATGTCTAATTTAGACGAGCTCAAATAGAAGATGGTTTCGACTTACCGTGCAAATCCAAAATCAATTTGAGCCCATGGTTCTGCGCCCAAGAAACTGCCTTGAGCAAGTATGGCACCTGTCCTTGGACATATGGCTCGCCGCCCGAGACGTCAAACGCCCAGTATCCAACAGGAAGGCGAACATGGTTGAGTCCCGCCGCGGCAATGGCAGCAAAATCTGACTCGGTAATCCAAGTATTCCAGTGGTGTTGAAGAGTAACGAGAGCCTTCGAATGGTCTTGATATTGGCCAAAGGTGTACTCGTCAATGATACGAGAGTCATTTGTGTTGTCAAAGATGGATGGCGTTATCCAAGGCTAATTAAATGCGTCAGATCCTGCAAGGCGAGATAATTAACCGGACGAATGAACAGACCTCAAGAACGAGCCAACCACCGAGATTCACTCCGCGAACTTTCTGTGATCCGTAGGGAAACCCGTAGGTGAGTGCATATATAGAGGGAAAGAGTGACGAGCCAAGTAAGATGGCGGTAGTGAGTTGAGTAGAAAAAAACATGGCAAAGGGCGTGATAAAAGAATGTGAGTATACTCCAAGGCAGAGAGAGTACTGAAAGGTTTACAGCAATCCAATTTTTATAGCTTTCCAAGAATGGCCATGTCAGGTCAGCCAAAGCAAAGTCAGTGATCGGCCAGCGTGATCCCATGAACAGACTAGGGCATGTCATTAAAAAGCATCAACTGTAATACGAAAAAGCATCTGAGCCGATTAAGAAGTTCCAGTCAAGATAAACGTCGTTGTCAAACACCAGGACGTCAGGATGGGACATGACAGAGTTCAAATGTGCAGCATAATCGGCATCATCTCCAACGCCACTGCAGCTCAAAGACTCAAATGGTGATCAGTGCACTGGCAGTTCAAGTCTTTCAGATTTTCTTCGCCATAGTATACCATCAGTTCAAGCGAACAACAGGGAACGACCCTGTTCCGAAATGCCGTAGGATTGAGATCCGCGTCGGGTGTGGATGGTGATTAGTTCGGAAGTGGTTGTTGATTTTGTTGATAGTTATTTGCCGAAGCTCGGATACCTGTACTAAGTTTCGTTTCAAAAAATGTATTCCGTGTATCTTACACTTCCTCCAAAACCTCGAAAGCAAGACAATATCTAAGTAACACAACATACAAAAAATGAGAACATAAAAATAGGTCATTAAAAAAGGTCGTGATCATGGCGGAAGTCGAGAAGAAAATATTAATAGGTGGTGGAGTTGTGGTGCGCGTCTACCTCCACAGGCTATAATTATGATCATCCAAGATCATCCACAAATGTTAGGGTATTTGTAATTCGTGGGGTTCTGAGGAATCCATCCGTTAGCCAACCCGGCTTGGTATGTCCACTCATCAGCGTTTTCTGCTTTCCATGTCCACTGAATCCATCCCTGGTTCCCAGCTTCATATGTCTGTACTTGTGCCTCCCAGTACTGCCTGAGGAAGGTCTTGTAGCTCGAGCTGAAGGTAGAAGCGCTTCCAGTCAAACCGGTGCAACTGCCGACTGCAGTGGATCCGGGGTATGTGCCTGCATAGCGGGAACCCACGCCACGACCATTAAGGTA
The DNA here is from genome assembly GCA_015501075.1 of Gymnopilus junonius. Lineage (NCBI taxonomy): Eukaryota > Fungi > Basidiomycota > Agaricomycetes > Agaricales > Galerinaceae > Gymnopilus > Gymnopilus junonius. Next base: position 300,323 of record JADNYJ010000007.1, on the reverse strand, counting down.
TTTCGCGCAGTCATTGGGAGCAGGCGTCCATTCTCCAACGACAGTCCAAAGAGGTGAACTAGCCAGAGTGGACTCCATGTCGCATGCAGTAGAAATATGCTGCGAGTTACTCAGGGCATTGTCCTACAGAGAGCCGCAGGTTAGCTGTTCGTTGCATTGACTTGAGTGGCATAAATCACTTACAGCATCGCTGAACATCTGATAAATGTGGGTATCTATAAAAACTCCTTGCCAGTTTGGGGAAGGCATGAAGTTATCCCAGTAACTGAGAGGCTGGAAGGCATCGTGGATCATAACAATAGTATTGCCTTGTTGAGATGTTCCATAGGGATATCTAGTAGTTGGCATATAATTAATTTAAAGAATGGTTTGAATAAGATCCCAGCTTACCGAATGTTTCCATAGCTGTCATACCAGTACTTTACAATTATTATTAATGGTTAATGAAGAGATCCTTATTGTTAGGGAGTAGATGTCGTACCTGCCTCGTTACTGATAAGATTTGCGAGCCATCATAGCCAGCCGGCCTGAAGTCAGGGAACTTTGAATATGAGTATCAAGAAACATCAAGGAGTCACTTACTCGTTGAGCGGTGCAATGACTGACACTACGTTCGTCTGTCCTGCAAACATTGAAGCGAGCGTCTTAATAATCGCATCTGTGCGGTTAACATTGGTTTGAGAGGTTTGCCATGTGCTTCAAAAGAATGGAAAGTTAGTATTATAATATCGAGTTTTGAATTTGAACGCACGGGGAACTTAGTCTTCGACCGGAGTTGTCAAAGCTAGAAAACATGAAATGCCTTGAAAAAATCGAAAAAAATCGTTTGAATTATGGTAACGAACCCATTTTGACTCCCAGGTGCGCCTGGAAAAGGCATGCCATGCAATCAGCAGAGGGTCTAAAAACAGAAGGCACATTTCATACCATGAAGGTCAACAATAACCTTTAATCCATAGGTCTGTGCCCATGAAACAGCCTTGGAAAGATATGGAAGCTGCCCTTGAACGTAAGGTTCGCCACCGGACACGTCGAACGCCCAAAATCCGATAGGAAGCCTCACATGGTTGAGCCTACGAGCAGAGACGTCGTGTGAGTTGCTTGAATACTGATCCGAATGAAATGAAAGCAACACGTACCCGGCAGCAGCAATGGCCGCGAAGTCAGATTCAGTAATCCATGTATTCCAGTGGTTCTGCAAGACGCTGAGAGCAGTGGAATGACTCTGTAACTGGCCAAAGGTCCACTCATCGACGATGTTCGAATTGCCCGTGTTGTCAAAGATAGAAGGGGTTATCCATGGCTAAATGGAAATTTAGTGAGTAGCCTGAAAATCTAAAGCAACGTAACGCGTCCATGTCGCATATGACGCGTGCTCGATACTTACCTCGAGGACTAGCCATCCACCGAGGTTAACGCCTCTGATCTTTTCCGAGCCATACGGAAAGCCGTAGTTCAGAGCCAGGGACGTGTCAAGGAGGGACAGGCCACCAACAAGGACGGTTATGACACGCGTGAAGGTACCCATTGCACAAGCAAAGAAGTGCGGCGTTGCAGGGTGTTGTTGCTCGTAAGGGCATCTATGCCATTTTATAATCCTGGAGTACTTCGCTCGATCAATCGAATGCCGGGGTTAAGCTACAGGCGAAAAAATAGAACTGGTCAGATATAGACTAGCCCTTGTGGTGAATGAAACATTGAAAGCCGAAAACGATGCCGTACTCGACGTTGAGAGGGCAAATGCCTGCCCCCGTGGCTTGGGACAACAGTCCAACTTTGAGAAGACCACGGATCTACATGTCGGTTCGCAGGATAAATGCAAAATTTTGCGCACTCGGAGCACGATGGTCGGCAAACACGTGAACAGCTTGAGCATCACCTAGGTCAAAGATAAAACTCAGAGAAATGCTATCGGCACGAACCCCAACTGTTGGATAAAGAGCTTTACCAGCACTTTCCAGGGGTAAAGAAGGGCAAGAAGCTTCTTAACGTAAAGCATGTGAGGATAGCAAGGCGCTTGATGTACAAATTGACGAAATCATTGACGAAAATAACAGCCGTCCTATCTCCTTGGAACTCGTGGATAGCATGCATTCCGCGAAGGTAAAATAAAGATAGTTCAGTAAGCCTATTGTGTACGGACAGCCAGGAGTCAGGATGTAGGCATTCAAGCAGGGATAGTGTGGTTGAAATAGATTTGATATTTTTATCGCGAATGGTCCGGTACCGTGACCAACGAGAGGAACTCGAAGAGAACATTGAACAAATTGCAAGACCGCAGGCGAACTTCGCAGAAAATCGGAAGAAGGCTACCCACATGAGCTCTGGTCGATTTAAAGGTCGAGGTACGAGCTTATGCACATGTTCAAATCAACAACTTTCGGGCCAGCATGCTGCCAGCGGCCATTATGGTGCACTGTGGGCAGAGAGGACAGCAAAACTTGGGAATAAGGAGCCGAAACGAGCCGAAGTTCTGTCAGAGAACGCTTAAATATCGGATTAATTATAGACAGAGAAAAAATGGAAGCGAAGGGTGCGAAAATCGTCTTAGGAGGACGTTAGGTGCTGGAAGCACTGCTCGTCGTCGCCAACGTTCGGGATGTTCTGGATGCTGGACAAGAGGCAGCGGGCGGAGGTCTAGAACAGCGGAAAGTGACTTGCGGCAATGACCGAGGCTAAAACACAGCTGTGACGGCATGCCCTCCTTACACTCGATACCATCATGTCCATCGATACCCTTCTCAAGCGCTACGAGGCAGCGGGTCAAGGCCATCTCTTCAAATTCTGGTCGAAACTGTCTGCCGCCCAGCAAAAAGAATTGCAAGGTCAATTGGAAGCCCTTGACATCGAACGTGTCAACCGCATTTACACGAAGGCAGTCGGCTCGGAAGAAGGAGCTCTCAGCCCAACTACAGCTTCATCGTCCATTGAGCCTTTACCAAGAGGCGCATCTGAGTCTGTTCATGATGCAGCCAAGGTCAAGGAATGGCGCCAGATTGGTCTCCAGGCGATTGCAAGAGGCGAGGTCGGCGTGTTGCTCATGGCTGGCGGCAGGGAACCAGGCTCGGAAGCAGCGCTCCAAAAGGGTGCTACGACATCGGATTACCCTCTCATAAGTCTCTTTTCCAGTATCAAGCTGAGCGCATAACGCGTTTGCAAAGCGTTGCAGAAGCAGAATGCTCGAAACCCGCTGGATCAGTCACCATTCCTTGGTATGTCATGACGAGCGGCCCGACGCGTCGCCATACGGAGGATTTCTTCAAAACGAATTCATACTTTGGTCTGGACCAAAAGAATGTTGTTTTCTTTGACCAGGGTCAGCAGACGTTCGTTAAAATGGTTCGTGCCTCTATACTTACCTACTTGCAGGAACACTGCCCTGCCTCACTATGGACGGCAAGGTAATATTGGAGACGCCTTCTAAAGTGGCCGTCGCCCCAGATGGTAACGGTGGGCTTTATGCTGCGACTCGTGCGCCCTTGTACGCAGGGAAACCCGACACTGTTCTCTCTCACCTCGCCAAACGCAAAGTGCTCTACGTACATGCTTACTGCGTGGACAACTGCCTTGTTCGCGTTGCCGATCCTGTCTTCCTTGGATACAGTATTCAAAAACAGGCCGACTGTGCCGCAAAGGTTGTACCCAAAACCTACCCGACGGAGTCGGTTGGTATCGTAGCATGCCGAGGCAACAAATTTAGCGTGGTCGAGTACTCTGAAATATCAAAAGAGCAGGCTGAGCTCCGCGATCAAGAAACTGGGGAATTGGTTTACCGTGCAGCTAATATCGCGAACCATTTCTTCACCACGGCTTTCCTTAACCGAGTAGAGTCATTCGAACAGGAGCTCGCCTTCCATATCGCTCGCAAGAAGATACCGTACGTGGACCTTGAGACCGGTGAGACAACCAAGCCCACCAAGCCTAACGGCATGAAGCTTGAGATGTTTGTCTTCGACGTCTTCCCCTTCAGTGAACACCTAGCAGTTCTTGAGGTCGAAAGAAAGGAAGATTTCAGCCCTCTGAAAAATGCACCTGGAACTGGCTCCGACGATCCAGAGACTAGTCGCCGTGATCTTCTTTCTCAGCACAAGAGATTCTTGGAACACGCAGGAGCACAAATCAAAGATGACGTCGAGATTGAGATTTCTCCACTTGTCAGCTATGCCGGAGAGGGTTTGGAAGCTGTCAAAGGCAAGGTCTTCCAGAAGTCTGGTCTGGTTGAGAGCGTCGAAGAATTAGATGCTCTGGCTTGAGTTTCGCATAAATTTTCAAAAGGACAATGAAGTTAAATCTCGGACATGGACAGACTCTTGTAGGTATAATTGGATCGGATAGATGATACTTTACTCGGGACATTAGTAATTCATGGACGCCTGAGAGTAATTGTGTTTTCCTTATACCAGTGCAACGTAAATGACTCAGAAAACGGTGGACAGCACTATACAGATGTTTAGGCGATATTCATTTGGTCAACAAAGCGTAGCCAAGGATCTACTGCTTCTACCCGCCAACCTGGGGGCCCTCGACTTGCTTCTTGGCATTCCGAGGGCCCTTTTTTTCCAACTCTTCTCGAAGAGATGCAAAGAGGCGTTGTGTGCGTTCCGCATTTGGTTTCTGAATGATCTGCAAAGACCACAGGAGTGAGAAGGTCGTTGCATATACATAAGCAACAAAGCCGGGTTCATATATACCTCTTTACAACAAGTGATCAATTTGTCAATGAGCATCGTCTGACCGTTCTGGGCATCCTCGAGGTCTTTCCTCAACTGACGATTCTAGAGAGGATGACACATACATCACTGCCTCAGAACCGAAACTTTTCATGGTCGGTTGGGCAAACGAGGGCATACCTCTTCCTCGACTTTCGTAGTTCGAGCTCTCTCTCCTTCTGCAAGCTGCTTCTGCTCTGCAGCACGAGCTCGAGATAACAGTACCTCGAGCTCTTTCGAGCGTATGACACACTCGAAATGCCGTTCTCGGAGTTCATATTGTCGGAGAACGTCTTTCAGGCGCTCGCGGACACTTTTAATTAAAAGAATGGTCAGCTGAATCTACGCAACTTTGAGAAAACTTACATTCCGTCGAAGATCTCTTCTATTGTACGCTTGGCCCTGAATGTAATTATAAGATAGAAGATCGTTAAGACATGTTTGGACTTTACTCTTGGGGGTCATCTGTCCAATTCTTCTTCAGTTTCTCGCGGTGGGGCTCCACATGTTCCTCCTAATGAGATATCAAGGTCATGCCATTTTCTGCGTTCTAAATTCTACACTCACCCATTGCTCTGAGCCACCACCTCCCTCAGTCAAATCCATCAATTCGACAGCGACAATCTCATCCCCTTCGTCTATTCCGATTTCTTCTGGTGTTTGATCGGCCTCCAGCATACGACCGTTATAGGTAAAAATGAATTGCATCCCAGAATTAAGGCCTGTAGTGCCCGAGTAGTGGGTTGTTGCTGCCTCCGACTTCGCAGACCCATTCATCGTCCCGTCCTTCCCAGCTGGCCGCTCCATACGCTCAGTCCAGGAATTGATCAGGCGAGACAACTTGGTCTTGCGAGAAATCTTGAAAAACAACTCGGCGCGATACCGACAGACCACCTTGACAACAATGTCAGGCATTTCGCGATATTTCACGTCTTGCTGTTTGGCTCTTCGGCACGTTTTGCGAAGTCGTTCTTCATGCGCATTAACTTGAAGAAAATGTGAATGGCTTTTCTAATGACAACCTAAACATTTTTACCTCTTCTTGAGCTTCCTCTACACTCTGCGCCAGACGCTTTCCATCTTCCTGTAATCAAGTTTAGCAAAAAAGGAGTAAACAATAATCTGAGGTGAAGCGTACTCGTAAACGCTTGTTGTCCTAGAATGAAAGTGCAAAATATGAGGCTGGAGAAGAGTTAAACTTTGAAAGTCTTGACCGTACCTTCTGGAGTTCACGAGCCAGGTTCTCCATTTTCGTCTTCGTCTGGTTCGCCTTAGTGAGTTGCCCCTTGGCTTTCCACCATAAAATAAATCATTCTTGTGTATCGCATGTGAAATTCAACGTATAGAAGCGCACCAGCATCCTTGTCCTTTACCAACTTCTGCTTCTCCTTTGCGTGGTCTCTCTCCAATCGCTTAAGTTCTGCGAACTGAAGTAGTAGGCGGCATGAACATCTTCCAGACAGAATTCGAGAGATCTCTTTACCAGTTCGATGTATTTAGTGTGAATAGCATTGTCTTCGAGTCCCTTGACCGACTTCTGGGCTTCTTCAGCTGGGTGAATGTAAACACACTCGTGATGAACTTGTGCAGAGTTGCCTCATGTAAATTTGCGACATACCGAATCTTTTCTCCTCCTCTTCCTCCAGAACTTCTTCCTCTTCTAGAGCGGCTATCCGGTTTTTAAGAGACTCATACATCGTGGCGGGGTCGATAGGAACATCATTCCGCTTCTTTCCCTTTGCATTTTGTGCAGGTGGGGGGTGACCGTTGACATCTGGAACACAGGAACAACGCGAATGAATAAAACTGTCATTTAAGCCGTAAAGCCCTTGAAGCTCACTACTGGCATGGTTCGGCGGGGCTGGAGGAGCAGTAGCAGGTGCCGGAGGAGCAGGACCGGCAGGTGGAGGCTTGGCCTGTCTGGTAACAGGCGCACTCTGCTGGGTGGTCGTTTCGGCGGCATTCATTGGTACCAATGAGCCCTAATGCGATATTAAAATAATAAGATTGGGGGACTTGAATGTCTAGTGAACAGGGAGTAGCGAAAGTGTGTCCTCAGCTGGCGGGTGCTCTTTCGGTCGACTAAAAACGGAAGTCACGCATTACATACGCCCGTCTCAATTTATCTTGTGTTTGGTCAACATGATCGGCCGCTCTCTTTGAGTCTACAACTTCACGGAGAACTCATCAAGTGGTCTACAGTCGCATCGTTTAACGGGGAATTGAATAGTTTTACACAGTAGAGCAATTACTCGGGTACGAGAAATATGACATGCAGAATGAATGATTCAACAGCAGGGAAGAATAACCTTACAAAACACCAACATCGGACTACACCATTTTGCTTATACAGACCAAAAGTTGCCAGCGGAGTCAAAGACGTCGCAATGTGCCGAAGTTGAGATATATATTCTCGAGAGCAAGCCTGAAAATAGCAGAGCAAAGCGAAAACTTGGGTCACTTGACAACGAAAACAACAATGCGCATTACAAACCACCATTGTTTTCGCTATTTGAGACTAAGACAGGGTCAGCGGATAAAAGAGCCATTGAGCCTTTCCATTTAAGTCTCCGCAAGTATGAGAAACTCGTAGGATTTAAAGCATTGACATGGACTCAATCGACAGGAATATCCCAGAGGCAAAACGGAGGCATTTACGGATCAATTCAGGAACTTGCTTGGACAATGAGCCGAGGAAAGACTGGTCGAGCTAGTAAACGGCTGGCTCCCAGCACGTCAAGCGACGATGAGAACTTTCCCTCAAGTAAAGGGATGTATTGGGACAACAGATCCGAGAGGCGTATTTGAAGAAGCTCTTCCAAGTTGCGTGTCTGCGAGATAAATAAAATTGATTCGAGAACATATACGCTGGCAGTATTGTGTTGGCTGACAAGCTTAAGGTGCAAATTAGAGGCGAGAGTCAAACCAGTCTGACCGAAGAGAGCAAAGAGAGCAAGGTTCAATTGGAACTCCGGCGCCGCCGTTACGACGCGTGTCGTATAGTCCCGTGATCCGTCGCGTATGTACGCGCCCGTCACAGCGCCAGTGACAGGCACCAAATAGGGTTGTCATCAAACTTCCGCCATCCTCATTGCACTGCGTAGTGCTCTGCGGTGAAATGCGTCGCTCGCGTAGGTTCTTATCGGCTGTGATATGTTATGTTACTAATACTCAAACAAAGCGTCTTCTTCCCCTGCTCGCAAACGACAGCGACTTTCATCGCCGACATACGATGGCCAAGTAGAAGACCTGACAGAGGCGCAGTTTGCTGAGATTGATGCCATTGAAGAGCGACTTTCACAAAAAGCTAATTTATTGACTCGAGGCGCCCAACCCTTGTCGGATGACCAAGAGGCCACCGACTCATCGAGAATATCAGACCCAGTTGGACAAATAGACTGGAGCAGTTCGCAGTCACGAGAGCCTTCATCCCCCAATCGAGCATTACACTTTACAAGTGAAAAGGTGGCTAATATACGAGATGACCCAGAAAATCCTTTTACCAATGGTTTCTCGTCTGCAGCGAAACTACAGGCTGTCAATTTTACTCCTCCCATGATAGGATTCGCTTCGGCATCGAAAATTCTAGTAGACCACAAGAACTACGAAAGGTCTCCGTCACCCGAAGTCCCACCGCCCGAACCTGACCTGGACTCTTGGTTTAATCCTGTGCCCATTGATACACCTGCAACAGCATTTACGTCTTCTGCATCATTTCTTTCTTCAGGATCCGTAGTGGCGGGTTTTTCGACGGCGTCGAAAAAAGGTCTGATCATGCCTTCCAAGGAAGCGCTTGTAAAAGCCAAAGCAAAGATTTCTGCATGGCAACAGGAAGACGATACCGGCTTAGATAACTCGAACGACGAGAACTCTTTCATGTCCTCATCAAGCAATGTTGCCCAAAAGCCAGATACCTTTATCGGATTCAAGACTGCTTCTGGTAGCTTTGCCCCGTCTTCAATTAGACCTGCTCTTCAAGAATTAGGAAATAATATGCGTACTCCTGTTACACCCTCACCAGATTTTTCACGACCTTCTCTACCAGGATTCACAAAAGCCAATTCATCGGTCCAATCGCCCAGCCTTCACCGCCCTGGTCAGTTCAAGCCTCCCACCTTCAAGCAGCCGCATACACCTACTACTGGAACAACATTTTCTTCGCCTCTCAATCTAAACCGTCAACCTTTGTCGCTGAACTTTACATCAGCCGCCAGCACACATCCTCTTGCAGCTCCTCCCATCAATGCCACCCAGCAAGCATCTACGAGCTCTTCGGCCTTAACTACACCGCTGCGGTCGAAGGGCCAGAAAGGTCCCATCAAGTCCACCCCTACACCATTTAAAACGCCCTTCAAGCCTGGTATGAGGCCTGGAGAACCTGGCAGGTTAAAGCTTGGGGAATCCTCAACACCACTGCGTATAGCCGTCACAACTCCAATACCCACTCCGGCCAAAACAAACGAAACGTGGGTGGCGAGGCCAATGCCTACTCTCAATCAGAGAAAAGAATTCTTCAATTTGAGTAAGCTGAAGCGTTCCCCGTCTGTTCTGTCTGTGCTGATGTCCCCCGGTCAGAACCTAATTTCGAGAGAAAGTCTTTAGCCTCTTCTAGATTAGCACCGCAACAGCATACGGCTGAAGAACTTGAATATATGGGAATGTAGGGTCTTCATTCATCCAAACTCTTTACTGTATTAAAGTACATCTTCAGCAATGTTTCCATGCTCAATCAGTTAACCCCCGAGACAGCGCTCTACTATTCTTTTCACACGACTTCTCCTGAACCAGTTTCGTCCACACCCTCTCCGTCATCGCCGATTTTAGGGCCCGCCGAAGCTTTAAGGGAATTACTCGCTCGTGGATGTTCATTAGCAACAAAACCATGGGTAGACAACCACTGGTGTCATATTCTCTGGAAACTTGCCGGCATGGTTGGCCTTGATCCAGAGAAAGAAGCAAATGCGAGTGAGAAGCGGTGGTGTTGGACTGAAGTTATGCGCCAGCTACTATATCGGTATGCCTGCCTTTTTCGTCCTATATGGACCCATACTTACCTTGTGTCTTCCAGGTATGAACGCGAACTTAACTGCGGTATCCGGCCCACACTTCGGAAGATTGCTACTCAAGATGCACCAGCTGCCTTCCCTATGGTTCTCTGTGTATCCAACATTTTCTGGTCGGAACGAGGCGTCACAGAGGACGGATTGCCCATTGAGCCTCATCCAGAGCTTGAGGTGACGGATGGGTGGTATCGACTACGGGCGCAAGTGGACTTGCCGATGGCCAGGGCTGTGAGGAAGGGTGTTCTCAGGGTTGGAAGGAAGATTGGATTCGCTGGTGCAAGGGTTGGTCTTTATTCTATTCTACTTGATCGCGTGAAATTCGACTGGGCGTTCTTTTAGCTATCGACGGAGAGGAAGGAGCCAACAGAGATCCTGGAGGCTTACAACTCGACAAAGCTCGTCTTTTCAGGCAACTCTTCGCATCTTATGCCCTGGCATTCAAAACTGGGTTTCACGAGAGGCCCTTGTATCTCGACGCTACACAGCTTGACGCATGATGGAGGCGTTGTGGCTGCTTTGGATTTTGTTATCACCAAGGTTCGTCCTTTCCAGCCCAACAGGGTGAAGAGGGAAGAAGGACCACTGACAACTGTCGATCACCAGCTTCATCCTATTGCTTACGTAGAGTTTTTCGAGAGTGAAGATGGCAAGTCGAAGCGGCGCGAGGGACCGAGGAATGCAGCAGAGGAGAATAAGATCAATGAACAGTGGAAGGTAGACTGATTCACTTTTACTTTTAAGAGTGTGCTCTGACTGCATTGTTGTGTAGAGACGATATGAGATGGAGGCTTCGAAGCTGCGAGCTGAATTTGACAAGAAATATAATCGGTACAACGAATACATTGATCGTCTAGAGCGCAAAGCAGGCGGTAAATTCCGACCAGGAGAAGAAGGTATGTCCTTCCTTTATACCTAGTTCTAGCCAGATACTCATTTAATAAATAAAATAGATTCTCCTCCAGACGATATCGATACATTATACGACGAGATGGAATACCCAGATTCAGCCGGACGAGTCATCGCACGCGTGAGCTCCACAGATGCGGGTTGGCTCGCCATGCACATTCGGAAGCAGAGCGAGGCGGCGCGTGAGCGGATCGGGGAGGAGATTGAGAAGGAGATGAAGGTCTGCTTTCATTCTTTTCTCTTTAGAAGAAGACAAAAGCTCAGTTCCTGATGCCCACAGACGATATGTCCCCCGCGCGACGTGCGTTCTTTCCGCATGCTGATCGTCCAAGACGCACGCACGCTGAGGAGGCCAGGGACCCGAAACGCACAGCTAACGGTATGGGATGTTCTCGGGCTCACGCTGGAAGAAGGCAGTCAAGCAGGGAGCTTTGAGGTCGGGCAGAGGTTCTTGGTACGTTTGTCAATTTAACTTGCCCCGAGAAATAATACGAATTAAATTGAACAAACAGGTCACGAATTTGATGCCTGTACAGGCTAGTGCGTGGATGGGATGCTGTGAGCCCAATTCGGAGGTGTTTCTGAGCACGAGGAGGGATACGCGGTGGACGAGGGTGAAGGCTAATGCGCTGTCGGTGGCATTGTAGGTAGGACAGTGTTAGATAGGGTGGTTTCTCTGCTTCACATAAATTATTATACATACCAAGAGGATGCTTCTTGTCGCTTCATTTTCATAGATCATTCGTTGTGTTTTTAAATCATTCTTTTTTCTTCTTGGAATTGTCCATTGTACATCATACGATTCCAAAAATGAACCTAAACTTTTAGATTTTTGCGTGATTAATGAGTAAATAATGTAGCGTAGAGTCGAGGTTATATAAATGCTGTGTAAATGTCCGCATACGCAGACCTCCTCCCCCTGACTGGAGATGGCAGTAGAGCCTGGCTGGATAGGTCGACTCACGCAGCGAGACCGTACTTGGTGAATTCCTCGTTGTAAGAGCCGACATCCTCGTGACCCATGACGACGACGGTGGGTTTGTTGCCCGAGCCTGGACCGAAGAGGCGAGCGGCGACGCGCTTGATGTCCTCTTGCGTCACTTCATTGATCTTTTCTGTCATTTCTGTTACTGGCACCTTACGGTTGTGAACGAGGATCTAGGAAGAGGATTAGTTGTTGCTTTTTTTTTTTACAAAGAGAGACATGCCTGTCGCCCAAGGTCTTCTACCTCAATCACCCTGCTCTCCAGCGCCATCATCAAACTCGAGTTCAACTGATTTTTAGCCCTCTGCAGCTCATTCTTCGGCACATCCGTGTACGTCAACAAGCTCAGCTGATGCACGAGATGCGGGAGTATCTGCGAGGGAGTATTCCCACCCACCACACCGCTGCCCGCAGGCAAAAAGCTGGCAAATAAGCCAAACAACGACGAATCATTGTATATGTGGTGGAACGAAGCACAGTGGTCGACTTGGGTGTAGTGGTTGAGGATATGGGTGTACAAGCGCGAGTACATGCCTTTTCCTGGGCCGCCCGCGGAGAAGGAGCCTCCGCCCCCGAGGAGGACTTGCATCGTGGCGAGAGCGTACACGTCTGGGTCGTTGATCCCCACGCCCTCGAATGCGATGTAGAGGTGGTTGAGTTCCTGAGCGGGGTCGTGGATGAACCGGTGGCCGCCTGTGTAGGTGGACGTGGGGGATTTTGGGATGGCGGTGGTAGGTTGGCTGGGGTGGCGCTGGGGGAAGAGGTAGGATGCGGCGCGGGTGAGTGATTTGGCTACGCCTGGTGAGGAGGGTGTGAGTAGGTGTGGTGGGGGGATGGTACTTGGGTTTGAGTTGGGTGAGAGTCGGGATTGGGCAGGTGGGGGGCTGTGAGGGTGGATGAGGGTTTGAGGGCGGAGAAGTACTTGTCTACAAGCTCTACGAGTTCCTGGTGCGGCATTCCGGCACCGGCGATGACCATTCTCTCGGGACGGTACCAATCAGTCAGACAGTGCCTGAGGAGCGGCGCGTTCATGGCTGGTATCCTTTCCTCAGGACACAGCAGCGGGTTTCCTAGTCCCTGGCCGTCATACGCGACATCATGGAGAATCTCAGGCAGGACCATCTCGGGCTTGGTGCTGACCTCGCGGAGCTCATAGGCGGCGGCATCCTGTTGGGCAGCTAGCTCTTCGGAGTTGAAAGCGGGGTTGAGGATGGTGTCGGCGATGAGGGAGAGGGCGAGCGGAGTGCCGCGGTGGGCATGCGAGGACTGGTACATGATGGATTCGCGGGTGGAGGAACACATGATCTGGCCGCCGAGGGAGTGGATGTCGGACGCCATTTCCTCGTCCGACCGTGTAGTCGTGCTCTGTGGAAGGGTCAGCAGCTGCAAACAGACAGGCGCACAGGGACACACCTTGAATGCCATCCTGTCGAGGAAATGGGAGGCGCCGGATGTGTGGCCGCTCTCATATCGGGCACCAGCATCGATGTACAGGCCGAGCGACGAGAAATGGCCCGGCGTGCTCTCCGTCGCCACACGCATTTTGTTGGCCAGCGTGGTGATCTGCGTCGGCGGGTGCGGCGATGCCGAAGCAATGGACCGCCGGGAGTGGCGCAGGATGGTCGCTGGATTCGCTCTCCTCATCCTCGCTGGTCTTGCGTAACAGTCGATACAACCGTCCCGGAAAACTCTACATCGGTCACGTGCTCATCTTCAGCTTATTTTTAGTTCCAAGATATGCATGTCAATTAAACGGCGTCATCCATCGGACTCGCCTCTTTGCTTTTTATCTTCCACTTCCACCCGGCATCCGTCGCCATGATGAACCTTGCCCACATAGCCCCCTGGCTCCAAAAGACTGGCGCCTATGGCCCCGTCACTGCCACTCTAGACTGGTGTGAGGTCTGTTTAGCTTGTGCTCTGTCTCGCGTCCGATGCCGACCGTGTTATAGGTTAACCACCAATTTTCACCCTACATCGCAGAGATGGCCAATACCTTTTCAAATTTATTCACCGTCGGAATTTCTCTCGTCGGCTACCTCGAAGCCGTCAGACAAGGCCTGCCTTCGCGCTACTCGAGTGGATACACAGTGCGTCCCTGTTCCTCTTCTCCGGCAGCCTCAGCGCTTAAATAAAAACAGGGCGTTGCACTCGTCGGCATCGGAAGCTTCTTCTTCCATGCGACACTGCTCTTCCAAGCCCAGCTGGCCGATGAGCTGCCCATGATCTACGTCGCTTCCATGAGCCTCTTCCTCTTATGGGACAGCCAGCCCGGGTTCGGTCTCAAGAAATTGCGAACCAAATTTCTCATCGTCCTCTTGGTCCTGTTCGATATCCTCTTTACATGGAGCTAGTGCGCATCGATTTTAACGCTGATGGTTAACAAGCCCGTGACATCATACTCACTTTTTTTGATAGTATGGTATACCGTAATCCAATTTATCATCAAGTTATATTCGCTTTCCTCGTTATTTCCACCGCTTTCCGCATCACCTACATCCTCAAACTCACCAACGCCCGCGTTCGCATTCCCGAGCAGAAAAAAGGGCGATCGTCAGATTTTTCAGCACCGGCGCTGCCATGTTCGCTTTCGGGTTCTTTATTTGGAATTTGGATAACATCTTTTGTGAAACCTTGACTTGGTGGAAGGTTTCAGTGGGTTGGCCTGCCGCGTTTTTACTCGAAGGACACTCGTGGTGGCATGTTTTCACTGTGTGTATTTTTTATTCGTGTCGAGTGCAATGCTAAAATGCACATGTAGGGCCTTGGAACATATTACATGTTCATTGGGATCCAACGTACGTCCTCCTCTCATTTCCTATCACATTAAACTGACGAGTTTTGTGATTTTAGTGATGTAAGTAACATCCCGACGCGTCCGTCCTGACTATTTCTCATTCAATCTGCAGCACCCTTTCCACGAAGGACGACCCAAAATCTTACGATGTATACTACCGATTTGGTTTACCGCACGTCTCAAAAAATACCGAAAAGGCACGCATATCCTGAACCCGTGTACGAAAAAAATCCGACGAACTAGACTTGACGACTGCCCTAGAAACTAGAACGCGACATCTTGTAAAATGTGACAGACCGCAAAACTCATGTAATAGTGTGCCGGTGTAATCCCTAGAGCTGTATGGTACCCCACTTGGTTCGGGCAGGGTTTTTTTTACATGTGTTTGTTTTTTATTTTGTGCGTTCAATGCGTGGAGTTGGGGGGGATATTACTTACTAGTATTAATATTATTAGGACATATAATAGACGGGATTTATGCTTCAGATCCTTCCACATTCCATTTCAACAAGTCCTTAACGTTTGCAAGAGCTTGTCCTTTCTGACAACTTCTTTGTGAAAATTTTCGTTGTCGAACAGCTTTGTGGAAAGTGACGTTAGCTTACCGCAAATCCGTATCCCTAGAGTTGTATTTGGTTTGGGCAGATTTTATGAGTTTTTTATTCTGTGCGTTCAAAGCATGGAGTTGGGGGGTATTACTTATTGGTATTAATATTATCAGGACATATAATAGGCAGGAGAATCAAGGGAGAATGGAATTCATTCTTCAGACCCATCCACAGTCCATTTCAAAAAGTCCACAACCTCGAGTCCGCCTTTGTCTTCTTTTGAGTCGATAAGCCCTGATTCTAGAGACCACGTCCGCAGCACTTCTTGAATGGTCTTGCCCTGGGTACCACTGGCACGCAGAGTGAAGAACTCTTGGTTATACAACGCATCCTCAAGGTTTTGACCAGGTTTGGGCAAAATCGACAAAGTTTGCATGCCAACAATCTGCTTTGCAACTGCTCGTTCTATCTCCAACAGTTCCGTGGAGAATTTTTCATCGTAAAAGAGCTTCTTGAACCGATCAGAAGTTATCCTAAACAGGGCAAGCGCGCCAAGGGGAGCTGCTGATAAATTGTGTTGCTGTCCATGTAGGTATGAGTTCAGGTGGAAAGCGACGTTGGAATTTTCATCTTCGATGATAACCCGAGCGCGTTTGAGGGTGATATTCTCGCCTACTTTGGCGATAGTATTCCGTATAGCAGAGGACACCGTCATCCCTTCCTGGAATTTTTGCTCTGTAGAATCAGGGTGCTGGACGATAGGCAGCTCCAGTACGTTCTGTGTCGACAACTTGGCAAACATCGGCGTCTCAAAAAAGTCGTCTACCGAGTCGCCCTCCTCCATCAGAAAAGCAGCCGTATGCGCCACGTCCGCTGCCAGTTCCGCGAAGAGCTTGTTCCGCGCTACAAAGTCCGTTTCGCAACTGAGCTCGATGGCGGCCGCTCGGATACAGCTGTTATTATCATCTACCTGGCTGAATCCCCTACCCTGGCTGAGGATGGCGTGCGCGATCAGCCCTTGCTTCGTAGCGCGACCGGAGACTTTGGCGGCTTTGGCTTTTCCAGTGGCCTCGAGGTCCTTTTCGAGCCATGTCAATGCGTCGGGGATGGAGCCGTTCGTCTGGGACAGAGCTTCCCGGGCTTTGGTCACGGAGACTTGGGTTTGCTTGCGCAGTTCCGCGATGAGTTTGACGGGGACTTTGAAGGGTTCCTCAGAGGCGGAGGTCGTGTAGTTATTGAACTTGCTACTTCTGCTGCATAGTAAGGAACGAGAGAGAGGACTTGGGCGGAGGATCTGGCGCAGCATTTTTTTTTGTGTGAAAGCTCAGTAAAGGAGAGGCGCGTGCTCCCGAAAAGGCAATTGATGATCAAATTTTTTGTGAGCAGGGGTTAGGGGCACTTTGATTCCTTTGACCAAACCCAAATGGAGGGCGGTTTCAAAGTCCCTCATATTATCCCTCAGGACTTGTTGCTCATCCAGGAGCTCATTGGCGTGTCTCTACCTCCTGTACCTCTGCAACCTACAGCACCTCAGGCGCAAACCGAAGAGCAAAAAAATCCAGACGCGAAGGATATCAGCAGCAGCGGCTCGGAAGACTCAGATGACGATGCAGAGGGAGAAAAGGCCGATGCTAGCGAGGAAGAGATCGCTGCTGATTTGATCCCTAGCACTATCACCGATGACGACGACTTGGGCTTGGGTGGCAAAATCGAGTCCAAGGCTCTGTATGTGTTTTTTCCTCGACGTGTCTCAGAGTTTCATTTTCTAATTCCCACTTTATGAAGTTCAGGACCCTCGGACTCGGACTCTGATTCTGAATCGATCTCATCAGAGGAGGAAAAAGAACAGAAAGAAGGCGCAAAGCATCCAACACAAAAAGCCGACGCTGATGCCGACGCCGACGACGATGAAGATGACGCTCTACTCAACACGACCTCCGGGACATATTTCCAGACGAAACATGAAGTTCAAGAAGCGAATATTACCGTCCCTGACACTGACGAGGTCGGTCCGGACGAGGTGCTGGAGAGGGTTGGAGAGGTGATGAATATCCTAGACCGTGTCGCTATAGTGCGCGGGCTGCCTTCAGAGGCCCTTAATCGTGCTTCGGACCGTGCGTTGGATTCGGACACGCTGTTAGTGTTTGGAGATAGAAAGGTTATGGGATATGTACGTTTTCTCTTTTTTTCGTATCTTACATTTCGTTCGTCTCGCGTGATCTTCTTTTGCACCTCTCATTTTGTCTTTTTTTTTTTCTTACTTGTGACTCACACATTCCCAGCTCAGATTTACGAAACCTTCGGACCCACGTCCCAACCGCTCTATCAAGTCAAATTCAACTCGGCTTACCCTCTCAACCCCGAACGCGTGCAGGAGGGCAGAGAAGTCTTCCATGTCCCTGCTCGTAGCCGGTTTGTGTTTGTCAATCAGATAAAAGCTATCAAGGGCAGCGATGCTAGTAATATGCACGACGAAGAGCCAGCGGATGATGAGCTCGAGTTTTCGGACGACGAGCAGGAGGCTGCTTGGAAGAGTCGGCTGAAGCGCAAGTATGTTTTGTTCTCGTTCTTTTGAAGGAATTTATATTTATTGATCTATTTTAATTTACAGACGGGGTGAATCGCGCGCTCGCTCTGTTGCGTCGTCCCGACAAGCTACACCCAATCCTTCGTTTATGCGAGACCAAGAGCTCGCGGATGAAGGATTCTTCAGCCGGAATGCGTATGACGAGCACGGTCCCTATGATATTGATTATTCGTCTCCAGGTCCCTCGTCATCCAGGCCTGCGCCTATACCGTATGACGACCCTTATGGTGACGCTTATACTGCGCCGGACATTGTGGACCCCGAGTCGAAGGCTGCTAATACTGCAACTGCAACTGCAGAGTCAGGGTCAGGCTCTGTGGAATCAAAATCGAGTTACGATCATGGAAGAAGAGCAGACAGAGGCTACGAGAGGTCAGAAGGGTATGGCCGAGGAGGAGGAAGGGACAGGAACCGAGATCGAAGGGGAAGAGAGCGCGACAGTCATCGAGATGGTCACAGAGATAGAGGAAGAGGACGCGGAAGAGGCGGTGGTGGCGGAGGAGGAGGAGGAGGAAGAGGCCCACAGCAAAGATATGGAAATGCTGATCATTCGCACTCGCAGGACAGAAACACGCGTTCTGTATCCCCCACTTCGCTCGCGATCGCACGGGCTACGGGACAGGGATATCCAGGTCTCGAATCTCAAAACCAAAATCAAAATCGGCAATATCTGCCCCAACACCAAGACCCAGCGGGCTATTCGCCCGTTACTGGGTGGGGGTATGGTCAACAAGCGCCGTACCAGCAGCAACATTATGGATATGGCATGCAACAACAGTACCAGCATCAGCATCATACAGCGTATCATGGCCATGTAGGGTATGACGTGAATGTGAATATGAACATGAACGTCCCAGGAGCTGCGCCGTTTGTCCAGCCACATATTAACCCGCGATTTATGTCTGCTTTTACGATGGGTATGCCTGGTCAACATAGTACATCCTATGCACAGCCGCCGCCGATACAAATGCAGCAGCACCAACACTATTCGAACTCGCTTTCGCAATCAGCTTCTACTCAGCATGGATCCGCGCCTCATCCAGGGGTGGTCCCTCCGACCGGTAGCAAATGGGCTGCTGCCTCTCCGGTGCAAGAACGTTCCTCCTCCTCGTTACCCCAGGCGAATCTAAGAACGTTGGCCAGTAAAATTTTAGGGGAAAAAAGACGGGTCATTTCTGTTCGTCCTGTCACGAAGCTTGCTTTGCTCTATTTTTTGCATCATGTTGATTTAGCATGCATATGTTACTCGCGTAATTTGTCCATCTATAAATATAGGTGGAGAGGGTACGGTACGGCGTACTTACTAAACCATGAACTGCTAAGTTCCCCAGTTCTGGGGAACGTGCGAGGATGAGAAGGCTTCGAATTCTGCAGAACTACAGAGTAATGAAGTGGATGCCAACAAGTATTTTGAAGGAAGCCTTCTCTGAACTCCTGTCATGGAATAACTCTGGAAAATAAAAGAGAAAGTCATAATTAAACACAAGAGAAGGCAGAGAAATCTGCGCAACAGCAATAAGGACATGTAGCATGTAAGTTGAAGTAGGTCAGCTCGGGAGACGTGAGCAAGATGAGGATCTATTCATAGCCACGTTTATCTTTATCAAAACCCAGCGTATGGTGCGCTACCTCTCCTCTTGCTCTATCACATCGCACGCACATGTAAACTGATGCTTGCCCCGGCCTCAGGCTTCCCTCCTTATCATTTTCTCTGTTTCCTCGGCCCATTATTAGCTCTTTGCGTTGCGACGCGCGTTTTTTGGACACTTTTTGGTTGTCCACCGGCATGGGTTCAAATCCTCGTGATACTGGAGCACACCGTCTGACAGAATGCGAGATTTTCTCTTTGTTCAAGACTTGAACCAAACTTGGACGACTGGCCGTGGCTTTTTGGAACTAAACTCAAGTTTTTTTTGGTTTGTCAAAATACACGACCAGTCTATTTCCTTGCGTTCTGTTGTTTCAATGTCCCAAAGTCCTGAACTTTCTCACTGGGCAGCGATCAGGCCCAAGAAACAACTTTCTTCCCTAATACGCTTCCTTTCGAATTTTCAACGCATATTCCAAGCATGCGGCACCGCATGATATCAAATATGCCACCTCGTTCATAGCACCCGCATGGACCACGGTCTCCTTTGTGCGATTAAACCAATGTGCACGTTCTTGGCTATGCCCTTCACTGCCTCAGTATGACTCCCCCCCGCGTTGCCTGGTTCCATGTAGTTCCATGTCAGGCGAAGCTGATAGACTATATTAATATCCGGGTTTTTATGCGGATTGTCGGCATGTTGGCTGAACCAGCGTGGACGGTCAGAGACCTCGAGGGTTCTTTGTGCTGGAAATTGATTTCAACGATCCGTCAATGGAATAGAATCATGCTGTCCCTTGCTAGATCTCTTTGCCGTGACAAGTCCGTTCGACCGTTGCTTCTTCCTCCAGATGGACAGGGCGACTTTCCTTCTCGTTTTCCCGGCGCTCAAAATGAAGCAGATCCGAGACACTGGGGACCCGGACACCCCTCTTTCTCCTCATTCTCACTTGCCAGTAATCCTTGGACTTGGCGTTGCGCGTGATGTTGACTTCGTTCTTGTTATCGTCTGGCCTCGTCGGCACTGCGTTTGGCGCGCCCTCACCAGTCTTCTCAGCAGCCATGCGGCCACTTCCAACTTGTTCGAGCGATCATCGTTGGTCTCTTCTGGTTGCTCGACTTCGGGTGCTGCTTCGTGCCACAACACTTCGTCGGTCTCGAACCTGTGCTGCTTCGAATCACCAGGAGTAAGTCTCTGAAGGATACGTCGTACTTTCGATCCTTACCGTCCTTTTCGTTCAGGGACTGTTGTTGCAAACTCAGGTACGGACTTCGAGTTGAGCGCACCCTTTCCAGTACAGATCATCATGCATTGCCTAGTTCTGGGATACCAACCCGTCCACTGGACCAGTCAACAGTTGGACCATCCACGGTTCGCACCTGCACGTGCTGATGCCTCCCTTTTACTCACTTTGCAATTATTCTAGGTCTCTGGCCTGACCAGTACGTTGTGTGTCGAGGAAGCCTTGCCGATCAACTGAGTTACTGTTTCTGAATGTAGCTGTGATACTACCTTCAGCGAAAATTGCGATTCTTCTCGTGATTACACCGGCATTTCCACTGTGTGTAACTTCCTCTTGGCTTCCATGTCGCTCGAGACTAATCTATCTTTAAAAGCTCTTGCAGAACAATGGAGCCACCGATACGCTCAACTTTATGAATCAGGTACATTTGGTTTACTTAGAGTCCGAGCACAGGTGAAAATAACGAACAAAAATATTAGTTTTGGATCAGTAATGACGAGTCGGCTGAGGCCTTCTGGGAGGTAAGTACGCCTTGCTAATCAGCAGACCGTTTTCCTTATTATCTTGTAATAGCATGAATGGTCCACCCATGGCACTTGCTACAGGTTCGTCGTTTTCGTAAAGGAGGGGAGGGGAGCATTTTTCTCAAGCTACGATTCAGTACCCTTCGACCCACCTGCTTGCCATCAGGCAGCACTAAAGGACTCGAGGTACGATCCCCTGTATCGCAATTCATAGCACCTCCTCAAAAGTCTTTTCAGGCTGTCATTTTCTTCGAAAACGTCGTCAAACTCTTCCAGGTTCATATGGAATCACTGTATTTATGGACCTTTGACTCAATCCAAGCACTCAAATAGACCCTACCGACTTTTACCTGGCTGGAAAATGAAGGAATCACCCCAACCACTTCCAAGACTTTCACTCTCTCCCAGCTGACTTCTGCCTTGAAGTCTCAATCTGTATGCATCATTTAATAACCTTTCTTGGCACATATTCACAAGTCGAACCTCAGGGCTTCACTCCTATGCTTACCTGCGACAGCAGCACCCTCAGCCAGATCGCTTGGTACTTCAATCTGAAGGGATCTCTCATTGACGGCATATTCGTTCCCATCGGTATGTTCAACAGTAAAGTATTTTATATTTCCATCTGACGATCTTTAGATTCTCCGGAAAGCAGTGATTGCCCTTCGAGCGGAATTATGTATCCACCCAAGAGCGGTGGCTCTACGGTTTCCACTGGCCCCACTGTATGTAAATATGTCCGTTGTATTGATCAGCTACTGAGCATGCAATTCTTCAATCACAGTCAACTGCTACCGGTTCCGTGAGCACCGCTGCTCTCCTTTTCTATTCATCATCCAGAAAATTCATCTTTACCTTTCAAATAGGGGCCCACGGGTTCACCAGTAAGTAACTTTGAAAATTTAGTCTGTTCTTTTTGAGAACTAATGCGTATTTATTAGGCACCTGGTTCTTTACCCTCCAAAGCCACTATCCACGCCGTCACGTCCAGCGGCTCAATAACAGGAGGACTTCTCTCTCTAGGTACTTGGTCAACTCAGACTTTGGCTACCTACACCCTTTCTGGCTCAACTTCAAGCTTCACCATGACCTCTTCCAAAGGTAACTGCGGTGTTAGCGGCGGGGAGTTCTCATGCGGAAGTGGTGTGTCCCAGACGACTTTTTCAGCTGTAAGTAATTGTTTTCAGAGGTATCTATGGTATTATTTGCTAATGTTTGAGTTATAGGTCCAGGGCTCTTCGGGAACTCTGCTCCTTGCCTCCGGTGGGTCGACAGCGTGGAGTAGCGATGGCGTTCCCAGTGGCAGCACTGTCTTCACGGTGTTCACGGGTTCCGGCCATTCTGACGACTATACGCTATCCATCGTGAGCTCATAGGCTGCCAAATCCATCCTTGTAGGAATTTTCGCAATACAAGTAATCGAATTGAGAATCGAATTAAATTTTGAACTTTGTTTTTTGTCCACGTTCATGCAATTGAGTACTATAAACTTTGTTCATACGCTCTCTGATGTGACGAGTCCATCGTTTATCTCCGCTCTTGTCACCGACCTTTACTTTGTTCCGTATTTTTCGACGCTCAGTGAGATATTTCGAACCCTCATGTCGTCTACGGAACTGGTCTCTCCTGGTCTCTCGCTACATTCATTCTGGCATTTGCGTGTCTTGCGGAGTTAGATGACCTAAAGAACAAAATGAGGCGGCGTCCTACTTGGTCATCGGGTGATCTCCGATTTTCTTGGGCTTCCCTGAACACTGGAGTTATCCAACCTGACTCGTCTCCACTCCCCACTTGAGCATTCCCCATGCCTCCTCCGTCTAATAGCTCTGCATTGCACCTCCTCGTCCTTCCAGAGCCTTTCTTCGTGATCAAGCTAAAGCCTGACCAGGAGATGGCACCATGTGTCATTAAGGACCTGACAGACGGCAAAGGCTCATTTTACTCTGTAACCCGGACTAGCGAGGAGGTCTCCATTGTGGGAGAGGCGTACAAGTGGATGCCTGCGAATTATAAAGAGCAGGCGACTTGGATGTGTATAAAGATCCAAGGACCTATGGAGCACAGTATGTGTGATTTTTCTAGGCTCCTGAAAGGCCACTAACATTTCATCTTTGTGTAGGTCTAACAGGCATTATGGCTTCTTTGACAGCTCCTCTGAAGGCGGCAAAAGTTCCTGTTTTTGCCTTGTCTACATGGTAAGTCGAAACACATCTCCAACTGGAGCATGTAGTTTCTAATCTCGGGTCAATAGGAACACAGATTACGTCTTGGTTCCAAAGGAAATGATCGCAGACGCGGTCACGACCCTTGAAAGAGACGGTTGGGTGTTCGTCCAGGGAATCAAGGGCAACAGGGTGGCACGGCTGTAGGTGTAGGTCCTAAAAACTCATGCACGAGCTACGGGGATGATATTGCCACAAGGCAGCACATATTCCTACTGATTTTCGCGTTCCCTATATCTGCAATCGGATTTGCAGGAGTTCGCAGCAACTCAGGACCAGAACGTTGTCGTCTATACGAAGGTAGTATATTAGATAAGGCTTTATGGCTACTACAGATAAATTACGAATATAGTGAAAAATCCATGATGGGAACCAAACCTAGAGAGACCTAGAGCCCTGTTTATCCTAGGGAAACCCTTCAGTTGGGTGTGAGACCTTGCTTTTCAGAAGGTGACTTCCTTGCTGACGGCTTTTCTTGGGCCTCCTTGCCTGTCTTTCCAGAACCAGTTTTTTCCTCTTGGACCTTTCCGGGATTCTCCTTTTCCCAAACCTTGAGAGCGACTTCATACTCCTCCCATATTAACCTGCCAGCCAACTCTCCACCGTACTCGCCATCATCCACGATGTCAAGTACCTCCTCTTCAAGAGAGCCCTGGTCTTCCTTCTTGCCCTTAGCTTTGGCTTTTGCAGCCTCTGCTTGCATTTGGCGGTCCTTCTCCCTGAGCTCATCGGGCACATTTACGTTAATTTGACAGCTGAACAATCAGCATAAAGAGCTCCAGGAAGGAGAACTTCTTCGAGCATATCGAAAGAGGATGCATCCAAAGCATCCTTCGGAGTTTTATCCTTCGCTGCTTTAGTTGCTGCTAAAAGTTTGAAAGGAGTGGGCAGGAAGAGAACGTGCAGGATGGTTTGCATAGCGGCAGCTGGAGTTTTAGTCAGGATACGCAAGAGCGGCTGGAAACCGACATAGCTATTTGATTCTTTAATATCAACTCTTTTAAATCATGCAAAATAACGCACCAGAGGAGACCAAGGTACGACCCCGTCGGAGACATAAAATCGGCATTGAGTAGAGATGATGCAGTATCCACCCTGCCGATGCCCGGAGAAGCACTGACTGCGACGATGTTAGACTTCTGGAGTTTTGAGCTAACGATAGGGATGGCCTTTGAGCCCTCTTCTGTCTCTGGAATTGGTGCAGTTGTTGGCAGCGCATCGAGTACGCGCTGGAGATGCCGAGTAAAGACAATGGACCGCAAAGATCTTCGACCTTCCGAAAGGAATATTGACTTGGATTTGCTTGTCGATTCGGGTGCGTCAAATGATGGGGAGAAAGGTAAGCCGGCAGCGGCTGCATAAAAGGGGTTGACAACGTTGATTATTCGTATGTCTCTTTCTGCGGGAGCCACCAGAAGAGCAGGCAACAACAGGGTCGTAATAAGGAATGTTGCCAAAGAAAGAGCATCTCTTTCCTTTTGGTCTTGGTCCTTTGAAGCCCTGGAAAACAGTTTCGGCGAGCCAATATGCTTGTGCTCATGTGCGAATATGATGGCATCCAGACGTTGTTCCTTTCCTGTCAAGAATTTGGTGCAAAAGGCTCGGATGGAGGAGGGTGAGGTGAGGTCACACTCCTCGGCGTATACTTGTTCATTGGACGTGTCATTGCGTATGAGATCGATAATGATAGAAACATTCTCTGCATCTATGGGATGCGGCAGAGAGAGCAATGACATGTGCCCCCCGTTGGGCCAAGGACTGCAGCAGGGTCAGGCCCAGCGGAGTAAAACCTCCCTTAGAAGAGGAACTGTCAGATTAGCTTGACTAGTAGTGACATACGAACTTACAGTGAGTAGAATAGTCCTGGCATGGAGGTCCCTCTCCCGGTTGGTGGTTCGACCCTGCGAGAAGGCTCTAAGCACGAGAACGGTGATGATGCCAGCAGCGATATGAAATAGATATTTGGTTGGGAAATAAGCCGAGGCAAAAGCCTCTGCAATGCGGAGAACCATGATTATGAGTTGGAGAGAGGGTGCTCAGGCATGCTGTTGTGGTCAGAGTGATATACTAGTTTCACGCCGTTTTCGCTGTGTTATTCTGACCCGTTCTCACCATCTATTCTTTCACGAAAGAAGCCTTATAGAATAGGATAGCATGGACAGTTGCTAGAAGAAGAATTCATTCATAATTGACACTTTCAAGTCGTTTGAGTTTACTACCGTCAAGGGCTGTCGTGGTTTGTCGTTTGTCCCCGAGGCAGGAACGCGACTCCATTCGGTCACCGAAAATTTGTTCCACCTCTGCCAGAGCCTCCACGCTCACTGTCTTACAGCGCGCTCGTTCAGCTGTAAAGTGCATCGCTGCGCTCGACTAGCAGTAGTTTCAATAGAGACTTCTGCCCTCTGAACATACACATCGAACCTCATATACTTAGCTGCAATTTTTGTTGTCACAAATGGATGCCACAGCGTCTACGACGAGTGCTCATGCTCGACGCGTTCTACCTTCGCGGAATAGACGAGGCGGGCCCAATGTCGGGATCGGGAATTGCGAAGCTGATTTGCTCATTTTGGATAGTTACAAACGTCAACGTGGGTTGAACCGTCTTTTGATGCAATGCATCCTTCTCATTCCTTTGTCGCAGACGAAGCCGGGCCTATTGTCGCTCTCGATACTCCATTCTTGCTTACGACTAATTCTAAACATGCTATCGAGGTGCCCGGCGATTCCGGAGCACCAATTCGCGTCAATATTGTTTTGAACGACAGCCATTTTGCGCGTCCTGAAGTTCTCAAAGCATGTCGCGAACAAGAAATTATTCAGACCCCAGACTTTGAGAGCATCGCCGAGTCGTCTTCGGTTGGTGGACGCATGAGACCCCGTGGGGCGGAGGATGTAAGGTTCTTGCAAATTCCAGATAGAACCTTCTCAACTGATCCTCTTGCCCTTCTCCAGGAGAGCGCAGAAACCTCCGATGCTGCCTACGAAAAGCGTCACAGGAAGTTTGAAACGTTCGAAAAACGCCAGCGTTTGAGAGAAAAAGAGAAGCTCAGGCATGAGCATTATAAACTCAAGGAGAGAATTGAACAGCTCAAAGGTATGGAGAGTTCTGCGTTCATGGCTCTCCCCGCTTCATCTTTTACACCGCCACCGGTTCAGGCTCCTGCTGAACTTGACGAGATCGTTGCAGCAGGCAGCCCTTATGCACATATCAATGGCATGGCATCTCACGCCGAAGGTGAACGTCGCAGGAAGGAAATGCTAGAAAACGCATACAAGCTAGAAAAACGCTACGCCTACCTCCTCCCACCTGATCGTGTTCGTAAAACTCAAGACGACTCATCCTCCTTTAAAAAGCCAAATGAAGGGGCAGGCGACGAATCGGAAACGGAAAGGACATCTACTTATGCTGGCACGTCGAGAAAAGAAGCAGAAGGCCTCAAATTACGCCTTCCTGCTCGCTCTAGTGCGTCAACTACGCCTGTTCCCTCTCCTTCTGCTTCTAGGCCTCCTGCTACGAAGAAAACTAAAGGAACCGGTTCTTCCAAACAGTCGGCTTCTCGGCTGCGCAGGAGGGTCTCTCAACACCGTTATCCGCTACAGCTCCTCTGGAGCAACAAGAATTTTTTGCACCAAGTCCCCATGTTGATGTTGAGATGTTGAGTCCCGAACCTATCCGTGTGTTGACGCCGGCTCCTTTGATGTCAGCTGCTGAGGTCGCCATACCTCACACCCCGTTGGTTGATGTCGAAAACGTCTCAGCCAAGTCTCCGACCCCAGTCCCAGCTCCAGCTCCAGAACCCATCCCATATCTGCAAAACGGATCTGCTCATCCCGCAGCCGCTTCTCCTGTACCACCAAGCACAGAGCCACTCAAAGAGATGGACAGGTCCATTGACATGGACGTTGAGATGGACGATGGAGAGTCAGAAAAGGCACCCTCGGATAATGAAGCCGAGGCTCCAGAAGAGCCGGAGCCGCAGGCAGAACTTCAGCCAATTTCTTCACCAACCCCTGAACCAGTGTCAGCACCCGCACCCGAGCCAGCCGCTGTCGCTGAGAAACCTAAAAAGAAACGTGGTAGGAAGCCAAAGAAAGCTGTGCTTCAGGAATCAAAGCCATCAGAGAAATTTCGACCAGGTTGGAGCAGACAACTGTCGCAGATGAACCAGGTCCAAGCGGCTTGCAGGAGTCTGGGATTGCCAAGAGGCCACTGAAAATTTGGCTAATGCTCCTATAGGCCCAGAATTCGAGACTATCTCAGTCACTCGTCCCCGCAAAAAAAGAAAAAACGCAAGAGCAGATTCTGTGGGAACTCCTTCTATGTCTGCTGCTCCTACTGTCACTGCGGAGCCCCAGTCGACAGCTAGCAGTCGCAAGCCTAGGTTCTACGGCGGGCACAGACATTATCAAAAGTTCACCAACTCTGCAGGAGAGTTGGAGGTGACGACGAGCTCACTCATTATTGCTGCTCTCCTCAAGGGTCAGAGGAATAGTTCATTGCGGCATGGCACAGCTTTTGGTGTCAAGGTGTCCGAAGCATACTTCATGAAGGAAAGAGATTTTGATATGCCTTTTATCGCTGACTTTGATCGCGATTCCTCTTTCCCTTCGAATAACCTTAATGGAACCGGTCCAAGGGTTGTAAACCCCGCCTTCCACGGGCCTGCCCCTCCTCCCCCTCCAGCTCCCGTTGCGGTGGAGGTTCCAAGTATTGAGGCCGAGGTTGAGGCCGAGCCCCAAGAGGAGACCAGTGAAGAGAAGCATACAGAGGAAGACGTCCAGATGGAAGCTCCAGAGCCAGAACAAGTGGAACAAGCGGACCACAGGGAACCATCTCTTCCGGAGGTAACCACCCTAGAACCGACAGTGCTCCAGCAGCAGGATGAGGACGCTATTCAAGTCGACGAGCACGAAGGGCCTAACATTGAGGCGACCCAAGACGCGGAAGAGAAAACGGACGGGACTACCCCGATTGATCAGCTTGAGCCCGAGGAAGAGGCACAGCAAGCCGACCCAGTTGCAGAGCCTGTCGATGCCGATGTCGATGGCGACGAAGACGAAAGTGCTCTTACGTCCCCCACGGTGGATACTGAACCAGAAGATACTAGGATCAAGCCTAGGATTTTATCCGTCCCAGCTGACCCCGACGAGGAAGAATTAGAATGGTGAATTGTGATTTTTGAACCTCTTTTTCGTCTCGTAACTCGTTTCGTACGTAGTATGTCCTTCCTACTTTTCACCTTTAACTTTTACAGTTCGACTGCTTTCTTTTTGTAACTTAATGTTAAGAGTAGAAGTGGTGACGGGTCTAGTTTATGAAAATATGTATATTTTTTTGTTCTCGCCTTGTTCCATAATTTGGATTAAGATAGTCATTTTATTATAAGGTACGAACTAGGCTTCTTAAGCTTTCGCGGTTGATCGAGATGAGCGCGGTTGGAAGGCTTGAGTGATAACATCAATTGCATGCTTACGCTGGGGCAGAGAGAGCCCTGCCCGCCGCGAAAGCGTAAGCTGTGCCAAATGGACAGGATGAAGCTCGTCTGGTGGAGTATCGAACTTCAGATATGGGCTGATGTAGTCGGAATAATCCCCAGACTTGGATAAATTGCTAACAGCAGTGGAGGGGCGAATGTAGCCAATGAGCTCGGAGAGCGTTGCAGAAATTGGTTCGGGGCCTGTAAACTCCGGGAGGATTTTGTCATCTTCGCCCGGTGATATGTCGAACTCCTCTTCTTCTGATGCAGATGCTACAGCAGACTTTCTTAGGTTGGGACCGCGACGCTTTCTCTCCCGCTTTTCAAGGGAGTAATCATTAGGGTTGTCTTCAGCTCGCTGCCGTTCCCGTCGAAGACGTTGCTCCTTTCGCTTGGCTATTGATGCAGCCAGAACTTCCTGACGACCAGCAGGCAGACTGGGATGGGTCTTGACAGCCTCGTCAGGAAGATCCCTGGCAAATACCATTTCTTTGCGACGCAGACGTTCCTCCCTCTTCTTTGCCGCTAATGAAGCTTCAAGTTGGCGTTGACTGACAGGAGCTGTCTCTTTAATGGATGCTTTCTTCTCTCCACCTTCCTCCGTCTCAGCGGCGTGGGCAAGCTTTTCATTCAAGTCCGTAAATTTGAATAATCCGTCATCCTGAGGGGTGGCAGCGTCTACAGGTTCCATTTCGACTTGGGAGGGAACAGCCTGCTGTACAGGCTGCTCCAGGAATATGGAGGGAGTGGTCGGCTTGCGTGCTTCCTCTTGACGATGGCGACGTTTCTCTTGGCTTCGGTTGGGAGTGAAGTTTGCGAAGAAGTCATCCTGGCTGATTTGAGCACGACGGGCAGGTGCCTCTCCGTTGGCTTCACCTTGCTTTGGCATTCGAGGAGCAAGTACAGGCGCCTCTCTAACAGCCTCAACAGCCTTCAGCATTTCACGACTAGGAGCGAAGTCGCGCATAACAGCGTTTGCCTTTTCAGCATCCCTTGCTAGACGGGCTTCTCTCCTCCGTTGTGTTATAACATTAAGATCTTCGCGCGAGGGAGGTTCAACCCGGACTTTAGGTTCGGCGCGAGCCAGCCTTCCAGCCAAACTTTTCTCTGGGGCTTTCTCCAGATAGCTGATGTCGGCTTGGTAGGCTTCCGCTTTCCTGCGGGCTTCCTGCCTTTTAGCCTCCTTGGCTTGCTCTTCTGCCTGCTTCCGAGCCTGCTCCTTTTCCATTAGTTCCTGCCTACTGGCTATACGAGTAGACAAATTAGCATGTTTGGGATAGCAGGTGTGGTTTTGCGACTTACGTATGACAATTCCACCCCATTCCCTTGCCAGCGGCCGTCCCTTTGAAGGACTTTCAGTAGAGTAACGAGAAAGCCTGGATAGTGAGGATATAAAGCCAGGCCGGACAGAGCCTACAGCGTGCATTGCTCGAGCTCAACGTGAACACTCGGCAAAGAAAGTTGTCGTATTTGTCCGTGTGTACTCCGGCAATTCCTTTCCAGATTAAGCCTCTCACACTGCCCTCATCCGCCAGGGCTCAATGCAACCTTTCCTTGGTCGACTTGCCGTCAATTTCGTTCTTTGTCTTATTTGCTTCATCGCATATTCCTCCCAGATATTTATTATCTGGCCCTGGTACGGAGCCGTAGTTTCAGTCGAGCTTATTACTCTCCTTGTGCCTTTCAAGTGCGTATTGCCATTCCTTTCCCAAGTTCTTTCTGCTAATGCGGTGGTTCAAGCATATTTGTAGGACTTTTGTTGTGGAATTACTTTCTATGTGTCTTTACCGATCCAGGGCGGGTCCCGTCTGGATGGGTGCGTAATCGAACATTGTTGCAACTGTCGTCAAATTAAATGGCTCGTTCATCAGCAACCTGATACGAACACTGACGGCTACGAAGTAAAGAAACTCACGGGCGCGCCTCGCTTTTGTCGAATGTGTAAGAGCTATAAGCCGCCAAGAGCACACCACTGCAGGCAATGTAATAGGTGCGGAAGGTGTCTTGTGGCGCAATACCTTGACTTTCTAATGCTGAATGTAGATGTGTCCTGAGAATGGGTATGCAAACATGAAACTCAGCTGCCGATGACTCTGATCTTCTTAACCAGACCACCATTGTCCCTGGATCAATAATTGCGTCGGTCACTTCAACTATGGTCATTTCCTGCGATTCCTTTTCTTCGTGGACGTTGCATGTTCTTACCATCTCACCATGGTCACCAAAAGAGTGATGCACTCAATGGGAGCAACTTACTGGGTATGCTCGTAGTGACTCTGATTTTTTGCTGGAGAGCTGACACGAGTCATGGAACAGGTTGAACCTTCTACTGTGGAGCTTGTCATGATTATCCTGAACTACGTTGCATGCGTTCCTGTAATACTTTCTGTTGGCATTTTTAGGTAAGTTCCAGTCAGTCATTGATTTTCCTCAGCTGAATGTTTCTTCTTCAGTCTATTCCACTTTTATTCGCTGCTTAGAAATACCACTACCATTGAAGGCTGGGAAAAGGACAAAGCCGCAATAATGGTCAGGAGAGGAAAGATGCGCGAGGTGAGCTCTGCCTCCCCTTTAATCGCATCCAACCTCTTACTATGGTTCCCCTCAGATCAAATTTCCATATGTAAGCATCACTCTCAAACCAGCACCAAGTGTAAACTAATGCCACCATAGGATCTTGGTAGACGAAGGAACATCGAATCTATTCTTGGAAAAAGCCCTGCTCTCTGGTGTTGTCCTACTAGAACTCCAGGATCTGGTTTGAAATATGAATTATCCAACACAGAGGGTGAGTTAGTTAATCTTGCTACGAGGAAGGACATGTATGGGTACGACAAGGATCCCGAGCACCTCGCGTGAGGATCTATGTGAGTGAACTCCGTTTCAAAGGAATGTAAGCACTCAGCTTTCCATTCTAAACAGCACCCGTTTCTTCCTTCTTCTGTGTGAAAGTACTTTTTCTGATATTTATGCTAATATGTTTTCTCTGGCAGGGGAAGAGTGGCCTCCTAAGGACCAAGTTGATCGTTTTTCTCAATCATCTGAATCCATGACGAGGACAGGGAAGTCCTCCGCAATTCCTCGCCTTGGACTTACGAAAACGGACTCAACCCAGCTCTTCATCCCACAAATTCTGAACTCCGTTCAAGGAGGCGACGAAGGCTTCAGAATGGACTTCCTGGCTCTTCTTCTGTGCCTCCGTATCACCCTGACTACAGAGAAAACCAAACATTTGCAGATGAAGGAGAATACTCTGAAGAAACTGCAAGTGCAGGTGAAGAATTTTCACGACCAGGCAAAGTTCACGTTAGGAGAGGTTCGGAAGGCTATGAAGTTCGCCAGGAGGGACGCGAGGATATGCTTCGACGATACCTTGCAGAGATTGGCGAGGACCCCGATCGATACCTTCGTTATATTCCACAGCCAGACGAGGATAGTGAAGAGGATGAAAGCGAAAATATACCGTTATCATACCATAGGGAACGGCTTGCGGATGAGATAGAAATGGAGTAATTTATACCTTGTGGAATAGATTTGGTTGGACTATTGTCACATTAGAATTGTTGGATACCTGGTTATGTATGTACTTGACTTTATAATACGAATGGATGAATAGTTGAAGGCCTATTACCCGGGTAATTACATTCTTAGGGTACAACAAGAAAAGTAGTCTGGGCGTCAGAAATGAGTGTGGGCTATGATACAGTGATGCACAATATGGTACAGTATGAATGGATGCCTGGCGCCATGATCTAAATAAATGTACGGAGTGAAAGAAGAAAGGAAATAAAGTAAAGTCAAAGTGTTGGCCCCAAAATACAGCAAAGGATACGAGGCTCCACCAAAATAAGCACACCTATCATTACACGAGTCACTGATTCGTTCCGGACATTTAACCAGAAACTAAAGCTGAAGCCTGGGCGACATTCATCGACATAACCTTCTGGCAAATTTCTTCTGTCATCTCCACAACCGGCTTCACCAGTTGCTCAAGTTCTTTCGCTACATCAGCCTGGTTCTCCGAAACTCGCTGACGCATCGTCATGAAGAAGGGTACTATATCTGCCTCCATCTTCTGCAGAATGATAGGACGGATGTACTCGAGTATCTCGTCAACTTTCACAGGTGCGGGAGGGGGCGTTGCAGAGTGTGGCGGTGGTACGAGGGACGGCCTTTTGCGTAAGTGGAGTGTTTGAAGTTGACGACTCAGCTCTTCAATCTCAGCTTCTTGAGCTTTATTGGACTCGTCAAACATTTGAAATTGTTTGTCTGCCTGGAAGAAGGGAAGACCGATTAGAAGACGCTCAAAAACATAGCGCTTTATAAAACGAACCTGAGCGCACACTTCGTCCATCTTTATCTTTTCCGCTCCCAAGGTGGCAATCTCCGCTTGCAAATCATGCAATTTATTGAACAAAAGCGCGGCACGCTCAGCCTGGGCTCTGAGGTCGTCACCAGCCTGGGATACACCTTGTTGCAAATCCTCAAATCTTTGGGTGCTTGCATCAACGGTACTTTCAAGACTATCCAGCTGAATTTCAGCAGCCTTTTCCGCGATTTGTTGGTCAATGTCTGAAGGAGGAAAGCTTATACATATTCCAGAGTAGACCTGTTCCGAGGTGGCATCCATTTGCTGTTCTAGAATAGTTACAGCATCTTTAAGTTCCTTCCATGTCCAATTCCCGCGTTGGAAAAGTTCTGAGGCTGTTGGCGTCGTAGAACACGTAGGTGACGCTGGCGTCGGCTCTGATGCAGCCTTTTGTTCCAAAGTTTTCGATTCCTCTTTGGCTCTCTGTTCTACTAATAGGCGCTTGTGAAGATGTAAGCCCATCAGCCACTCCCGGAGTTCTGCCGTGTAATTTGCTACAATCTCCGTTGTCACCTCCGGATCTTTAACTTTACCTCTCGGAGCAAAATCAGGGAGGTCCAAGAGTGCTTGGAGAGCATTGTCACGGTTTTTTGTTGCGGCTCCTACCTTATCCTTATACCCTTGTCTGTGAGCATCTAAGGCGCTTCTCGTAAGAGGAGATGCGTGTGCGTATATTTCAGACACTTGGGTGCGCTTCCACTGCTCATCCTCGGTATTAGCCCGCCTAAGGAATATTTCCGAGATAATGAGGTCTTGCATGTGACTACAAGCGAAAAGGTAACAGTGTGAGTGGCATCGTTCAAAAATGGACAACAATGCAGAATCTTACGTTATAAGATCAGCGAACAATAATAGGCGCCCTTTTGGACCATCGTAGTTCTTCGTACTTGCAGGCACTGGCGATTCCGTACTTGAACCTTCATGTGGGTATACTTTTCCAGTCTCCCGTGCGGTCTTGGTCGCTGCGAGTTCAAGGGCCCGTTTTTGAAGACTTTCTTGGGCTGGAGATGGACGAATAGTGCCTTGTCTCTGTCGCGTGGGTAGTGGCACAGCACCCACCGGTCTCGAGGTGGACACAGAAGAAATAGGAGACTGGGAAGGGCTCTCGGGCAACTGCGGATCGGTTCTCATAGCAGGTAAGTCTGGTTTCTTGAATTGGTTTTGACGATCCTGGCGTGGAGGAGAGGCGCGTCTTCTTGGAGGTGAGGAATCCCGCATAACGATGTCTTTAGCTGCCTTTTCTTTGCCCTTTCCTTTATCCTGGGCTACTTGGCCCGCTTCAAATGGAGGGCCCCAACTGGGAACTTGAGATGACGAACCCCAGCCAGAAGAACCTGATGGGCCAGAATCTTGCGGGGATCCCCAGCCACCTTTCGTTGTAGAGCCAGTCGCAGCTCCTCCGCCACTCGACCAGCTGCTGGCACCCCATCCGCCACCGGATTCACTATTATTTCCCCAACCACTACCCGTTCCCCAACTACTGTTGGGTTGGCTCCATGCTCCTCCAGAAGTATCCCCCGAACTCGCTCCCCAAGTAGATGTATTATCAGCGGTACCAGACGCGCCCCAAATAGATATATTATCCGTGGTATTTGGCGCTCCCCAAGTGTATTGTCAGTGGTATTTGGCGCTCCCCAAGTAGAAGTTTGAGTTCGTGAATCAGCTACGGTTTCTGTTGACGAATTCCATCTGTTTGTAGTTTCAGCGGTTTTGGACGTAGATGCCGCATTCCAACTCCAGAAAATGACCTAGAGGGACCGCCCCTTGAATCATTCTTGGAGGTAATCCACGCTACAAGATAGACAATGTAAGAAGGGAAACAAGAAAGGATGGCGGTATGAAAGGAACATACTTTCCGTCTCGAAATTGGAGCACTCGCCCAATCCGCGTGCGAAGGATGGACGAATTCACAGTCTCCTCCTTTCGGGCATCCTCTCGAATTATATGGATTGCCATCGTCGTCGAAGTGCTAGTAGATTCAGGGTGATTTTCCATGCGCAAGATCTTGCAAAGAACGAGAACGCACCATACAACGGACGAGCGGCATTGCTGGATGAGCGCCTAGGCCTCTGTGATAATACTGATATATCGAAAAACAGTTCCAAGCGTGTAGAGATTAGAGAAACATCCGTGTGGAAGATGTTCAAATGATCACATGATTCTCCCTCTCTTCATTTGCCACCACGATCAACATGGCTTTTCCATTGACATTTTAGTGCTACGTGTAATCCGTCGGGATGGCCATAGTGCCTGGGACTCTGCTCATCGAAGTCTGCGTTGACTCGGTGCAGTCTGCAGTAGCGTTAGCACTGTCTTCCACGGCCGGGGGTCCAACATGCTGAAAGCGCGTTTTTCACAGGGCTGTGAAAGGAGGTGCTGACAGACTGGAAGTATGTGGCAACTTGGGAGTAGGCGGAGGCACTACGCCCACTGTGGGTCTCGTCAAGGCTATCCAAACTGTTGTTCCAGACGTGCAGACGATGGTGGGATCGAACGTTATTCTTGGGCGTCTACGTGACCCGTGCGCGCTAAATGTCATTTCCGATATAGGTCATGATTCGACCACGCGTTGGGGACTTTTTATACTCAAAGGAGGAAGTGTCGATCATGTTGGATGACATCCGGGTGTTCAAAGAACTAACCCAAATCCGAGGATTCGTTGTAGGTGCTTTGACTAAAGATGGTCGTGTCGATGTTGAGGTTATGAAGCTGTAAGTTTTTTTGATCTTCTTCAATTTACTCCAGATCGACCTCCACATCTATAGGATTGTTGATGAAATTCTTCCCTTGGAGAGTACGCGGACTTATTTTTGGTGCTAACAGATCTTGTGCTTATTCACCATAGTCTGTTTTCACAGAGCCTTTGACATGACCAGAGACCCAGTTGAAGGTATAAACTTTTCATTCAATACTGATCGATGACAGGAACCTAAAGGTTTTCCAGCCCTTTCTGATATCGCGGAAATCGGAGGGATATCGCGGGTGCTAACTAGGTAAGTACAGTCAGGTTATCTGTCCTTGATAACCGACCGTCCACTGATATCGGCGCCGAAGTGGACAGAAGCCTAAAGCTCCGGAAGGCCTTCCGACCCTACAAAAGCTCTTCAATATAAGGCAAAAAGTAGTGGATGACCCGATGTGGGGTTTGACGATTATGCCGGGTTCGGGCGTCAATGGAAACACCCTTCCATCTTTGCTAGAAACCTTACTTCCGCTGGGTCTTCGAGAAATCCATATGAGTGGTGGCAAATGGATTTCCGGTGGAATGGCATTCAAGAAGTCTGGCATGGGAATGGGTACGGATAAAGACACGGAGTGGAGCGTCTGGCGCACTCAAGAAGATGAGGTACGAACAGCCAAAGAAATCGCGACTACCATGTACGCGAAATTTGCCTCATCGCCTGCTACATGATCCATTGGAGACCTCCTGACATGATCCGTTGGACGCCTTGTACCTTCCTGTCGTGCCTCAGCTACCGGTATTCTCAAATAAATAATATGGCCAAATTTAACTCTGTCTGGACCTTGCCAGTACTCAACTTACCTGTGTTATATAGTCCTACTTGTGCACGCCTCTCCCTTCCACACTCAAATTGCAAATACAGAATAAGTTGTGATGCTAGATAAATGATTGTGGGTTTAATATGCGTCAAAAAGACAGGCATCCCCTACCGAGACTGCGATGCTCGCTCATAATTTGACCAAATGTTTTAACACATACAGGAGCTACTTGGTTCTTACCCGGCCATTACCAACTCTTGTAGCTTTTCGTAGCCATTACTGTAGATATTGCATTATCGCATTAGAGACTCTATGTATAGGTCATCTAATTATAGCTCAAATTAAAATCCCTTGCCCTCCACCAATTAGCGAACTTTATACCGTGCATCATCGATTGCATCACATTCAAACGCCGTGCATCATCATCTACGCTAATTCCAAGTCAATGAATATGTCCCCAAGGAAATAATTCATTCCATTATTTATTTAACCGTCGCAGTCAACATCGTAAACTGCACCGCATCATCCCAACTCATATAATTATATAGCCGATACCGTCGCACCGCTGACCCACTGTTGCACTCCTGTCTGGATGTCGCCTGCAAAATCCAAAGCTCCTCCTGTTGTGCCCCAGATATGGTGGTCGAATATCACCTTTTTCACACTGGTGCACGTCCTGGCAGTCATTGGCGTTTCTTACTTCCCGCCTTGGTCTATCAAGAAGGAAACGCTCATACTTTGGTTTCTGACATGGCAATTATGTGACTTTGGGTATGTACTGACCTGCTTATTTCTTCGCCCCACGTTGAACTTGCGTTTCTAGGGTCACAATAGGATACCATAGGCTGTATTCACACAAGGCGTTTCGCGCTGCTTTGAGCGTTCGGGTGGTTCTGGCCGTCCTGGGCTCTGCTGCGGTTCAAGGCTCCATCAAGGTGCGTAATATCGTGTATTTATGTGTATCACCTTTTTTGACGCGTCTTTCAATCGAAGTGGTGGTGAGTGTGTCAATATATGCTACGGTGAATCTACTGGTTCGACTCGCATTCCATCAGGTGCCTGCGACATAGATTGCATCATGTACGTTCTCCAAGTAATTGAAATTGGCTCATAGGACGACTAACAATTATTCACAAATGGCAGAGGTTCACTGACGACCCGGTACACGATCCGTACGTTTGGTCATGACTTGCTTTGCGTATATACACCTTGACAACGCGTCATAGTTATGCGGCAACTAGAGGTTTATTTTACTCCCACATGGGCTGGATATTCTACAAGCCCAATTACGAACGCATGGAGTTGGTAGAAAGAGATGACCTTGAGAGTGATCCGGGTGAGTGATCGTGTTGCTAGTGGCGTCGACCGCTGTATGGACCACCTTACTTGCGCAGTTGTTCACATTCAGCATAAATATTATGGTATGTCGTAAAACGCGTCCAAGTCACTGCACCGCCCTAATTCAATTCACAGTTCCTCTCGCTCTTTTCTTTGGATTTATATTTCCGACTTTATTGGCTTCCCTATGGGGTGACGCGTTAGGAGGGTATATATGGGGAGGCCTAGTTGCTCGGTTATGTGGTACGTTTTGTATGACGTACGAAGTCTGATGGATGCTAATATTTTTTTCTCGATAGTCTGGCATTGCACTTTCCTTGTCAACTCGTTTGTTCATTCCCTAGATTTTATCGTTTAAACTGAAACTAGGAATGTAGCTTAGCTCACTGGGACGGTTTACAGCCATATTCTGATGAAGATACCTCAAGAGGTAATCTGGTGAGCAAAAAGACCACAGTTCGAAAATGACACTGATCAACCTTGTAGATACTCGCCCTTCTGACAGGTGGCGAAGGGAATCACAACTTTGTGAGTCTGACGCCTGCTAGTCGGATTTTCCTGATCTTACGCTGTCTAGCATGTCAGTTATTCTTTACTTGAAGAAGGTTCTAACCGACGAATGAATGATCAATTAGCATTCATTTCCGCACGATTTTCGTTCCGGCCCATCTCTCTTCGACTGGGATCCCAGTAAATGGATCATTCTGGGATTGCAAAAACTAGGACTCGTAACATCCCTACGACGCGCGCGAAAGGACGATCTCGTCGAAGCTGTACAATACATGCAACAGAAAGATAGGTTGGGTGAAATCGAATCAGAAGACGGCACATGGACGGGCGAAATTTGGAATATCAATCAGGTCAAAGAATATGTGCAAGACGAGCCTGGAAGATGTGTCCTGTTGATCCACGGTTTTGCCGTCGACGCGACGAAGTATCTGGGAGAGCATGTAAGCGAACGCCGGTATTAACCTTTATGCCACTCAAACCTTTTTACAGCCTGGAGGGGCTATTATCCTTCGAAAATATGCTGTGAAATTGACAACTGATGTCGACGCGTGGCTCAAGGCCGAATGGGCCTTCAGTGGAGGACTAAACAACCATTCTCGTGCAGCCAGACGGAGAATGAGGGAACTGCGGTTGGCAAAACTTGTAGATTAACTAGATGCGTTTCCTGTTATGTAGACCATTAGACATGTAGCGATACCTGTAGGCTCAGCTAAGCAAGAAATTCCCACCCACGTGAAACG
Source organism: Gymnopilus junonius (assembly GCA_015501075.1). Lineage (NCBI taxonomy): Eukaryota > Fungi > Basidiomycota > Agaricomycetes > Agaricales > Galerinaceae > Gymnopilus > Gymnopilus junonius. The sequence goes on along the minus strand of JADNYJ010000007.1, from coordinate 261,212 downwards.
TGAGTGGGGCTTATACCAAGGTAGGGGTTTTACCAGGGCAATGTAAAGTTAGGGCTTTTTCAATTTATGACGCTCCATCCCTTCCACAGAATTATTTACTTTATAGAGAAAAGTTTTAGTAAAATCATTTCTGAGTCGAACTATCATTTTTTCCGATTTTATAGTGAGGTTTGTGTTTTGATAATGACGAAATGAAAAGTAGTGGTGAGATTGTTTCAACTTTGTAGTCTCTTTCGCTTTGATCACCGGCGTCACAAAGACGTCACACGCGACTCTCTCTCGCTTTTACCACCACCCCGCCTTCAACAGTTGCCTCAACGATGCCCCCGGGTCAGCAAATCCATGAGGATAAACTCCAGAAGTCTGTTCAGGCCCTCAAGCGTCTTGGCTGGCAATCCACCAACAAATTTATCGAGAAGTACTACGATGATAATGTGTCTAAATATCTAACAGGTGACATCTTCCAGAACTTCCAGCGGGACTTTCTGACCTAAGCGTGGCCAGGGTGTGAGTTCCGTGGCAGGTGGATTGGGCCGCAGAGGTGCAGCTGGTGTTGACGGCACAACCTTGCATTTTCGAGGTGTATTATATACATTAAGGGGGAAGGTGGTGGGCCATAGAATACTTGAAGAGAGTGGACTTCAATAATTAGTTTGAGAGGTAGCGTAGGGGCTTTCTATACCATTTTTCATGGCATCAGAGGCTAGGTTGTAATATATTTCAGAATTTCTCCTATTTTCTGTCATGCTCTGAGTCCGGTAACTAAAACTTTTGTAGACTTGAATTTCAAAGACTACAAATCAAATGTAATGGCCGTGATTGATCGCATTGCCCTGCCACATGGCCTACTTTCACACAAGACCGTCCACTGTGTGGACGTGTTTTGGTACGAGACTAGCGATACCTGTACCAATTTAATCACGTATACAAGTGTACACAAAATGAATCACGATCAACGCGTTTGTGTGCACGTGACATTCTCAGTTAACGCCAGTGTAGCTGTCCGTGCATATTATAGGACTCATTCATTATCCGCCAAATTCTACAGCAGATATCGCCAACTTTTTTGTTCCCAGCAATTCATATAGAGAGCAACGAGCTAAGCAGGAGAATGTCGAAACGAGAGCTCGAGTCTCTGAACTGGTCAGCGGACAATGAGGGGTCACGACATAAGCGACGCCGGGAGACGGGGGGCTACTCGTCAGACGTCGATGTGACCATGTCGGATCCCATCGAGCCCGGTGCAGAGAACGGCGGCGGTGCGAGCAGGCAGGAGGTCAGAGAGCAAGGCCTCAAGTTGTGGCAGACCGTGAAAGATGCGGTGAATAAAGAGTCAGTCCAAAATCTCGCGAACGTCCTGCCTTATTGGATCTCCTCTTCGCCTTTCGCTCTCCGTCTCTTCCTCTCTTTGCATTCTTGCTCTGACACTCTTTTCTTCACCGCACTTTTAGGGGTGTCATCATCTCAACTCCTTTTTTACGGAAACCGCTCAAACGACAGTATCCAGACTACTACGCCATCATCAAGCAGCCAATTGCACTCGATGACATCAAGAAACAATTAGACAGTAATGGCTACGCCACTCTGGAGGCCGTCAAAACCGATTTCGAGCTGCTTTTTGGTAATGCCAAAGCCTATAACCAGACGGAGAGCGCTATCTATCAGGATGCGAAGGAGCTGCTGGTACGCAGGCGATGTCCACTGATCTCCCTTTCCTCTGTTCCACTTCTCTGACATCGTCTCCTCTTTACACAGAAACTAGTACATAAGACGTATAATAAGATGGTCCCCAGTGAAGAAGACGGGGACAATGGAAAACCGAAACAGCCTAACCTCACTCGGTTAATCAGGACCAGGTTGGAAAAACTGGTTGCAAAGACGGATTTCGAGTGAGCCGCTCCCTTATCCATGGCCCAGAAGCATGCTTAATACTCTGATTGAAGTGGTCGGGTCTTATCCGACGAGTTCATGCAATTGCCTTCAAAGAAGCTATGGCCTATATATTACAAAACGATCACGAAGCCTCGATGTTTTGAAGAAATATTTGTAGGTCCTCATCACAAACCTGTGGATTATCTACTCATTTCCATCTGCAGAAAAGTATCAAACGGAAGGAGTATGAAACAACAGCCGACTTTGCTGCTGACGTGGAACTCGTATTCTCAAATGCTACAACGTTCAACCAAGACCATACACCGATTTGGAATGACGCCGTGGCACTTCGTGTATGTCCTTAACATTGGCAATGAGCGACGCTTGCTAAGATTTTATGCCATTAGGAATATTTTCGCCAATTAATGTCGGATCTTCCTCCTCCCCATAATCTACCTGAATATACGAAGCCTTCGAATAAAATCAAGATCAAGCCTCCGCAACCTATCCAGCCAACCCCTTCGAGTTCAGCTCTTCCTAGTTCAAAAACTGAACCAGTGCATCTCTATCTCTCATGCTTCGCGTGCCCGCGCAGCCAAAATCTACTCCGCAAGCATCTACATCAGCCACCCCAACACTTCCTAAGACTACACAAGCCCCTTCACTTCCTACACCCACTCCAGCCCCACTACCGACTACGAAACCGGCCCCTTCACCGGCATCTAAACCTAAGCCAAAAGACCCACCACCGCAGGTGCCAGTGCAGAGCAAAGCCCCAACACCCCTTCCCCCTCCCCAACAAGCCGTCTCCTTCATTAACGCAACACCATCTCATTACCCTCGAACTGCTGCCTATGCAGTTCATGCACCCGCTCCTATCCCTGCTCCTGCAACGGATATTACCCGTCCAAGCTCAACGTTGAATGTCAATATTCCCTCTGCATCACAGTCACCCGCCCCTGCCTCTCTTCCTCCAAGTCACCAATTGAAGAGTATAAACATTGGGGTACAGCCGACAGGACGGACGTTGAGCTGGATCATCGTGACAGAGTTAAATGTTGGGCCTTACGGCTTATGCCGGGCGAAACGACTGTGCTTGTTAATGATATCAGTTTCATGGGGGATGAGGAGGACGAAGAGAGTAGTGATGAGGAGGAGCATGATGGTGAAAAGCAAGAGGACGAGGATGCTATGGATGTGGATGTGGACGTTGAGACGACGGAAAATCCATCCCCTACGAAGAGTGGCCGAAAGAAAGGCAGGGGAAGAGGTCGTGGTCGGACTGCCAAAGTCACTAGAGCTGCACAGGCGGCACAAGCGATGAAAGCAGCCAAAGCGGCCAAGAAGAAGGCGGTGACGAAAATAGGCGAGATTCATCTGAAGCTGAACAAGATTGCGGTAAAGGAGCTACCTGAGAAACCGGGCGAGTGGAATGTGTACCTCCCGGTCGGTGCCAATACTATAGAGGTTGGTGAATCGGGAGGCATGTCATGGAAGATTTATGCGGAAAGATTGGCAGATGCATAGCGCGTCCTTGCCGTTCTTCTCTTGTTTGCTCTCCGTCCATTGCCATTTTCCATGTCGTCGCTTGCTGTCCTCCATGTTATCGTCTTTCTCGCACTTCTCATTGATTTCTTACTTTTCATATATCGGTGGCCATCGTATTTTTCGATCCTTTTATGTCGTAACGCCATCGCTTGTGTCAACTTAATTTATAACTACTTCTGAATAATTCAATACTTACTTTCAACAAAGTATCTCCTAATGTTACGCTGTTTGTGGATGACTGGGCGTTTTGGAATTTCACCAAAAATGGAGTACTGTCTGTTGAAAGGCATGCTCAGGGCGAGTTATGCGACATGTCGTTCTAACCAAAGTTGGACCAAAGCTCAGGTTTATCACACGAAGAATAGAGTTGAAGCTGTTCATTGGAGGCGTTAAAAACCCAGTGGGAAAAGCTACCAATGGCAGGAACATGAACGAAAGAGAATCTAACATAAACGTTTGTTCAACATCAACACATCAACAGAGTCATCCCATAATCGCCACGCCTAATAAAGTTATAGTCAATCCTTGGTCAATCCATCAAAAATCCAGTGTTATGCAGTAGAGCCAAGAGAGACGATCCAGGGGAACGTCGACGAAGAATGAAAGAGCGGTTGGCCCTTGATTTATACAATCAAGATTGGTGGCTGACCTGCAGCCGACTGAATAATAAGATGAACTCGGCGGCTGCCTGTGAGAACTAATCGTCGGCATGAAGCAATCGAGCATTTCGAATGCGGCTGGTTATCCGCAAGAATCCCTTCCGATTATGTACGTAGCAAGCGGGTAGTAGAATCAGCTCAAGGACGCGAAAAAGGGCGAAAAGCATTTCTTTATCATTGTACGTCATTTCTTCCAAGGGTATACGCAACGAGCGGCAGCCGTAAATGTTGAAAATGACCTGTCCAGCATCTTCCATCTCCACCGCCAATGTGCAACAAGTTCCGTGTCTATACGATCGTAATAATTCTTTTTTCCCCTTGTTCCACCCAATCTGCTTTATCATTCTCGGAGAAATGTCCAATTCTTTGGAAAAGTCCCTCGTCTGCGGTAGCTAAGACCAACGCCTCGACAAATGATTGGCCTCAATCCCATATAATCGGAGCAACCCATACCTGAGCAACAGCCGCTATATCTTCCATGCAGTCAAACCACACAGACCCTATATGTGTCCTATTCCGAGAGGCCCCATTGTTTTCCAAGAATATTTTACCCTAATTTTTACTCGAATCTGATCCTGGCTCCAAGGTTGCTTCGTGCATGAATACTTCCAACTTCAGGTATCCCGCTGTAACAGCTGCCAAGGCAGAACCTTGACGAGCCAGTGTGACATTGCATTCTACGACCGTGCACTGACCGACATCGTATGCACCTGGCTCCAATTTGCTTTCGAGACTTGGCATGTTGGTATGTCTATCGACGGAAGCCCAGGACCATGAAGGGGCGCGATAAACTTTTGATCTTTCAGGGGGACCAGTTGTAGGTGCACCAATATTCTGCCACACTAAATCTTCCAGGAAGGTGTGCTCCCAAAGCCCCGCATGGTACCTGCTACGCCGCAAAATATGATGATACTGTTCAGCAATGCCAGCCAAGGCATTGAGTTTGTCTTCGTCTGGTCTTGACAGACTGCGTCGAGAGTACTCCCAAATCATGAACAACCAGGAGCGTCTTGCCCACATGAGCTCCTCCGGAGACAGGTCCTGGGCGCTAGCAGAAGAAAAAGCTTCTGGCAGCCGTGGCCCAGTGCTAGGTTCGCATAAGGCGTCGCCAATATTGACCGGTTCTGTCTGGCAGTAATATTTTATCGTATCTGCCGCGAAGATGAAACTTCTTTTGGAAAGGACACGTTCTTGGAGACACCAGCCACGATAGTTCACTGGCTCCATTTCGTCGTGGTACATTTGGGTGACATCATACCCAATCATCTCTGTTGATGCAAGGTAAACGGTACCAACTTTTCCATCGGGGCAGATGAAGAGGATGTACCTGATGGGATCCGAGCAGGTCGATCTTGTAAGAACCCTTCGTCAACACCGTTTGCGCACGCCGCGATAATTGCAAAATGCGCGTTTGTATATATTTTGTGCATCTGAGATATCTGTCGACCCTTATCATCTGCCGAATCCTGCAGAATACAGAGCGCATTGATCCACAGATAGCGCATTCCCCAGTTATGTGCCGATATCAAAACGTGCTGGATCGTTGGCGGAAACAGCTTGATGTCAAAGGCATCTTTGACGAAGAAATCAACATTTCTGGCCGTGGAGACTAGATATTGATTTCGCCCCCATACGTAACTTAGTGTTGCATAAACACCTGGGACATTATTGGTTATGACGAGTTCGGGGCGTTGGATATTCGAGCAGTCAATGACTCGATCTGGTAAACTACTTGTTTCGATAGGCTTGGGGCACTTATCGTGTGTCCTAATGTGACGATCGAGCATTCGAGCGCTAATCTGTAACTGGAAGGGCACTAACTTGAAGAACACGATCGCGGGCTAGGATGATCTGGCTTGCATTATCATCTGCAGAAACTTGAGCAATGCTGTACAGGTCCAAGAAAGATATTAGAATGCAATTTACCCATGGTGGTATATAAACGATAGCCAAAGCCGCTAAGTATTAAATGACCCATCTTTTCCACGATATTGGACAGTCAGCTTCCTAATTCCTGCTGGTGTATATTTCTCAGTCTCTGTGCTGGATATAACTGTAATAGTGCATTCTCCGGTGCCTTTCTTTGCACCGCTAGATAAAAGCTTGCACCAATTACAGCCCTGCGTTATGGAGTCACGAATGGCTTCCCATGTTGTCGTATACGAATAACCTTTTGAACCAGGAGTTTCTTCCATAGTCCACACAGACCGGAATGTATTAAAAGTAAAAAAAATGCCCCCAGCAATGTTCGCAAACGAGTGAGCGAATAGCAGGGTCGTCAAATCGAAGCTCTGGGTACGACATTTGCCAAGTTGACAGTAGTCCACAGGATAAAGCCAGATCGAAAGGAAAACAGTGAAAGGAGTCAGGACGGAGAACGGGTAGTGAGGGATGAAAGGAAGTCAGACGACACAAGGTTTGCGAGGAAGTGGATATTCATATCGCCCATGATAGTGTCTTGTAAAAGTAAATGTGCAAGGATCGATTGGCGCGTCGGCGTATGAGCCAATTGTCACGTGAATTTGATTTATTCAGAGGCTCAATTAATCACCCCTTTCACCCTAACCTTGCTTTCTGCCCTTGAATTTTTTGCATTCAGTGTCGTCTGTCAGAGCAGCTGGGTCAGCATTGGAAATTTGAGTTGTGAGTCACTGCCTTGCTACCAAAATGGCAGCCACAGCTTTTAACTTGCATCTTTCAGCTTGCAGGATTTTTTGTCTAATCCTGAGGCACATACTTGACTGGTGAGCCATCCTGCCGCTAATACCAGCCAGTTTTCTTATATTCACAAACTGCTAGTCTCATTTCGTGTATCTGTATATCAGAAACAATTTCGACATGGCGCCCACAGCTGTGAACTCAACTACAGAAACTAAAGCTGAAGATACTCTCAAAAAAGCAAATGGTTCGGTAAAACCGACAACTGTGCAAGAACACGAGGCACATACTCCTCCAGAAGATGTCGACGGAGATGATATCGGAGATGGCGAAGACGAGGCCGCTGGAGAAGGTGTTGCTGGAGGTCAACATCGCTATCTTTTGCACGGTTTTCTAATTCATACACTGACTTGTTATTCTTGAAGCTGAGGGAAAGAAGAAGAAAAAGAAGAAGAAATCCAAGAAGAAAAAGTTGGAGCAGACAGATCCTCCGCGCGTAGGATTGTCCAAGCTCTTCCCTTCAGGTATTTACCCAGAAGGCGAGCTTCAACCCTACAAAGACGAGTGCGTTACCCACCATACCCCTATATGGCACTATTTTATTTATAAGATGCAAACAGCAACACCTATCGAATTACCTCTGAGGAGGCAAGATATAAAGAAAAATTGGCTAATGAGGATCCAGAGACGACATATAACGATATTCGCCGTGCTGCAGAGGTACATCGCCAAGTCCGAGAACGGGCGAGGAAGTTCATTCGACCAGGATTGACCATGACTGAAATTGCTGAATTCATTGAGGATGGAACACGAGCTCTGGTTGAAGAAAACGGGTTTGAGTCTGGAGTCGGCTTTCCCACAGGACTTAGCCTAAATCATTGTGCCGCCCATTATACACCTAAGCTGGTGATACTATCGGTACGTCTTTATCCTGGAGGTTAGAATCATGGCTGATCTTTTCTTCTTTCCAAAGTGCTACAGCAAGGAGATGTGTTGAAGGTCGATTTTGGTGTACATGTCAATGGAAGAATTCTCGATTCGGCATTCACCCTTACTTTCGATCATACATACGATAAACTGGTGGAGGCCGTTAAAGCTGCCACCGACACTGGTGTCCGAGTATGTAATATACTGTTCGAAAGAAATTACATTTCCTAACGCGGATGCAGGAAGCGGGTATTGACGTCAGACTCGGAGAACTAGCAGGTGCTATTCAAGAGACTATGGAGTCTTACGAAGTGGAAATCGGGAGCCAAGTTCTTCCAGGTCAGTCGCCAGGTTTATATTAATTGTTTCAGTGCCCAACCTGCCCCTTTGGCTATAGTGAAACCAATCGAGAACCTTAGCGGGCATTCTATCAACAAGTACCAAATCCATGGCGGCAAATCAGTTATGCTAGTGAAGAATTCCGACCAGACAAAAATGGAGGAAGGAGATTATTTCGCGATCGAAACCTTCGGTTCTACGGGACGGGGCCGGATCGTTGAAAGCGTAGGTTTTTGTCACCTGATATGGGTTGTATGTGTGCGCTGAAAGTGTCATTTCTGGGCAGGGGGAGTGCTCGCACTACGCTCGTCGTGTCGATGCCCCGCATGTGCCGCTTAGGTGAGTCGCGTGGCAAGCTTTGTGAAATTTCTGACATGGCTGGGAACGTGTGTCTAGGCTCACGTCCGCTAAAACGCTTTTGAAATCGATCAACAAGAACTTTGGGACACTTCCGTTCTGCCGACGCTACCTCGACCGAGCCGGGGAAAGCAAGTACTTGCTTGCCTTGAACCACCTGGTTTCGCAGGGTATTGTGCAGGACTATCCGCCCCTATGCGACCAAAGGGGCTCCATGACGGCACAATTCGTAAGTAGGCAGTTTATGGCAGAGCAAGCACCTTGATCAATGGACATGACAGGAACACACGATATTATTACGGCCGACGGTAAAGGAAGTGATTAGTCGAGGCGACGATTACTGAGACTGGGGTATGACGTTGCGGGGTAAATGTGCCGATCTGGTCAAGTGACCGCCGCTTCCGATCACTGCCCCGGAGCTAATGTTCCATAAAGCTGAAACTCTTTTTCTGTACCATGTACTAGTCCACTTTCTATTATTTTCATTTCTCCCCCGCATGCATGTCTCCTTGGTTTTTTCAACAAAAGCGCATACAGTCGCCAGAGGAGCAGCCTACCCAACGTTCTCCTAGCCAATCTCTCCTTCACTATGAGACTGGAACTCCTCCTCCCTCCGCTCGCGTTGATCCGAAGCTCAAGCACCAGCCTCGAAGACCCCTGCGTCCATGGGACTATTGGAAATTCTGCGCTGCTCTTGCTGCCAAGGGTGAGCTCAAGCCCTGTCAGCATGTATTTTTCCCCATTGCTGAACCAAATTTTCAGCGACGGAGGTGACCGCTGATGTCGTAAAGCACCACATTTGGGGACCACGGCGGAGTACTTGGGGAATTGAAATGACCATCGTTACCAGCCTCATCCGTGGGGCCGAGCGCCATAGCTCTTTGGTTGATATAGTAAGTCTCCATTGAGGTTATTGCAAGTTCTCGTTCTGACACGATTTCCAGGGAACCATACGAATGCTCATGGGGATTGGCGGACTCGTGCCATTGCCTTCTGACGCGCTCGTATCTCCAGTAACATTCCGTGTAAAGCAACGTAATCTCCGTGGCTTGCTAGCAGAGTTCGACGCCAAGAGTCCGGCAACCGTGAGCTTTCGGGCGAATGGGTTGTCGGCCGCAAGACCTGGCAACGAATGCAGACAGAATGGAAAGCTCCAGACGTCCCGTTTCGACACTTGGACAATCCTATTCCAATTTGGACGCGGAATACGTGCCCCCCAATGATTCTTCACAAAGGAAGGACGTGTCATTTGTATATACACGGAGGTACGACATCCATACCGTGCTCTCCCCTTGGGCCAGTCACTGACGGTAATCGTGATGGTGCGTTTCTGTCCAGGTGCTTACTACCTGTCAAGCGCAGCAGCCCAACGAATTATTTCCATACCTCTTGCCAAGTACACGGACTCTCGCGTTTTTGGTACGCTCCCATCTTATAGCGTATGAGTAAAGTTTTAATCTCATCATCACTTTCTTCGACAACTCTTCTCACCGCGTATTAATTTAGCTCTGGATTATCGTTTAGCTCCTGAGACATGTTTTCCCGGTCCGTTACACGACGCGGTGAGCGCGTATTTTCGTCTCGTGGAAGATTTGCATATTCCACCAGAGAATATCATAGTGGCCGGTGATAGCGCAGGAGGCGGCCTTTCTCTGGCTTTGCTCATGTATCTTCGCGATAATGGTTATGCGCTTCCCTCTAGTGCCATCCTTATGTCGCCTTGGGTTGGTAAGTGGACTCCCGTTTCAGTAACACACAGGTACTTACGTTAAATTTTCGCCAGACCTTACAATGAGTTGCGAGTCCTGGGACTCTAACGCCCCCTATGACGTTGTTCCTTTTCCAACTGCTGATAATCACATGAATCCTATCGCTCTCTATCTGGGCGAGAATACTGAACAGTATCTTACCCATCCATACGCCAGTCCGCTATTCGGAGACTTCAAGGGGCTTCCGCCGCTTCTAGTTCAAGCTGGTGACGCAGAGGTTCTTCGGGACGAAATTACTCTGTTAGCCCATAAGGCAACCTTGGCCGGTGTTCAGGTAGTCCATGAGCTGTACGAAGATGCTGTGAGCTGTCATATCATTTGAGCAACGTCCTCACTCACCAATCGCCTGATAGATCCATGTGTTTCAGGCGTACCCTTTTCTGGGTGCCTCTCGTCGCTCCTTTGAATCAATGCGCACCTTCGTGCGTGAAACTCTGCCTAAGTACCAGAGTCGCTCACCACAGCTCCTCGCTGTTATTGCCGAGCGCGGGATGGAGCAGGAGATCGAAACCGACAGGAGCGTTTTCGTGGGTGGTGATGGCGTCGAAGAGAAAGTGCAAGAGTTTGGGAAAGAAACGAAGAGTGCTGCTGAGATGGGAAATATGGACGACGCCGAACCCGATTTGGTCGATGACGGATCGAGTTGGGTGCGGTCACCTATGACGTCTATGGCAAAGCGACCGGGGACGAAAAATACGAGGAATAAAAACAGTCAAGCAGACGATGCCAATCTGGAGCACATTCCGCATCTACATCTTTCTCCTCCCTTGGCTTCGCCCATCCCGCACCATGCCTTTCGTTACCTCCTGAGAGTCGACCTCCTTTATCAAGCTTCTCTTCTGCTGCATCAATAACATCTACGGGTTCGACAGAGTCGCAGGGATCGCCTTCTCCTGTGTCACCCTCTCGTTCGACAAGTCCCAGACGGATACAATCTACCAGTTGTCTGTCTCTTTTTGAATCAATTAAACCGAACAATCCTCTCGACTCGACTCTCAGGGTGCACAGTCCACAGAACCAACATACTTCTCAGAAGCGTAATGTTACCTTCTTGGTTACAGCGCAGAGCCCATCTATGCAGCATGCACGTTCTCGCTCAACGACTTTCCTCTCTCCTCCCTCTAATCTTACTGTGACGAGCATAAATCCACCTCGACATTCACCTTCGCTCCGCAAGAAGGTATCCGGCTTGATGATAAAGAGCAAACAGATTCACGCTCACGCACCCATGCCATTATCCATGAGCGATACGTTGTCGGCTTCAAATTCCTTAGCTGGACCGACAGACATCAAGGCCCTAGTCAACGACTGGACGCGACTCGGCCCTGCAAATCAGACTGTGGTTAACACCGCGCCGTAGATCTCTCTCTGTAGATCCCGTTTTGACTTTTTCTTGGATGACGGTTGTGTGATGCGTTTCTAGAATTTCTCTGCTGGTCTGGAAGCTCTTGAACTACTGACTTCTGCATTTTCATTCGACTTTGGGTTAGTCCTAAGCATCGAATTCTTACCATATCGACTAGTATCCTTCTTCCTCGCCTTTACATGTGTATCAATTACGCCATACCATACCACACTCCACGCTTCCCTTTACTTTTATCCGCATAGTCCTATTTCCACATCACTTGCCCTTTTGTTGCTATGATATGTATTAGTAATGTAAATAAGCAAAGATGCAGTATAATTTATGCAAAATATACGCGCTAATTTATCAACGAAACGGTTATGCATACTAAATGAGAGTTCTACCGAGACATCTATTGATCAGTGGTCCGATCAAGATCTGGTAGGAAGTAAAGGAAGTAAGGTTCATCAAAGGCCCTACTGATCCCTTGTTCGTCCGTTCAAGATGACCAGACCTTTCCTATGAACTTCCAGCTCTTCAATCACATTCATAAGAGCATTGCATTCCCAGTGGCCAAAGATGAATCCCTCATACAGCATGGTGGTCGCTACCCAGGCCAAGAATACCGTGAAGAAGATGAAAATAGGATTTATCCAAGAATGTGGAAGCCACACCGTGCCAATGATCTCTCCAACAAGAACAAGAAGGCAGATAAAAAATACAATGAGCTCCTTCCGAGATCGTTCTCGAGAAAAGCGGTAGCATTCTGTTAGGGCTTGGATTACAGTAGCTGTTGTGGCGCTGGAGAGTTCAGTTGTAGATGCAACGGGAGGGATCTGAGATGTGTCGTCCTGTGATTCACTTGTTATTTCAAAGGTAGTTTCCAGACCAAAATGATCAGATGGAGAGAAGGTCCGTCGTGGGACAGTGTCTGTGAAACGACTTTGCTGTCGACAGCTTTGAGGATGGGCACAGTTTGTCCAGGTCGATTGGGCTGGCGGTATAAGGCATAGTCGAGGCGTTTACCCCATGTTCCTCGTGCGTAACTTTTGCTTGCAGACCAAGTGTTCAAAGGCGAGTCGGCTGTTATCCCAAGTTGTTGAATGGCTTCTAGCGGTGAGGTAATTTGTGCCGCATTGACGGTTGGATGTGTGACAGTCCAGGAATCATTTAGGTTGGCATGTTGGAAGATAACAGTCATAGGTAATGTTGGTGGAATACTGTTAAAATCACCCAGCTAATAAATATTTATATTAGCACAATCGAATGCCACAAGGATTCTGTAAGCCATACCGCAATGACGAATTTACCGACTTCAGCAGCCTGCCGAGCAAGCTTGGCAAACTCCCAAGCATTGACGAGCCTGTGGGCTCTTTTGTATTCTGGTCCATCTTCACCACCTTTGGCGAAAAGCTAGACGAAGTATAAATACATGAGGTTGAGTGAAACGTTGCCAAAATCCACGCACATGAGTGTTAAACACCTGCACTTGGCCAAGAACAGGGTGCAGAATGACAACAGAGCCAGCAGCTTTGCCCACAAACCAGTCTCCAGCTATAACATCCAGAGGTGTTCCATTAAGGGAGTATGGATGGATTGAAGTGCTTATGATGGGGTAGCGAGTGAATATAGCAAGGCCTGCGCCTAGGGCGCCGCTGACGTGAGGCGGGGGGTCAGTAAGTAATCCACTTGGTAGTGCTTGGCGAATACCTGTAGAAGAATTTGAGTACGGCAGACGTTTTGCAACTCTTTGCTGTACACGTTCGTAGTGAGCAAAGACCCATATTTCTTGTAGAGCAATGATATCATAATCTGAATTGGCCAATTCGTGTGCAATGGCTTCGATGCGGTCATTCAGATTCTTTGAGACATATTTCAGACCCCTGAATATTTGTGAGCTAGTTTCTTTCTATTAGACGGCACCGGGAAACAGGGACTTACCAACAGTTGAGAGTCAAAACACGAATCCGGGAGCCGTTGACCATGACCGTTGCGGTAGAGCTATTATTAGAGGAGGCGTGACATTCTTCAGAGCAAAGTGTCAAGTGAGTCACGCCCATACAGGTTGGTCTCAACCGTCATGTCCTTGAATCCCAAAGAGTGCGTTCGACTCTCTTCCTCTTCTCGTATTCTCCTCGAAACTTAGCTCGCCGCTTTCACCTTCACCTTCAACCTCGACAGCATTGAAATCGCAACACGGGCCGCCGATCACTTCACCCGTATTTATTATACCGCCTACGACTCCGACACGCGCCTAGCAGACCTACCGCAGTTTTATCGTCAAACTTCTTCCTTGACATGGAACGGGAAGCCCTTCCAGGGCGTTGATGGGCTCAAGGAACTGGTGGCCAGGATGCCTCCTACTCAGCATGAAGTGCAATCGTTTGACTGCCACCCTATACCAGGTTCGTATCGTCTCTTTATAGCATATTCCTTCCTTTCCCTTATAGTCTCTTTCACCCACAGGAGCACAGCCTCCCTCGCTTCTAATTACTGTGTCAGGAAATGTAACACATGGAAAAGGGCCTTCAGGAAACCCTCCGGACACACCTGTCCGCTCGATTGAGGGCCACCCTCGTGTATTTGCGCAGACCTTCATCCTAGTCCCAGACCCGTTGGCGCCTCCAACGAAACCAGGAGAGGTCGCGAAATATTATGTTGGAGCAGACGCTTTACGTTTTGTTGGTTAAATACGTAAGGCCTAAATGCTTTTGTCTGCTATGATCTTACTGATTCAATCCCCCTCAGTTTTAGTTATAGCATTATTGGACAATTGATCATTTTCTTTTATTATACTTCACTTAGGCCCACCAGGTTCCATAGACTTGACGTTGACCACATATACATATATAGCCTATTTCTAAGGGATTTGCAAATTCGATACCCGCGTTAGACTCACACAAAACGAGTTCTACTATTGTAGCATTAGAATGAATGGTTTTGATAATACGAGCTACATTTATATCAGTGTACATAGGAAGGAAACCGGATCTACCCAAATGTTTGACTCTGGATTCGAGGTCAGTAAGTTGACATAAAGAATGTCATAGACAAAGACGTACCGAGCGTGCACTCCTCTTGATTTTGGACAGCCTCCACTCATCTGGTTTCTCGTATTTATTGTACAAAGGCTCGATCTTCTCTTGCTTCTTGCGTTTACTTATCTTATTCGCATCAGCAACCTTGAAGAACTGCGGCGCTACCTCGACAAGCCATTTCGGTTCTATAGCTGTGACATTGTGGCAGTATTCACGCGTCGTCAAGACTAATTCATGGTATACAAGCCATTCAGGTGCGCGATTGAAAAGAGCTGAGGATGGATGTATATAAACGGGCGTGCCCTCCACAAGAGTCTTGTAACCTTCTTGAGGGTCCTTCTTGGCAGCGTTTCGGAAGAAACCAGAACAGATGGCCCGACGGACTTTGTTGAAGTCTCGTCCTGCAGAAAGAATATCATGCTTGTACCTAGAAATTATTAGTTTCATAGTCACATGGATATCTTGTAAAACTTGACATACCGATCCATAATACCCAACAGCTGCTTTCGGACATCTTGTGCTCTCCGCATGCTTCGAGCCTGAATAAAGTTCTCATAGCACCAAGGATTTGAGAAGTTTGCCGCTTTCCACCCGTTATACACTGTCAGAAGCGTTAAGTGGTCACCCTCGGGTTGATGGAATTTGGCTTTCTTTGAATCGGCCTGACCCTGTTTCTCCTTAGGCCTGTAGAAGACAGACTGCACAGAAAGCATGGCGACAATAGACAGAATCTCCTCCGAACATCCTAATTCCACAGAAGCGATCAACATTTTAGCCAATGGTGGCTCCATGGGAAAGTCAGCCATCTTCCTTCCCAATCTCGTCAAAAGACCTTCGTCGTCCAGAGCGGAGAGCGCATAGAGCGACTCCAGTGCTGTTAACATCGTCGGTGCAGGGGGCGGATCCATGAAATCGAAGCTCAACAGGTCATTGATACCCATGGCTTTCAATTGAAGAATGGTAGCAGCGAGGTTCGTCCGTTGGATATCGGGAATTGAATTTGGCAACATCTCGTTTCTGTACGCTGCTTCTGTGTATAGGCGGTAACATTTTCCTGGGCCTGTACGTCCAGCACGTCCAGAGCGTTGTCTGGCTTGCGCTTGAGAGATGGGCATAACTACGAGCGAGTCCATACCAAGTCGAGGATCGTAGGCATTTTGCTTGGAGAAACCTGGGTCGATGACGTAGTAGATACCGGGAATTGTCAGACTCGTCTCAGCAACGTTGGTTGCAATGACAACTTTACGAGCACCTGGTGGTGTTGGTTCGAACACCCTGGATTGAACCTCAGACGGAAGAGCAGAATAAATGGGCAAGATGATAAGCTCCGGTACTTTTGGTCCTAGAGCTTTCATTCGCTCGAAGAGAATCTCGCACGACGTGTCAATCTCCTCTTGACCTGTAAGGAAAAGTAAAATATCGCCAGGAGGTTCAGACAAATGGATCTGCATGACAGTGATGAGGGAAGCGTCCAAATAATCCGTTTCGGGCTCCTTGGTATATAGGATCTCAACAGGGTAGGTTCGACCAGGAATGGTGAAGATGGGACAACCAAAGAAGTACTTTGAGAACTTCTCTGCATCTAGAGTGGCGGATGTGACAATCAATTTCAGGTCTGGTCGATGCTTCACAGCCTCTGCGAAAGTCGTCAATAGATTGAATGCGGGAGACTTAGCTGTGGGACTTACTCTTGAGAAGGCCAAATAGCACATCAGTGGCAATGGTACGCTCATGAGCCTCATCCAACATGACGACGGAGTACGAGCTACATAGTGGGTCGATTAAACATTCACGTTGCAGCATACCATCCGTCATGTACTTGATCCTGGTTTCTGGGCTTGTACAATCTTCAAAGCGAATAGTGTAGCCGACCTCCTGCCCAAGACGACAGCCAACTTCTTCGGAAACACGTTTTGCAACGGACATAGCAGCCACACGCCTAGGCTGCGTACAACCGATGCGGCCCCTGTCCGCATAGCCAGCCTCTGCAAGATATTGTACCATCTGGGTGGTTTTTCCTGAACCAGTATCACCAACCACAATGAGAACTTGATGCTAACGAAGTTGTTAGTACCGTGGCAATGACTGGCATAGATGCAAAAAAAAAACTTACTTCATCAATGGCCTTCAAGAGTGGATCCCGAAGTTTGTAAATTGGCAAACTTTTGCGCTGGTCTTGAATACTGAGGCTGGTGATCTCTCCAAATGTCGTCGTCTTGTTGAAACTCGACTGCTTCCAGGATGGGACTTCTCCGGCCTTCTGTCCCTTCAAATTTCCTCGTAGGTCTTGAGCAAATATCTTTTCCGAGTCCTTGGACATGGGGTCGAGCCAGGGCTGGCTGAAATCACGGGCCTGAGAGTCTGCCTCTTCGTTAGCCTCCTGCTGCCTCAGTTCGCGTCTTTCTTTGGCGAAGGAGGCACCTGCTAAAGCAGCTCTGTTTAGAGAGCCATCGGGTGCTTTGACGATCTTAACAGGACTAAGATCCAGTGTACGCTTCGTCTGACCGGCCAAGAATGGTGGCTCATCTTCGCGGATCTCCACATCCAACTCCTCCTCAACCTCAGCATGAGCCATAGGGTTGTTGAATTCCTCGTCGAGCTCTGGGTATTCAGATGCAGGTATGGCGCCCGATGAGATGAGTTGTTTGATTTCCCATCGTTCAGGAGACGTCAGACGCTTTGCAGATCGTACAGGAGCTTCGTCTTTTGAACGCAACGGAACAGCGTTGGCACCTGACGATGCGCGAGCTGCCTGTATCCGTTCTTGCTCCATCTCCGCTTCCGACTTGATGCGGAGATGTGGTGTTAAATCTCGGCCAGTGACTTGGTCAACGTCCTTCATTGACAAACCAACTCTAGTGCCCGCTACACTCATAACCTTCACTTTAACTGGCTGTCCTCTGCTCAGTAGATCAGCGGCAGAGTTCGCTCTAGCACCAGCCTGAATACTGGAAACATGAACCATGCCTGTAAAGATTGTTAGCATTGACAAAGCACAATATAAATAGATGGCATACCCTCCACTCTCCCAGCTACACCTTCGAGTTGTACGAAGGCTCCAAACTCTTTGATGCCCGAAACCTTGCCATTGTAGATTTTGTAAAGAACGGGTCTATCATCGAGTTGGCGCCTGTAACCTCCATCCCTGTTTCCGTATCTTTCCCTTCTCCCTCGAGATGGGCTGGAGCTACGCCTCGGAGGTGAAAGTGAACGTCGTTGACGTTTGGGAGGAGGTGAGTCATTACCATCCGGTGGAGGTCGCGTTTTCTTGCCAGCAACTAGGTCACCAAGCTCTTTAAGGAACTCATCGTCCGATACAGGAGCTTCCTTATCCTGCAAGGCAAGGCCAGGGAACATTCGCTTCTTCCGATCGAGCTCGTCAACTTCGTCATCAACGGCCTTGGCCTTGCCTTGGGCTTTCGCTGACCTCGGCTGGCGCTTTTTGTACTTTGGGTGCAAGCTCAAGATGAGACGGTCGATACTTTCAATGAGCGAGTCGGAAAATGAGGCCCCATTTTCTTTGAGCTTTGCTCTGAAATCGTCGACAGTTTTGCCTTGGTCGTGGAGGGCGATAACGAATTCAGCTATTGTCTTGTCACTAATTGCTAAGTGGTTTTCAATTTCCTGCGTGATTTTGTTCACGAGCGAAAGGAATTCAAGTTGGTAAAGATCAGCGTCGGCCATAAGACGAGAAGAAGAAGGAAAGAAATGAGTTGGTCAAGTTCAAGTTGGAACGACAAGTTGGCACCATTGTGACCATTATGTAAGCACTCTTCACCTCTGCTCCGAGTCGAGTCAAAAACTTGTGTGCTTTCGGCAGAATGGTCAATAGATCGCGTTCATCCCTTCATGCCTCCAAAAAGAGGAATCGTCAAGTCTGGAAATGCTGGAAATTCTTCCAAAGCGAGCAAAACCACACTTGTAGCCCCAAGCACTGATCCTCCTCCATTATTTCCTCCAGGCTCAAAATATCCCCTAAGTCTACTCCAAGAAAGGTACGGGTGTGCAATTTTGAATGTCGAGCGTCTCGTTCTCTAAGTGACCCTTTAGATGCAAGAAACTTGGGTGGGAAAAACCTATCGTAGATACTGTGCGCTCTTTCTCCTTGAGACCAAGGCTCTGTGTAACCTAAGCACCCCAGCGAGCTCATGGAAGTGACGGGTTTTCTTTTGTGGTTACCCTGAAAAGGTATAACCCAAAAACCTCAGAAAACGACACCGTACGAATGGAGCCCCATCCGCCCTACTTCAGACCAACTGCAGTAGAAGCAAGGCACTGGGGGGCCACATACGCCCTTTACCGTGTTGGTCGATCTTCGGTTTTCTGACTTGCATAGACCTCTCACTCTAAACTTGACAGTTTAGTAATGGACTGCAATTCAATCAGGTTCTCCCTCCCGGGCCTCGAGAATATTGGAAAGATCTTGCTACAGAGCACAAGAAGATTGAAGAGCACCAAAAATGGATGTACGACTCCGATCCATTCGCTGCTCAGGCTATGGTCAAGGAACGGCAAGCTAAAGCTGTTCAACGTAAAGAAGAGCCTTCTAAACTCAATCGTGCAGACGATCCCAGATTGGCAAGTCGCGCGCCATCAGGCTACCCCGAAGTCATAATGGCCGCTGCTCTGCGAGATTTAGTGGAAAATGCGATCAAAAAGGTGCTTTCACGCCCTGTGTTTCGTTCCCGATTGCGACTGAACATGTCAATAAATTGAAGGGCTTTGAACTTTATCCAGAAGAAGCCGACAGCACCCCTTTGGCCCTCACACCAGAGATTATTCCAGAAATTTCCCAGCAATTAGGGCATCTTGGGTTCACCAAGCCCCAAATTCAAGATGTTGCAAAATTTCTGTCTCAGGAGTCGCCTCTGACTTCTAAGCTCCTGGACTCGCTATCGCCTTTGGAAGCTGCTATTGAATATCTAATTCTTCATGTCCCTGAATGCGACCTTCCTGAGAGATTCCTACCCTCAGTCAACTCTTCAAATCCTTTCGTTACTTCAGCACATTCAGGGCAGGACGATCTTGTCCGACGATGGGTTGAAGATAAGGCCGTCAAGGAGGCTGGTTGGCCCCCACAAATTGTTAAAGAGTGTATTGCGGCTGAACCGGGGTCTCTACAGCGATGGGACTTGCTTATGGTTGCCCTGGGCCGGAAACTCATTGGCGAACAGGCTCAAGAAAGTATAAACCCTGATGAAGTTCCTCCTTACAGTATCGAAGAGGACGAAAATGAAGCGTTGGGTGCTTATCTTGAAGAAGAAGGGCACTTGGTACTACCGTTATTTAGCGCTCCGATCAAGATCCATATACTCTTTTCTGCTTCAGAACAGTACCCTCGTCCTGGTTATATACCTGTTTACATTACCTCCAACACCGCTGCTGCTTACGTTCGGCTACATCTGTTATCCCGATTCCTTACGACGATGCAATCAAAACCAGAACTCGATGCCGGTCAAGGGTTTGTTATGACTGTCATGCAAATTATCGAAGCAGAATGGGCGATGGTGGAGGACAACGGGCCGCCTGATATCTCGACAGTCATGCAATATTTGATTCCGGTTCGTAATCAGAACGATGATGGCTTAGCCAAGAAGGTTGCTCCAGCGAAGGTTAAGAAGGTGGTCCGGCATAGAAATCCTAAAGCAGCTCAGGATGACAGTCAAATCAAAAGTGACTTCGAATCACTTGTTCAAAGCGAAAAGGTACCTCTTTTCATCGTTAAACCTAAGATGTGTGACTCAATTTCGGGTTACAGTACAAAGCAATGCTTCAGAAAAGGACGAAACTTCCTGCATTCCAAGCAAGAGACGATTTCCTCCGCAAACTAGAGAACAATCGAGTTGTGGTGGTGGTCGGCGAGACAGGTATGTTGAAGAGATTGATAATAATGATATGATGACTAAAATCCATGGTTCCTAGGCTGTGGCAAGACTACACAGCGTACGTCATCTAACTTGTAGATTTGCTCCGCTGCTAAGCATCGTCTAGTCCCCCAATTTATTCTTGATTCACTTATCATGTCTAATCGAGGATCACAAG
This sequence comes from Gymnopilus junonius, assembly GCA_015501075.1. Classification (NCBI taxonomy): domain Eukaryota; kingdom Fungi; phylum Basidiomycota; class Agaricomycetes; order Agaricales; family Galerinaceae; genus Gymnopilus; species Gymnopilus junonius. Next base: position 240,658 of record JADNYJ010000007.1, on the reverse strand, counting down.
CTTCTATAATCGTAACTCAGCCTCGTCGAATATCTGCTATATCCGTCGCTGCTCGTGTGTCCGAGGAACGTATCGAAGATGGTTCAGTGGGATATGCAATAAGAGGAGAAAGTAAACAAGGGAAAAATACCAAGCTATTGTTCTGTACCACAGGTGTCATCCTTCGGAGGTTGAGCACTGGCGATACCCTACAAGATGTTTCACATATTGTTGTTGACGAGGTAGGATGGACTATCTGCAAATTACTATCTATAACAACACTCATTGGTGTGTCGCCAGGTGCACGAGCGATCAATCGATGGCGACTTTCTATTGCTCGAATTGAAGGAATTACTGAAGAAACATCCGACGCTGAAAGTCATTCTCATGTCGGCTACTATCAACCACGAAACTTTTGTTAGATACTTTGATGACGCACCGCTCCTGACAATTCCTGGATTCACGCACCCCGTTACAGATAAGTCCGTAATTTATTCACTCTGATTGTATGCTTTATTGCTCATTACACACCAGATATCTAGAGGACGTATTGTCTGTGATTGACTATCGACCGCCAGCTGTGAGAGCCGTTAGAGGCAAAAAAGGGATGACGGCACAAGAATTGCGACAAGACTACGAATCTGAGGGTATTGTGGGTTCAGTGGCAGACGCTATACAGAACATAATACGATCCGAAAAGATTGACTATGAAGTGAGCCCCTGGTGTCTTGCCTTAGCATCCACTAACGTCCTCTGTAGCTGATTGCTACGCTGGTCAATCACATCATTGCTATTGCAGATGACAAAGGCGGAATCTTGATATTCCTTCCCGGTGTCAATGAGATCAAACAGAGCTTGGAGTCGATTAAGAAAAGCATCCATGACAAGAATGCAGTTATACTCCCATTACACGCCAATCTATCAAATGACGAACAAAGAAGGGTGTTCCAGCCTACGAAGAGCTGGAAAGTAATTGCCGCCACGAATGTTGCGGAGGTGCATGCTCAACAAAAATGTTGACGAACATGGCTAACTTGCATATAGACATCCATCACTATCGACGATGTTATCTACGTCATCGACGTGGGCCGTGTTAAGGAAACCCAATTCGACCCAGAAACAAATTTATCCAGTCTGGTCGAGACCTGGGTAAATCGTGCGGCTGCCAGACAAAGAAGAGGGCGTGCGGGCCGTACTCGACCTGGTGTCTGTTACAAGCTCTATACTCGAAAACAGGAAAAGAGCATGGAGAAGTTCCCTGTTCCTGAAATTCTTCGGGTTCCTCTGGAAAGCATTTCGCTTTCCGTCAAAGCAGCTAGGGAGGACGAAGATGTAAAGGTTGGTTAAATGTGACCTCGTTTCGGGTAAATTAGCTAATGATCTTCATTGAAGAAATTCTTGAGTAAAGCTATTGATCCACCAGCAGTTTCTGCGATAGATCGTGCTTGGAATACACTTGAAGAACTTGGGGCGGTTAATGAAGAAGGTAGATTGACTGCACTGGGGAAACACATTGTGAGTATGCTAGAATTCATAGCGTCTTGCATACAATTTTAACGGCCTTCAAAGTCCATGCTTCCGTTAGATATCAGACTAGCAAAGGTTCAACTTCCTCGACTACATCAATGCGACCCGTCTAACCCTTTTTTATAGATGTTGATCCTAGGCACCATATTCCAATGTTTGGGCCCGATAAGCACAGTTGCAGCGCTGTTGTCTTCGAAGCCTCTGTTTATGAGCCCGATGGAAAAACGGGAGGAGGCGGCGGCGTATGTTCACAACGCTACCTCTTAACCAGGTTTTCACTGATGCATTGTTCAGAGCTCGCGCACGATTCTTAACCGGGGACAGTGACCTTCTCACTGATGTCAATGCCTTCGACCAGGTCATGAAAATGCGTTCTGACAGAAATTCTCAGAGCGCTATCAGGTTATTTTGTGAAGATGTAAGATCTCTATAGACAGTTTTTTTGGCTCTGACCCTACCCTTACCTTTATCGTCAGAACTACATATCAATGGCCACTCTGCGGGAAGTTACAACCCTTCGCCAAGATTTTATATCGTCATTAGCAGAAATCGGACTCATACCCCTCGATTCGACCCCATCGACGTCAGCTCTGAACACCGGAAGTTCCAATATGAATGTCGTGAAGGCTGCTATGCTGGGAGGCCTTTGGCCTCGCGTTGCTAGAGTCCGCCTACCTGAAGCCAAGATAAAATACGACAAAGTGTCGGCGGGTTCTATTCAGCGCGAAAACTCAGCGAAAGACTTCCAGATCCTTGACCTCAAAGAGGGGAGAGTGTTTCTTCATCCTGGAAGTGTCCTCTTCAACGTGTCAAACTGGAAACCGCCGTTCCTATTTTATTTCCATAAATATATGTCAAGCGAGGTTTTCCTTCGAGATGCGACAAAGGTATGAAAGCTCTCATTCCATCAAGCAACCTACTGTTAATTATTATTATTACTGTAGGTTCCGATGTACGCAATCTTACTGTTCGGTGGACCTGTCGCTGTGAACCATGTCCGTGGAGACCTCACAGTTGGAAATAAGGAAAACTTCATCAAACTCTCAGCCATACCTCGCATCGGTATTCTTGTTAATCAGCTTCGGTTTGTCTTATGAAATTATTGTGCATATGAAATTAGACTAACAGTCTCCTTGATTTCTAGTCGTCTTTTCGATGATGAATTGCAGAGATCGATTGAAGATGGCACCATGCTGACAACGTCGTCTGGAAATCCGGTCGTCCATGCTATCGTGGCCCTTCTTACTCGTGATGGAAGAACAGAAGATTTTGGCACAAGTGCACCATAGCATGAATATCGAGTTCTTCAAGGTGAAAAATGGACAAGGATTCATGGGGTAAATTTACTAATACAAAGTCTGCAGGACATTCCTCGATATTGAACCTGTATAGATTCTAAGTAGAGTCCATCTTCTAGACATATGATAAGAGGTCCGAGCCCCCAAAGTTCAAAGAATCATGAGCATGTTTCCAACATGTAGATCGTCCGGTAGTACGTCGGCTTCATCAATCCATGTTTCGTTGTCTTTGATTCCCGTCTTGTGTGCTTGGAGGGATGTGTTCTCCCGTTTCTAGAGCCCAGTCTACCTCCTTGAGGCGATCCTCCATTGAGTCAGAGTCATCCGACGTCCTTTGGACTCGACGATCAGTCGGGGAGTCTTCTCGGTTTATAATGTCATATGAGTGTCTATGGAGGATATGTTGGCGATGATGATGGTGGTTATAAAGGACAGCGCCGGTATTAGTGTTGACCTTGGTGGTGCTAGACGACCGCGGGATGTAGTGGTGTATACGAGGCTCAGGTGCTAAAGAAGGGATGAGCCAGAGGATGAAGGTTGCACCGACACTCTGAAGACATGGATTAATTACATCATGAGTACATCAACTGTAGACAACTTTTAAAAGCGCATCACCTCAAGGAAATGAAGCGTCGTGGTTATTTGGGCGAGTAGACGAATGAAAGTCGATGGCGATGCATCTATGGGTTGTTGAACGATTTCATCCGATTCGGGTTGCATGATGGCTGGCTGAGGGATTGCCGACTCGGAGCGCGGGAGATAAGTTCTTGCCCTCGGAATTCACAGATGCGATGTAGTGAAATCAAGGTAATGTCAGCCTTACAGACCGCCTTTGTTCACGTCAGCTTCGGTAGATGTTGGTACGGTTACAACTATCTGAGTCCCGCAATTGATTGTATGCCCATATTTGCTGCAGTAGATCCCAGAATGATCCGTTTGATTCCCGGCCAGGCGCCCAACACCCAATCCGAAATGATGAAATGGTAATTAAAAACCACCGAACACAATGACGACGTTGAAGGAAGATATCTGTGACAATAATAGGAAGGGGTATCATTGCTGAAACGAGAGTCCTAAATCCAAACAATATATAAAGCAACTTTAAGTCTGGGGTATCGTAACGAATCCTACGATTCCTATCATATAATCGAGGGCTCCGAGTCTGAGTTGAAGTCAAGTTGGACCTTATCGAAGGCGTTAGAGGTGTGATTAGTCCCCCAGAAATCAGGAGGATTCATAAGTCATATCGCGATCTCTTCAGTTCACGATCGCAGAGCCTCTTGCACCTCCTTTGTTGTAGTAAACTTGACACCCTTGCTTGCCATCTCCGTAAAATGCGCATCGTCCTGGGCGATGCTCTTGGTAGCATCTGTCACTACCCATGCCTTGAATCCATAATCCGCTGCATCGATCGCTGTGAATTTGACGCAAAAATCACCTGCAAGACCCACAAAATAAACATCCGTAATCCCCTTCTCTTTCAGGAACCCGGGGAGCTCGGTCTCTCCTCTTCCCCAGATATCACGGAAAGCAGAGTATGACTCGATCTCAGGTTGGACGCCTTTCAGGATAATAATGTCGAACTGGGTGGTCTCCAAGCCCGGAACAAAGTCTGCACCAGGCGTATGAGCAACGCAGTGGACAGGCCAAAGCACCTGTTCTATGCCATGCTCCTTTGCCTTGTCCTCAGGGTGGTAAATTTCCTTCTTTGAGAATAATTCTTTCTTATGGGTATCCGCAAAGGAAACGTGATTCTGGGGGTGAAAGTCCCGCGTGGCGACCCTGACTTTGAACGGTAGATCAATAAGGCTATTGACATTGTCTATGACGGTATCGCCTCCCGGTACTGCGAGGGATCCGGACACGAAGTCGTTCTGCATATCGATGACGATAAGTGCAGGACTGAAGTCGGACTTCTGCAGCTCTGTTCCCTTGGGCTGCGTCATTTCATGTGGCGGAAGTGATTATCGCTGGCTTGCTTGCAAGAAATGCAAGGGCCAAGTGGTCCAGGATGGTCGCAAGAGCGTTCGACGTCAAAGGCAAAGGTACCTTACTTAGTCACAATCATCATCATCATGCCTCGGGCGTCGGTTATCACGCTTATCATGTGAATATCGTATTTATAGGTTCGGCAACATACGCTTTAGGCGCCCAATCCACTGGTGAAAAAAATGTATTTGGTAGAAAGATGTAATGCATTGCTAACTATTAACAGACTGGCAATGAGAGGTGATGATAAGTTATATGATGGTGATGCTATATACAAGTACAATGCAAGTTTCAAATTTGGTGACCCGAAAGACATGTGCGTTTCGAATAATTACCGTAGAATAAGGAACCTATGGAAGGATGGTACAGAAACACGTCAGCTAATCAGATCAAAATAAAAACGTAGGCACTTACAGTACGTTATAAGTTAAATCAAAAAAGGGATAACGATGTCATGAATGAATATTCTGTTTTGGTGTCCAATCTTCGCTTGCTGACCTCTTGTGAACGGTTGCTTCAGGGTTGAGGCTGACACGTCTTAGAGACGTATTCCTTCCCCGCGAGCGCTCCGAGCTCTCCGAATTCCGTGAACGACCGAACTGCACCTCATCTTCAAATTGAGGTAACCCTCTGAGATAGGCTGGATAGTTATCATTATGGCTGATTAATAATGGAGGCGTTGCAAAATATGGCGCCCCATAAGGCGAGGTGCGTGGTATTGGCGCTGACATTCGTTTATGGGCCTTGCGAGACAGAAAGGTCGGCGATAGCAGATCATGAGCCGCGGATGTTGTCGCAGGGCTAGTGGCAGGTCTAGACGGCGCCCTGCGGCGTGTAAATGATAAACGGGAGGGTGGGGGCAGGGTGGCTTCAACGGCTACGTCAGGAGTTGTACGGTTCCGTGATATGGCCCAGGGTGTCACAAAACTACCGCTCGCACGTCGTGTCGACTTTTCCGATGCAGCCGTTTCTATTGACAGGTAAGATATTAGAGGTGTTATTGTTTACGATACGAAAATGAGCCCACCTGTACTGGCTATCGACGACTGGTCGCAACCTAGCAGTTCCTGACGATTGTGTTTGACATGAAAACTGAGTTTCAATTTTTGGAGGCGAGATGCAGACTTCAACAACGATGCCTTGCAAGATTGCAGCGACGAATCAGATTCTCGTGTTATATCGTCCATATATTCCGAGGCGGGTGGAGAATCAGGCGTTGGAAGAACTGAAGTTGGTGATACAGGACTCCCATTTACCGTGCTTAGAACAGTTTGGTAGAGTGTCTGACCCTCGGACTTGTCCTGAGGTTTTTCTGGCATGGTATTGCGCCTGGTGATGGGTGCAGGGGACATATCGGAGAAATAAACGCGTCGCGTACTGTTATGAACTTCTTCCTGATTATGAGCAAGGATGGGAGTCAGGTTGACGGGAGCAGAGGCGCGGCGCGCGGGCATGGCCAAAGGATTAACTGCATGAGAAGTGGGACGATGAGGGTGTTTGGAGGGTGACCGGGGTTTTTTATGCTCAAGTTCCTCTGGAGGTAACACGGGCGCCGTCATAGATGCGGGCAAAAGCCACCCAAACCAAATGGCTAACAGACTCTGTCGAGATGATTTGTCACATGGTCGAGACTAAGTAACATCCTTGCTCACCACAGCAAAACCGAGAGAACCAAGGGCCTTGGCAGAAATAAAAATGAGGATGGAAGTCTGCTCGCTGGACTTGTCGAGAAGGGGGGGTTCGGTGACATTGGGGCGTTCGTGAACGGCCTTGGAAGGCATATGAAAGGCGAAAGTGACGAAGTCTGCTGAAAAATAGTAGTGCAGGGACTTTGGCATTGTCCTAAGCGACGGCCGTCAATGGGGGGCGAGACGACAAGTTGCAAAGGCAGCCAGGGACCCGGGAAATGACATGAATAGAATTAAAAAGCGCCAGGATCCATGGCATGTTTAAAACGGCACTCATTTGACCCAAGGCGCGCGTAATAAACCATTTCCAAATGTCAGCCCACTTTGCTAATTAGCATGCTCGCGTAATCATTCATATGTCACTCACCATCTCCGGCCGCTGATCCGAATCGGCTATTAACTAAGCTGCCTTGCCGTCATCCCAACTGTGAGGTCCTAGCCTGATAATCCAAAAGAAGGTGTCATCGCTACATATCTGGCCTCCCGATAGCTGATGCTTATCGATTATATACCAAGACTAGTCACTTGCGGCCCCGTCTACTAGTAGGCTGTCTAGCTTCGTCAAGGATAGTCACAAGGTGCCTCCAGACAAAAGTTTTTTATCTATGTCAACTTCTCTGTACCCCCTTTTTTTTCTGACGCTCAGGTCAGATGGCGGACAACTTACTGAGCCTGGAGTGGTCTGTCAACGATCTACTACACACTTCAGAAAAATGGTCCCGAAATGTCGCTGAAATGCTTCGTCGAGCCCGAACATCATGCGGGGTAAAGCCTCCGCATCGAGGATGTCATCCCACGTGGACTTAGTGTGGATTGTCAGGAATGGACTCCTCAGAGTGAGGGGGCACGTTGGGGCAATCCACCTCAAGCCATGTCGTGTAAGCGTTAATCAAGTGGCACTAAAGGCCCCTTTGTCTTTGTGGAGCGATCATTTTTAAGAAATTTGAGATTAAGCAAGGAGTACTCGGTAGCGTCTGAACTTCTGGAGGGCTCGTTTTTTGAACACCGACGCCGGGAAAAATCCTGGATCACAGGCAGAATATCGGTTCGATGAGTTGTCAAATAGTATAGACTGCTACATAGATTCCGTGCATTCTCAGGATTACAGGCATGCATGTGTAGGCAATGGGATTTCTGTAGGATTCAAAGGACCAAAGACTTGTGACAAAAATCCTGGATTTACGGAAAACAATTGACGACGTTCACGGCAGACAGAACTCAGGAGGGAATGCTTCTACGGGAGCGCTAGCATATATTACCGCCGCAGTGAGGGCAAGCCTTGAGGCAATAAAAACTTCAAGTATAGTCGACTTGAAAGACTATTTCACTTGACTGGGACTGAAAAAGCCAGCTAAGTGCCGGAGAAAAATAGATAATAAGAAGACAATTGCATAATAATTCATCCACTTGATCAAACTGTTGTAATAGCCGAAAGAAAGTCCAAAAGCGACATGTTTATTTGGGTGAGAGGTAAATGCGTAAGGTTACATCGTAGTACTACTTGTCCTTAAGTACATAGATTACATTAACAATAAGAGTACATTTAAAAGGAAAGATAAGAGCATTCATGAAATGGAATGATAAAAGCCTATTTGAATGAAGGTCATGCACTGGAATGGAGGCGTTTGAAGATAGGATCGGAATATTTCAATACAAAATTCTTCTAACTTTTAGTACCGCATTAATTCGCAGTCATATACATATGGGGATCATAGAGCTGCAATAAGGCCTGCTTTTTCTACGTAGACAACAGTCGAGAGAGTAGCCCAGAACAGAATTCGACCTTTGATTTGGGGGATCCAGAAGTGACTTTCTTGCAGCATTGTGCACATTGAGCTCCTTGGAATGGGTTAAGATAGCTGAACGTGAATCGTATTAAGGTCAACCGGCTGATACCTCCCTTCTTTTCCAAAGCTATAGGGTCATAAGAAATGGAGTGTATTAATTCGGGATCAGCTAATTATACTAAGCCCGCGGAGTTGCAAACTAAGTGATCCGTCGTTGGGACGGATCACTTGTTTTGTTGAATGCCTCACGCCTTCACGACCTTCAACTTTACCAAGCCAACCGCATAGACAACATAGGCAATCTCTTTTTCATTCGTATTCTGAGACGATAAAAACTTAAAATTGGCAAAACCAACAAGAAAATGTCGGATCTCGACCCAGACGATAGCTTTCCGGGGCATAACTTGTCAGACTTTACAGAGGAAGACTTTGCGCAGATAGATGCTGCTATCGCGTCAGCGAGTCGCGCAGAAGGCCCTCCTGGAAGTCCGTGTGTTGTGGTTGATTATGAAGAACAGTCAACTCAACCAAATGCTGGTTCTGACGAGAACCTCTCAAATGACCCGGGGGTCCCAAGTGCAGAGGTATCATTCCAGTCAGATCTCTTTGACCTCAACCTGCGCACTTTAACTGCGGAAGATTTTGAAAGGCTTGATAATGATGCCATTGGAAGGAGTAGCAATGTAAACGGTGGTCCATCTGTACAAATTGAAATAGAGGACACTACCACTGGCCTGTCTATGGGCTCGGAAAACATTCTCGACGAGAACATGAATACTATGGGTCCTGCTAAGGCCAAACTATCCCCTCTGGCACAATTCCGTTTGTGGACTTCACTTTCCGTAACCGATCTGGTGTCTCCTGCGTGGTAAGCCGAATGGACCAAGCCCCGAAAAAAAAACCTGATGAATGAAGGTGTGAAGTTCAGTATGATTATGGTCTACGCGGGCGAAGATCAAGGCCCATTAACAAACGCCCCAAGAGCTTTACTTCTTCATCAGGGAAAACAATATCTCCCGAAGTCTCTGTTGTGCAGAAGAATGACGTCCGAACTAAGCAAGGATTGGTATGCTCCTATGCCATTTAATGTTCAAGTTTCGCACTCTAATTTGTCATGGTACGCATAAACCAGGCCGTTCACAAACAATTAGAAAGAGAGATAAAATTTGACGAGCTGAAGGTGGACATCACCACCGAAGAAACACGGTGGGCTCTGCGGTATGTTTTGACTTTCGTCGAACGTATCGGGAATAACACTTTCATCCAATCAGGCTAGTAAACATGTTAGCTTGTCTTCAGGGAGTGCTTGACGGATTTACGGTAAATATCTCTGATTTAGTATTCCAGTGTCTTCTCTAATACGCCTGTCACATTCAGCGTGAGATGCCAGTGTTTGGTATTTTACATGGGGAAGTTGTTGTTGGTATCATGGTATGCGTCTGTTTCATTGTATCAAGATTTGACTTAGTTTAATTCTGAAAGCGTGCAGGATGAAGTGTGCAAAATGGAAGCAGCGTCTTTCCCGGAATGCGCCTCGAGTACGGGATCTCCAAAACGTCCTGCAGACAGCACTGCCTCGAAGACAACTGCCAAAAGAGCGCGCACCGATTCCTCCTCTCAAACTCTAGTGGATTCATTTTTCAAAAGCCCGAAGAAATCAGCAGAAAAGTTAGCAGCTGTCGGACATACCCCGTCGCCAAATAGACAGACAGGATATATCCTGTGCATCAAGGACCACAAAACGAGGAATCGATCCTTTCTTCCCTCGGAACCTGACATGTATCCGAGCCGTCTGCAACTGATGGTTTATAGGAGACTGTTTTCTGAACTAGTGGCAAGAGATCCTCCTTATGATTTTACAGCACTCTGGGAAACGTTGGGTATTGACTCGAAGCTGATCTTCCCAACTAATTTTTTAGTCCAGGCTCAGTTGATTCGGGATACGACTGATTTTCCATCAACTTGTCTTGATGATTTGGTGGCTTCTTGGCATAGGTTGCTCGAAAAATCTAACATCCTTGGGGTCGATACCACTCTGGAATTGATCTATCATCTACGGCCTCCTGATGACTCGAAGGGAAAGCGTAAAGCTAAAGCTGTTGTTGTCCATGGCTCCCAGATGATCAGCAACTATGAAACAGATTTGGCTAAGGCTATTGCGCTCAGCTTGAAGGAATCATCTACCAGTCTGGGGCATGAAGCGGAATCCTCCAACGCGACGGCTGACGGAGATGGTACGAAAGAGTCCCACAACGTAGGATCTGAAGTACTTCTCAAGACAGAAAATATACAACTGCAGTGGGCCCTCCAGCAATCGGTTATATCCCTAAGTTCATCAAAGCCCTCGGGTATGCGAGCTTAAACTTACAGCTCATTTATTTATTGACTCTATTTTCTTAGAAAACCCAGACTTAAATCAAGATGCATCTGATGGTGATGGGATCCACCATTTCAAGATTATTGGACACAAAAGATTCCTCTTTGATGCTCAGGTATTGGACAATCATTTGACTCATGTCATGAAATGGTGGCGAGGGCAGCGGGAGCCAGAGGGTGTGGCCATAGATCGCACATACAGATGCAGGTGAGTGTATTATAATGTTCTTCTCTGCATCGTGCTTTTTTGAGTCTTCACACAGGACATGCGAATACGCCAATGATTGTGAATGGCGTGCTCAAAAGGCTCTGGAGCTTAGCAGGAAGTGTCCGACTACCTCATGCACTGACGTTGCTCTTTAAGGCTTAAGTTGCGACCCCTCTCAGGCTCTCACCTCTTGGATGATCATCTGGATTGGAATTATTTATTTGTGTAATTTATCCTATTTATTCAAATTATCTGTACTAGTAGTTCGCCCTCAAAAGTTTTGACTGTTCCTGTCAACTGTTCAAGTAAATATCAATAATAGTTGCACGGTTTTGTTATCATGTTGCCATGTAAACCTCAATCCACCCCACGACGAATATTTGGATGGCAAATGATGTCTTCTGCTCACCCTGAACTTGGACAGATTCTGCCCAGTACACTGCGATGGTGGTTTGACGAAATCCCGGAATTGTCCGCCTTTCCATATTGTTGTCTCAATTATCATCATCATCGAAATTGGAGAGCTTGACCCCGAAGCCTGAAGCTTGAAGGACCAATCCAGTGCGGCGTGCTTTTTATACACAGTTTAGTGGAAGAAGCCTTATGGTTTTCGAGTCGCATTTACATTGGTCGTTCCAGAACGAGCATGTACTACTGCCGACGCTCGTTCTGGATTCGACATTTGGCTTCTTGGTCGCATGCCTTCTGGTCATCTTTATCTGCCTGTCGGAAAGGTACGTACCATTCTTGTCCTAAGCAAACGACCGGACAAGATGACTTACAGCAGAGGCTTACAGGTTTTTCACCTTCCTACTCGACAAGCAATGGGTACCTCGCAGGTTCAAACTCTCTCGTATACCCTTCGCATTATGGAGAACGGGTCTCTATTCTGCCGCCATGTTTCTGCGATTGTGAGCATCTTGCATTGGGTATTTTCTAAGAGCACTAGTCAGTCTATTCTCAAGATGTTACATGCTCGCGGCCATGACATTCCATGCCGGGTAAGTCGACTCTTCTGTTCGTAAAACCTTTTTATTTATTTAATGTTTTCTGCATAGATTAATAGCCACAATTGTATGTGTCTGCGGCTCGCCCCGTTTGAAATCTTACACTACCTTGGATTTAGATCGTTGCACTTTCGGCCGCGCAGTTTGTCATTGAACTCAAAAGTCTACCCGAACCACGAGATCTACAACGGTATGCTGAAGAGTCTTTCTTCTACATAGCTCACTGAATCATCTTGACTGCAGAAGTATGTCTGAGCCCGCTTCTGAACCGCTGCTATCCCACGGCGAACAATCCCTTCCTCTACAATCTTTCAAGACAGGACCAAGGTCCAAATCAAAACCGGAAGACATATTTATACACCCGGCAGAGTCCAACATTGCACGAGCTGATGCAGTTGCTCTGGAAATGGGTATAGCGGGAGAGACGGAACGAGTGCGGGCTTTCTCATACCTGCACGCCGAACCTCAATGGGAGATTGGCAAGGGCAAAGACCTTGCTAGAGAAATGCTTTTAGGGTCCCACACCAAAAAGTCATCTCATGAACACTTCCATATCAACAGCGGTTCCTACTCTGATTCTGATTTAGAATGATCAAGAATTTGAAAGGCCAGACCCTGTAAAGATACCCTCTTCTGTGTTGTAAAATAGCAAAAGCATTAATGTAGTCCTAAATATATTCCTACATGCAATAGTAAATATTGCTCAGTGGAAGAAGAGCAGTTCTGTTAGCTATTATTATCATCTGTCGTCGCCCTGAACGATTCCAGCTCGTTTTGGTAAAATGTCCTTTCTCTTGCCAGGTGGAACAGGCAGCGGTTGCGAAGCCTCTGCTGACTTCTTTTGCCATTGATCAATCAGTCTTCCAACACCTTGATAAGGTCGTTCAGGTGAAGGTGGTCTTTCTTCCGGCCTTGCCGCTGGTTCTTCATCATTGAGAGAAACAGGCGGCTTTCGTGGAGAATTACCAGGTCTAGATGTTTTTGATATAGACAGCTTCGTGGAACGGGCGGTACTTTCAGAGCGACGATGCGACGATGTAGGATGTGGCTCAGCCTTGACCGACAATCTTCTCTGTTTCAAAGCAGTTTTATCGGGAGATGGAGAAGGTCCAGGCGGTGGCCTCTCCCTGTCAGTTGTAAACTTCCTATGAACCTTTGTCGGGGTTCGACTGAGGCCAGTGGTGGTTTGCCGAACAGGTTCAAATGCTGTAGTGCGCGAGTCCTTTGAATCGACATTTGAACGGGCTGAGGTATCAATTGATGTTAATGGTATATGTGCAATGCGTTCTGGGAAAGGTTTTTGAGTTAGTCCATTCTCTGCTGATACAGCTGTAGCTCTCGTGGATATTGGCAAGGGGGTGACAGGCGATACAACATTAGGCGACTTTGCTGAACCACCGATCGCTTCATACCGCTGCACCATGTCTGATATTGAGGTTCGTCGAACAGCCCGAGGCTTCGATTCTGGAGGAGGCAATAAATTAGTGGTGGTGGGAGAAGTTGAACTATCAGCGGACTTTGAAGGGAAAATGAACATTGACTGAGGCCGAGAACGTGCAGATGTGGAAGGTTTGGTAGCAATGGGAGGCGGCAGTGGTCTATCTCTATCTTTATTAACTTGCGGCTGTGGACGTGATCGGCTCACGGGCACCGATGTCGTCTTGGTAGTATTACCTATGGGTGAGGGTGTCTTTCGAGAGGAATCTGAAGCAGTAGGAGGAACCAATTTAGTAGGTTTGACTTTTTCGGGCTTATAATCACCAATGCTATACGGTCCGGGTTGGGCATAGGGATCGCGTTCCTTCTCTTTTTCTTTAGCAACAACACCTCCACCATACTGGTGGACGAGTTCGTGTACTGAGCTTTGTCTTCCTTTCGCCCTAGATGCCAGTCTCTTCTGAGCAACCACAGAAGATACAGCAGCGCCTTTCGGCTCCTCAGGTCCTTCATCTTCACTTGATGAGTCAACATCAAATTCTCTCCTTGTGGAAACTGGACTCCAGTTGTCAGTTAAACCACTGGAAGAAACTAGATTTGACTTCTGAGTATCTATATGGTCGATCGCAGGGAATGAACGCTTGAACTTTGCAACTGTGGGCGAAGCATCCAAGGAAAGATCGTCCACCAGACGCTCCGAAGGATAGCTAGGTTGAGCAGTTACGCTTGACGGAATGATGAAGTTGCTACTCTCAATAAAAGAAGCTCTTTTACTGGGAGATTCGCGGAGAATAGGGACATCGGAGGGAGTGTGTAGCTTTGTGACCTTCGACTCTTCTGGGTCCTCGCCTGTCAGCCAATCGCGCGGGGGAGTACTAGCTTGTGACGTAGACGGCCTCGGAGGTAGTCTGGGAGGAATAAGACTGTCGTTCGATGAAAAGGCTACTGGCGATGCTGGTGGTCTTGGTGGTAATTTCGGTGTGACAGAACTACTTGGTATTCCCTGAGTTGCTTGGTTATCCGCGGCGTTGGCAACCTCGCCGCCTCCCAAGGCATGCTCAATGCTGACAGAACTTGGCTGTTTCTTCACACCTAAAGGTCTTGTGGAGGAATTTCCCTCTTGTAAAGATATCAAAGGTGACTCTTTTCGAATGACTCTATTGGAATCAGCTCTTGAATAGACTGTGCCATCCACTGATTCATCAGGCTTCCGCCTTTCCTTGGGATCTCTCATTGCTGAGCCAGTCACATGTTCTGATCTCACCCCATCAACAAGATGCGACGTATTTGTTGGGTTGGAAAGCTTTAGCAGGTTTCCACCTGTGCCAGAAGCACTCACACCAGTGGTACTAGAAAAATACTGGGAACGTCTGTCAGTGAGTCTCGCGTGCGGTGTGTATCTCGGAGAAGCATCATTGACTGCAGAGGGATAGAGCGCATTCACCGGTTGGCTGGAAGAGGGAGTGAATCTGGCATCCAACTCCTCTAAAGATGGAAATCTAGATTCGATGGTCGGGCCGTCTGCCGTGGTTGTGGCAGGAGAAGGGCTGGCCTTGGAAGGTGAAGGCGATGGTCTGAAGTACGCACTGTTTGATGATCCAGGCGTAGGCAAGGGAGAGATGGCCTGTGGTTGGACCGGAGACAAGGAGAGGTATTTTGGCTGAGGAGAAGGCGTAGGACGATCAGAATTTGAATTGGACTTGCCAGCATTGCGATAGAAGTTCTCATAGGTAGAGGATACACTCATAACGGCAAGGCCTGTGCGCAATTTTCTTGCTTCACCCAAAGTCGGCGCTGTTTTTGGGACAGATGTCATGAGTCCAAGTCCCTCGAATGCATCTTTATTCTTATTCTGCGCCAGGCGGTCTGGTTTGACTCTCAATTTGCTAGTGCCAGTGAAGGCCAGGGAGGTTATCGGGGGATCAGTCGGCTTCAGTACGCTTGTGTTGATGTCGCCCTCGGACTGAGTCTCGGCGGAGGTTGGACCGTAGAATTAGGGTCTGCCGAAGTCCATAACCTCTCAGCAAAGTCGTCTCCAAACCCAGCCAGTTGCTTGCTCTTCTCCGCTCCAAATTTCTTTTCAGAGTCGACAACTACCCAGCCATCATTGGTGCTTGAGGCATCTTTCTGTGTTGTATTTTTTCCCGCCACAGCTTGCCAGGCTTTATCTTGTTCATTAGCAAAGTCATCACTTGACCAATTCGTCACATTTTCCTTGTCGGTCTGCCGATCGTGACTATTCTTCTGAGGACTAGAGGGCCTTGATGACCCATGGGATGCTGTTGGGCGTCCCCGGCGCATTGGGGCAATTGCGTCAAGTACTTTATCACGGGCCTGAATTCCTTGGTTCATTATTGGCAGATTGGGAGGCAATCTAGGCTCATAATGGGAAACAGTAGGTTTTGTGGGAGGGGTCGCATAAGTAACAAGGCCCTCCAAAGGATTGGAGACAGGAGACTTGGCAGCGGCAGATTGTCCTCGGGGAAATAGTGGTGGAGGGACGGGTATATTATAAGAGAATTTCGACTTCGTCCCTCGAAGGCGATGCACATGGTTAAGAAGCTCGAATACTGTAGGCCTCTGAGAACCATGTTCTCTTAACATGGAACCTAATAAGCAAAGAGGACATTAATTGCTGTGAAGTGAAATAAACAAGAAACACACCAATTAACATGTTCATATCTTGGGAATATACTGGATAGGGGGGTATATGATATTGAACATTGATGATAGCTAATGGACCATGCTCCTCGAACGGGGTGGTATAATAGCATAATTTGTACAGGAGTACACCAAGTGCCCATACGTCACTCTTCTCGTTGATCGGGCGCTTCGAATAAACATCAACCATTTCAGGGGCCCGATACTGAAGAGTGGTGTGTTTATTGAGATCTGCCTCAAGAGCACGAACTTCTTGTGTGTTGCTGGGTAGATTTTGGACCGTGGCGGCCGATCCGAAATCACAGAGTTTGAAAGATGTTGGGGATGACTGGAGAATATTTTCAACTTTGAGATCCCGGTGCAATAATGGCGGACGTGAACTGTGCATATAGGCCACACCTTCGCAGACATCCACGAAAATCTGCAAGATCTCAGCTTCTGTGAGTCGCTCGCGCAGACGTCGATTCATCATATCGATTATTCCACCCCCTTGCACACAAGATAAGGAAGAAGATGCAGAGTAGAACTTGACCTGCCGCACCTGGACAATACTCCATGAGAATGAATACTTCAAAAGTGCCGTTAGGCAACTTGTGCCAAGCCGCATCGATGAAGTGAACGATGTTCGGATGACCTTTGAGCAACCGCTGGAAATGAGAATAGATCAGGTATGAAACGAACCGAATGCTCTGGATACGTACCATGATGTCCACTTCTTTCTTGACTTCAGTCAACATTGCCTCACTGGCGACAGCGATGCGTTTCAGAACATGATGCGTCGTGTTGTACACAGGTGCGGGCGTTCGAACGAGATAAACATGAGCGAAACCACCTATTTCGAGGTTAAAGAAACTCGCGCATGCGTGCGTCAATGGGACATACCTTGAGATAAGTATCGCTCAACCTGAACCGTGTAGTTGTTGACGGAGATGGTTTGTCCAGGAAGGAGGGTCCCCTTGCTCTGCGGATAAGCTTGGTATGCTTGCTGATTTGCCATGTCCTTTGTCTGAATTAAGGAAACGGCAATGAACAAAAGAGGCGGCTAGCAGCAGGAGGAGACCATCGACTGGAATTGGGGAGTTATGTTAGAGTCCTGTGAGCTAGATTTAGAATATTATTACAACACTCTCCTGACCCTAACCCCATGCACTGTGCAACTATCATTCAACCATCGCCAACCATTGAACACTCATATTCTAGATCTATCATTCACTACATCAGCGAATGACACAGGCGCCGTTGTCTATGAAGTCTCCTATCTCTGCAACACATTCAACCTCGACATCAGCCCTCATCGGCAAGTAAGCACCGCCAACGCAAGTACGGGCAGGCATTTTATCTTTATCAAAGAACTACATCGAAAGAATTGAAATTGAATGCTTTTGGAGTGAAGGTGAAACTCACTTCTGCATAAAACTTCATTCATAGGCTGGAGGTCTCAAGACATATCCTTCAGATAAATGTTAACTTTCACGATATTCTCCAGGTATGATCACGCAGCTTTGAGTACAATGGATGGTTTTCCAATGCAGCTTTCTGTGACGAGTATTGATTCGAAGTCCAGATAAGTGCCCCTATGTCAAAAGATGCATACAGGTTTGTGCCTGCACTCCACCTTCAACGATCTTAAAGTTCTTGTCGCAACCACTATTTTCAGAAGCGTAAACAGTCCCTTTCGAAAAGATAGCCTGCGCTATGTCGACAAGTCATCAGTAGTACCTTTCGCAAGAAACCACGAACAGAAAACAGGCAAAGGTAGAATGGCGTTGGGCGTGAAAACGAATTCCTTATCGGTCGCCGTGGAATATCGAGTCGATGATCCGATGCAGGTCTGCGCTGCGCCCTCTTACTTTGGAGCGGCATGATTTTGTATGCGTGGCCACGACGCACCCATTTGGTCCCTAAAATTTAGTAAAATCAAGCCACAAATAGGAAAGCATGATATTTTCACAGAGGGACTCGAACTGTAATCCGACAGCCTTCCACTCCACAGTTGTAAGCAACATCAAAGTCGTAAATCCTTCCGATACTGAATGAAATCGACCAAGTTTTCGCGAACTTCATCCCCTCTTCTTCTAAGATCATTGCCCCCGTCTTTCCTCCTATCAATGGACTTCACTGCAGCCTTGAAGCTGTCGACGCTCGAGGAGAGCTTTTCAATGTAATTTCCTTGTCGGAAATTGACGTCATAGGGCAAAGTTTCGTCGGAATAGATGTCAATCAGAGCGGACGCGGCTTGTATCATTGGCTCTGTACCGACAACAGATCTGTCGGTGGACAGAATAGATAACAGGAAGTCGGAAACGATCTGAAAATATCTGAGCGTGTAAGAAAATGAAAATAAATGAATGTCCTGACCTTGTTGGCTTCGATTGCGGAGGGGTTTTGAGCGATACATTCTAGAGTGCCAATGCATTTCACCTTGAGACGAGGGTCAGCCGTTGCATTATAAAGTTGTATCAGGACATTGATTTGTTCGCTGCTTGAGGGCTAGATCGCAAAGACTTAGATTTGAAAACCAGAAGTGCAACAAGGACTTACAAGAGTATCTTTCCAGATACGACCAATACCCCAAAGGACACCCACAGAAACATCCCACATCTCTTGTCTGCGTTCCTGTCCCAAGCCAGTCTGCGTACCAACGAGACCCAAAGCAGACCAAATTCCATTCCACACAGTAAGTCCACTGTTGACGTCAGCAAAGATACTTGCATCCGGGGCAGTCGTGAGAGATAGGAAAATGTTATTCAGACATTCAAGGGCACATATGTGAACAGCGCTTAAAGCTGAGGTCGTTGGAGGATGGATGGATGGAGAAGCAAGCGGGGGGAAAGAAAGCGCTGTTGGTTGAACGAGAGCGAGCAGTGGTGCGATTAGCGTTGTCAAGAATGGTGGACTTGAACTTGCCGGAGAAGCCTTTTCGTTATCGGTGTCCATGTCTATGTCAACAGCGTCGCCATCGATTTCAAGTCCTGTGGAGGAATTAAGTTTCCAACTGAAAACTATTTCATTAATTGGGTTTAGAAAATAATACATACCAGCATCCTCATCTTCCTCATTTTCATTGACTGGTACGTAGGGTTCAGGGTCTGGAAGAGTTGCACATGTACCTGTTAAAATTTCCAAAGAAAGCTGCACCGTGCGTAATTTTGACTCCAATAACTCGAGTTCGAGTTCTATAGCGGACTTGTGATCGGATTTGGGAGCATGGTTCAGAGACAGGTTTTCAATTTGGGGTTCAGAAGCCTGTCTTTGAACGAGCTCCTGCACAGCAGTTGAGACATCGGGCAGGGATATTGAGGATATCACAGGCAATAAGAGGGGTAAGACGACATCCCTGTCAATATCGAGGAACGAAGCGGTCGACGGAGGTGGTATAGGTAAGATATTGCGCAAAGTCCCTGAATTGATAGAAAATTAGCAAGTCGTCCTTCTCGTTCAGGGAAGCAAATTTACCTGCAGCAAGAACAGCTAACGCGGCGGACTTTGGATCCGATTTTGGATCGCCTCCTTCCATATGCTCCTGACGAGCTATGGATAAGAGGCATGAGATATATCCTCCATCACTTCTGATGTCCGAGATAGTTGGATGGTTGTCGTCGGACAGGACGTAAAGACAATGAGCTATATATGTGTCTATGGTTAAGGTAATTCGAATGACTTCGAACAAAAAGCACAAACCTGCTGCTGTCACAGTAGATAAAGGTAATTTACCGCGAGCAGCAAGAAAAGACATCAAAAAAGGAGCGAGGTGGATATCATTGATAGCGTTCAGAGCTTTATTTGAAGTTTCTCTACAGATGTGAGATATGGGAAAAATTCCTCAGGAAAAGGTAACTCACGACAAACACCAGAGCGTCGTTATGACATTATCGGCAAAGTCATAAACAATCCGTCGCACGTTTTCTGGAGATGATGTCGGGGTATCAAGGAATTGAGAAAGTGTGGTTGAGATCTTCGAAGAAAGGTCAGTGTTAGATCGACGTTAGTAGGAATCTAGGGAACCTTAGGGATGAACATTTTTAAGGGAGCAAGGATGTTTTTATTGTACATTTCAGCACATATATCGTAACCGCCATCGATGCAGAGGTTCCTGAAAGCAACGAAAACATTAAGCCGACCGCCTGGGCCAAAATAACAAATCATACCTCAATGCACCAGCAGCCTCAACAACAACCTCCTCCTCAGTATCTGTTAACCTTGTAATCAGAGCACCAACAACATTTTTTCCTTGCAGCAATCTTCTAGTCGATGGATCGTTCTGGATTAGATTCGATACAGCTGCGCATGCCCATTTACGTTCTGCTGCATCAGGGCCTTCCATCTATCCAAAGTTGCCTGTTAATTTTTCCTCGGTTGTTCTGAAGGCAATAATGTACACACTTTTTGGATGATTGGCAGTATCTCATTCGATTTTGACGAGGACTGTGAAGCCGACGCGAGGCCTTTTGGTAGATGTGAATCTGGGACGCGCATAGGATTATGTCTTCGCATAACTTTTTTCTTTTGTGACTTGCCCATTTTGCAAGGGGAGCGGATTGAGTTGAATTGAAGTCGACTCTTTGAGAGTGATCTGCCAGTAACTAAAAATTATGCACGTGACACCAAGCTCTCACTCTAGAATTTTTAGCTTCCAATTTCCCGGGTCCCCACCTTTGATCATACCAGCCATACCATGTGCTCAGTATTGATAAAATCTGACAAGACGAGAGTGAACTCGGAGAGAAGGTAATCAATAACACTATGACAATGTTGAAGTGTTCCAAGAAAAGCTTCGTTTTGGGTATGCTGTGTATAAGAATACAAATGACTTTTGCCCTAAAAATATTTACCGATAAACGAAAAGAGTACCCGAAGAGAACCAATTGTCCTTAATTATGGTTGATAACCAGGAAGTGCTATATTGTCCGTTGGACGTGGTATGGGATGGACCGGGGACGTAGACGGGCCGATGTCACTCGACTCTGTGCTTATCCGGTCATGGTTCTGACCGGGTGCGTCTTCTTCGGTGGGATTGTGCCTTGTAATTGAATCCCAGTCGGGCGCACTGGGATGGAAACCTTGAGGGAACTCATCAGTGTCCAAAAGCGGAGGAGCAGAAGGTAGCATATGGGAATGGGAAGGATGGTGGGAGGGATCCTCCTGGAAAGGAGGTGCTGAGGGACCAGCTTCAACTTCCAGCGTCTCCATATCATCGAAAGAGAAAGGGTATGCATAGCGTTCAGCTGCAGCTAGCCGTTCTTTCGACGGGGGTGGGGGAAACATCGGAGCAGACGTACAAGCTGCTGGATCAGATGATTGAGTGGCTGCCAGCATGAGATCTGGCACCAGGTCTCTAACATCTTCATCATCCCAAACAGGGGCAGAGACTTGGACGTCAGTCACTCCGACACTGCCAGAAGCGTCAGGTGGAGAGCTGGCGAGTTCTGCTAGACGAGCAAGTATAGTCTTGTCATCTGTCGCTACATGAGCAACATGGAGGGAGGTGGAATCTGTTAGTTCAGCATTCTGGTCATCGTCTATACTTTCCGATGGACTCCATGGGAGAGGATAAGGTTGTCTGCGTGAAGGGTCAGAAGTTGAATTTGATGGCTGCTGTTCGGAAGACGTATTGCTTGGGGAGAAAAGCGGCATTGCAGGTTGACCACGGTGTTGGTAAGCAGGCGGAGATGAAGTTCTTGCTGGGAGAGGTGGTAATGAGTCGGCAATCTGCCTTTCTGACGGTGAAGATGTATTAATTATTTCCGAGTTGTCTATTTGGTCTGGAATGGACACCACGGATGCCCGTCGAGAGGATTCTCTAGACCTGTGTAAGCTCGAATCTGCTAAACGACTACGTGGTCGGTCGACGGACACGTTGGATTGGTGCGCATAAGAGAGTCGGGAGCCTAAACGCTTTCCTCGCCTTTGACGAGCAGAGTAACGGGCATTCGCTCGCCATCTTGCAGTTGCTCTTGCCCATATTTTCTGCTTGGCCTTGACCTCCTTCTCAACCAGTTCTCTGGTGTCATTTTCACCCGGCAGCTTCCTTGCTTTCGCCTCAACATCATTGCTCCTATGCTTCTTTTTCACACTTGTTCTCCAGAACAGACAGCCAAAGATAAAGAAACAAATGAAGAGTGCAAGGACGAGAGACACCGACAAAATAAGCGGTGTACGACTTTCGTAGGGTTTGGCGACTGGTTTCCATCCAGGTGGAAGTGAGTTTCGGATATCGTAAGTCGATGTCGCATTTGCAGTGCTATTAGAAATCGGGTTCACAACGCCGTCCTGTATTTGGTCGTCCGCGGGGGATGCAACTTCTGTGGGTTGCATACAGGACTAGCAGAGAAAGATTAAGAACGCTTACGACAAGGTGAGACGCTGAACGTACATTGTCACAATCGACGGATACCGTTGAGCCGTAAAGTGTATAAGAAGGGACTCTCCTCCACACCCCATCCGAATCTCTCGAGAATTTGTCAGGTAAGTGTCTTCCCGAAGCTGCCAAAAATGCTGAAGGAGAGGGGGTGGTTTCTGGTATTGATGACGACGACGCCTCCGAAGGGAGATCGCAATCATCATCCTCATCGATAGACGGACATAAGAACGCTGGAGGCGCAGGACTGCCGCTGACATTCGAAGCCGAAGCTACAGAGGCGAGGAGTACTAAAAGGCCAGATGACGGTGTGACCGACGAGGAAGGTTTTGGTCTGCGACGCCTGCGATGTCGAGGATGATTAGAATGTGCCGAAGCATTCTGAGCGTTGCAGCTCGACGATGTAGATGCTGCAGAAGAGCCTGCAGACGAGGGTGATAATGGCTTGGCCATGATGTTACGGGGGAGCTCAGGATTTCTTGTATGCCAAGCAAGTCTTGCACCACAACCCCCGCCTTCGTTCTTGGCGTCGCCCCAAACGTAAAGTACCGGTATTAAGGACGTAAAAGGGCGATAAGAACGAGAAAGTGGCGAGGACGGCTCTGAAAGGACGGTAAGACTGTCGGGGATGGAGTTGGAGGAGAAGGATGATTCGAGAGGGAAACCGTCACAGTGGAATCCTAGATCACTTGGGATTTCTCCCAGGCACAAGCTGTCACAATCCTGCGGAAACACCCAGAACTCGACTACTTCCTATAACTTCGCTTTGCTTTTTCCATCTATATCATAAAACGTTGTCCATCCTCATGATGCAGCACTAAAATAAAATACGAGTACAAGAAATAAATCAATCAATTAGCTACAATAACCACTGGCATCGCCGTCGTTCCTCCTCACGCAATCGAGCACGAGACACCATGTCCCCTTGCTCCTTGCCCCAGTCATGCCAAACCATGTCCTCGCTTCCCTCCTCGTACACAAGTTTGTATGCTGGAAAGCTAACCCGGATCTTCATGCCTTCCTCCCATAACGGGGCTGTGCCCTCTTCTGCCACACGCAGACATCTATAAATATCCGTGATTGCAAGTTCAATCAACTGTTTAGCCGACGAAGACCCTTGTCACAGAAAACTTACCTCCGCAAGAAGACCGGAGAACTCTCCTTCTTCGTCTCTGGTACCCATTCGGTGGAGTGCGTCATAACATATGTGTTCACGTATTCGCGCCATCGCCCAACGGATGACCCGTCCGTGAGGATGCTGGGCTCATTTGGGCTGTAAAGGGAGACACGCATGCATTTCGACTCTCGCACCTTTTCAAATTTTAAAAATAAATCTGTCAGCTAAAGATAGAACACTTACCCATTGGAGACGATATAAATGGTCGTCCTGACCAACATGCCGTTCAGCTTCTCGACGATATCTTATTATATCTTGGGTCGTGATATTTTTAGAGTTCTGTGCACTTTTCAACAGTGTCCAGAGCTCTTGACACTTGTTGTCAGACAGAATGGTCTGGACCTACGAAACCCGTCAGTTCTTATGCTTCAATCCAGAAAACGAGGGGGGAGAGGTAGAGACACCGTCATAAGACTCACCTGCTTGACCAGAGCAGTTATCGATTTGTCAAGGGTAAACAGGGTGTATGCCTAAAAATAGCCCATCGTAAGTCCGCAGCTTGACAGTGGCATGGCTAAATTAAAATCCACCTTGGTTCCGAAAAACCATCGCATGTGTTCTTCAAAAGTCCCCTGGTCAAGCTCATTATCGAAGAGCTTTTCGCAGGCCGTTAGAAGGTACATATACACGACATTGGCGTCCTTAGGCGCGGAAGGCCCAAGATGCTCTATCGTCTGCGTCAGCACGGAGGCGGGGCCGTTCGGGTCATCAAGCCCCAAATCCACGGCGACCCGGTTGGCTAGAAGTGGCGCGTGTTTCTGGACTGTATACTTTGCTCCAATATCATAGCACATCAACAGGCGAGAATAGAGCAACTTGATGAAAAAGGTAAAGCTCAGTATAAAAAAAGGTCAATTATTCCAAGAATAACGTAAAACTTACTTCCAATAGACGTATGAGCGTATAAAACGTCGTGTTGGCAAAAAAAGGTCGTTCTTTGTCAGGCGACTCCACATCCGAACCGGCTTCCTTGATCCAGATATCCTGTGTATCAAATGCGTCATCCTCGACCTTGGGATTTCGAGGGGTTCGAAGTCCTGATGAAGGCGACGCAGCGCGAGAGTCAACGGCAGAGACACTTCGTGCATCCTTTTTCAAGGCTTTTTCTTGAGCGGTCTTGAGTAACTTTTTACGCAGGTCATTTGCTGGTACCCCGCTGAACTGAGCAGAGTGACCAGTCCCCGCGGAACGCCTTCCACTATGTGAACCTTCCCCTTGTCCGGTGGTATCGTGCCCTGAGTCATCCTCTGATGCACTATCTACTGGGGCACCGGCCCAGAACTCCGCTTCAGACGACATGCAAAGAATCGGTATGAATGAACGCAGGAACTTCTCCACAGCACGTCGTTCTTGCGGGCTATACTGTACAGGAGAGTGTTCCAAAAACAGGTAAATCAGCTTGAGGGTGTCGTGCAGGACTGTGGTGTTCTTGAAAGAGTACTCGAGCTGGTGGCCGACAGACCCTTGCGCGAAAGGCTTGGCTCCCTTCCGCTCTCGCTTCTTAAGCTGTTGCTTCTTGATAGAGAGGATATCAGCTACGAAGTACTTGGCCGTGATCATCTTCTTTTCATTTTGCTTGAAGAAAATCCCCTGATGATCGAGAGACTTGTAGAAATTCTTGGATTCTATCTCTTTCCAAGTACGACTCCATTCACGCTGCGCCCGTCTCCATTCTTCGTCTTTTAGCTTGAGACGGTTGAGCACGACAGGGACGGCGACACTGGGACAGTCCTGCAGAGCCTGAATAACTTCTAGCCCCATGTCCTTGCCATATATCTTCTTGATGATCCGATAATAAATAGCAGGGCTAGCTCCCCCAAAATCTGGTTTCAGTCTAAAGGTTGCACGTTCCTCGTTCATCATCTCATCTAACCGGCAGGCGATAGGCTCAAGGACGGCAATTGTCCTAACAAGCGCTTCGATCTGGACATGAAATTCGTGACGTTCCTCCTCCGATTTGTGGAGAGCTTCCTCGAACACAGTCTTTTTGTGCGCAACAAACCCTGATTCTTCGGAGGCCCAGGTTGGATGAGAAACCCATTCGTCGTTGAGTACCGATCGGCAATGCTCGTCTCTCCCTGAACATGCCAAGCGTGTTTCCTATAAGTAAAGTTCAGTCTTGTGGTGTTTGATGTCGGTCGACGGACGTACGTTGGGGGGTAGCCTTCTATAACTCGGACCTTCTCCGTCATCTGCTGGCAAAGCAGGAATCTCAGGAGGGCCTGTTCGTATACTCCCAGGAGGACCCTTGTCAAGTTTATTCCTATCATCCCATCCAACAAGGTCTTTGAATTCCGCCATGAGATCACCATCTCCAAGGAACACTCGCGAGCGCTCAATTAGCGTTTGGATATCGATGATTTCTTTGGAGAATAGATTAAGTAGCTTTAAAAATTCTTCGTAGATTTCTCGTGTTTCTAAAGTCTTCTTTGCACGGTCGAAGAAGAGGATTTTTCCAGCAGAGGGATTCGCTTGGTATTCTTGAACATGGTGTATTGAGTGTGTCGGCACGGCATGGGGATGAAGGGGCGGGGCTTGGGAAGCAGGATATGCATGGGACTGCGAAGGCGAATGGGGGATGGGGTATGGTGCGAAGGAGGGCGATTCATTGTCTTGAATGTGTTGATGCTTCACTTTCTTCGTTTGCTGAATGAAAGACAACATGGATTCAAAGAGATAACATTTAGCAGATGCGTAGGACAGGGACATACCCGTGAAGGCACCTGCTTGGGAGGTGGCACTGGAGTCGTGTCCTTCTCTGGTGGACGTTTCCTATTACGCTTCGGTGCTTGAGAAGGTTTCTTGGCTGGAATGTTCGGGGGACTAGATTCGCCCGGTCCCCAGGAAGCTGGCCCAGGCTGTGGCATCATTGGGACGGCATTCGCGCCTCCAGGGACTGCATCAGGCAGGAAATCTTTGAATTCTGCTAGTAAATCGGGAGCATCTTTGAAGAGCATTTGGACTTGGGCGTAAACTTGGGACTGCTCGGAGGTCAGTGAATGAGAGTTGGGGTGAAAGGAAAGAGTGCCACTCACGTCTTGTGTGTGCCTTTGTTCCTTTTGATATGTCTGCAAGATGTCCAAGAATTGCTTGTACGTGTTGGGATCATCTCCATAACGCGCTTTGATTTTATTAAGGTATTGAATGGCGTGGTTGAATTCTCCGGGTGGCTGCTTTTCAACGGGGTTCTTGTTGTTGAGATTGTTCAGGAAGGAAGCGGCGGCGGTTGTTTGAGGATTCTGGAGTCCCGGAGAATATATGGGATCAAAGGGTGGTTGTCCATGGGGGAGCGGGAAGCCATGCGGTGTGAGTGAACGCGACCCAGGACTACCCATGGCGTTCTGGAGGAGAGGTGCTGTGATGGGATAGTGTGCGGGGTTGAGATGAGGTGGAGGCGGAAGACCCGACAACTCTCGGCTTGATCGTGTAACTATCGTGTTCGTAGTGGTGTTTTGGGTGGTAGTTCCCATTGGTGTAGTGACTGTGATTGTGTTTGGGTCGAGGGGGTCGGCAGAGATGTCAATACGATAGCCCATGGGCAAGAAGGTGTTGAAGCCCTGAATGAGGTTCGGGTGACCGTGGAAGAGACGCGAGACGCGTTGTATGACGCCGGGAGTGTCGATGCTGCATGATCAAGCTGGTCAGACACCAGGAACATTGGATGAGTGGGCAGGGGGCATCTGGCGCCCATCCTTGGATGCTCGGAAACACTCACACTTGGCTTTTAAAGTCCTTCATGATATCCAGAAACTGGTTGTAGACATCGGGATTGTCCTGAAACTGGTTCTTGACTGCATCGAGATAGCTGAGGGCGTCGGTGACGTTCAAGGGTCTGGCTGCCTCCGGAGAACGCTGGTGACCCGGTGAGCTGGACCCGTTGGGATCAGGGCGAGGTGTGGAGGGATTCGACGGGCGAGCATGGGCATTCATGTCGAGGAGAGGCAGGGAGGCCTGCACGGCATGGAGGAGGAGGACGGGGTCAGTGGAGTCCTGGGACAGCGGAATGGCAGGGACACTGTGTGGGCTTGCAAGGGCCAAAATAGAACTCGTCTCCGAAGCCGCTAGCCGACTGCCATCATTCCGTCCCACATCTTCCCCTTCATCTTTCGTGATCGCTGTCGCTTCAGACATCCATAAATGCCGCTTTTTCTCGGTTTCTCGCAGTGTTGCAATTTATCCTCGCCCAAGTTAAGACGGAGGCAAATCAGCGTGTGAACCTTCAGCCGTGCTTTTACTGTATCTGATAAGATTAGATGTGCGACTACTGTTACAACTGCATAAAGGAGAGATGGAAGCGTAACGAACGAAGATATCTAGAATGTCCTGTTAAATATCACTTAAATAAGACTATAGCCCAGATTTCAATGACTTCCGCTCCAACGGTTTGATATTAGGTTCGATGTGAAATTTCGGAGCTGAAGTGTAGTAGGTACTTGGTTCATGGACGCTTTAATATACGCGGCTGGGAGTGGTGGCACCGGCGGTACCGGCGGCAATGCAAAGTAAGGAGCGTCGTACGGTTGTGTTCGCAGAGTTTTAGAGCGTTTCTTCTCTCCATGTCGAAATGATACGTCAAATTTCATGCCTATCTCTTAACAAAAGGTGGTCAGCGTCCTACTCTTTAGACTTGCCAAGAGAACCTGCTCACTTTCTTTTCCTTGAGCAGGCGCGCTGGGCATCTTCCGCAGGGGCTTCCGTGCCTTTGTTTTCTTTTCATTCTTTGTCGGACTCCGCAGCATCCCGTCGCTACTGGTCTGCTTGTGACATGAAGATCGAGGCAATGATGATGAACGGCATAATTGGGGTGACGATTGGCGTCTTTCTAGTCCTTTAGATCTTTCTTTACCCCATGGTTTAATGCCAAATAATCTGAAACCTGGTGCAGGTTGATCATCGCCGCAGTGTGCGGTGGTCTGATTAAACGTCGAGGATGTGGACGAAGAGGCGACATCATTGATAGTAGGTCGTGGAAGAGGTCCTGATAGCTCCGCAGTTGCTTCAAGAATTTGAGGCACCGTTTTCGGGAGACCAGCTGATCGGAGTGCGTTCAAAGTATCGGTTGAACCAAAATAGTCGATAGTTATAATAGGTATGCTTGCCATGGACTTCGAGCGTCGGTGGACATGACGCGAGGAAATGACCTTCTTCTCTGAAGAGGGCTCCTTTGGACGACTTGCTTCGTCGCGCCTCGCAGAAGGCAGGGGCTTTGGCGCCTGTTTTGATATCCTAAGAGGTGTCTTTGACGACTCATCCGAGACACTGCGTAATATGCGTCGACCCCTGGGACTCAAGGAAGGAACGGCACGCGTATAAGTCGAGACTATAGGAGCATCTTGGGCCTTGGGACGATGAAGCAAGTTGATCAGGGCAGCGAGAACACTCTAAAACTTGGTTATTCACGTCAATTTGTGAAAAGGAGAGGAAGGTACTTACAAGAGAGAACCCTATCGAGGCGTAAAGAAGACCAGCTGCATTCACAAACACTCCTTGAGACCGTGTGTCCACCTCTGGCATGTCGACTTTCGAAATCGACAGAATCAAAAGAGGTCGCCAGACACACAGATACACTTGAAGTTGCAACGAAGCAGGTGAAAAAGAAATGGAAAATGGGGAGGCCCGAATATTATTGAATACCGATTACTGCTGGCAATTTAGCCGCGAAACCGCAGTGAGCACCGCCTAACTCCCCGGCGGTGACTGTCGTCGCAGGTTGTCGCAACCGCAATCAAATGCTACGGGCGCAATTTTCCCCGCGCCTATGAGTAATAATGAAATGGCTCCTGAATTCTTTGCAAGTCAAAGGACTACGCTATGGATTCAATGATCAACGAGAGGGAGAGAAGGAAACGTGGGTTTGCTTACAATGTATATCTGGAGTTATACTTATGTGTAGTTCGCAGGGACATCCCATTTGTATTATTACGTGGAGTCGAGCCGTGATGCCTTTTCACACTGCAAGTCCGGTCATTTCTAATTTCATTACAATTCGTTGATGAGCGCGTCAGAGGGGTGCCGAGGAAAGTGCTCGGTGCTTGCTCCATAAGAAATCCCATTCCGTAGGGTATGCATGTCAATTGGCTCCTGGATGGGAGTGGTGACGCTAGATACCGACTTCATCAAAGCAGATATATTATTATTTGAAGGAGAAGTTGATCATGATCTACTCTTCATACAAGATTTCAAAAGGACGCACCTGTGCAAAGCCAAGCCTTTGCGTAACGTAATGCCTCGTCCCGGTCAATGCGTCCCTAACCCCTTTGGATCGAGGAGCGTCGTCCAAGCGCCTTGCCGATTACTGGTTCCATTATTGCTGCCGACTCCAAGCCGACTCATGAGTGCTTTCTTCCAGAGGTTTGCCCGTGTATATAGCATATAGCAATCCAGTGCATGTCATGACCTGAATTGACCTGATCATGATCATGAATCAAGAGTCAGAATGACAGTGCTCAGGCTGAGTACAGAGCAATTGTTTACTTACTCAGCATCGACTCCGGTTTCGTTAAATCTATATTTACTGCCAAGTAGCTTGCTCGAGGCAGGGGCTTCAAATAGAAGAATGAAGACCCCTGCAAGAGTGGTCAGATGTGTGTCTTCCCGGTAAACTTCTGAATCTCTCTCAATAATTTAACAACGTAAGAAAGTTTTCAGGAGTCCTTCAACGCTGGAGCCTCGGATTTCGACGTTGAACGGATGATTGAAACATACTTTCAATATCCTCGTTCCGGGCAGTGAAAGAATGTGTCATCATTAGATGGAAGAGAGTAGGGATCCGAATGTACTCGTCATCACGGAACATCATCTAGAACCAAATGCGGGCATCAACCTCAGCAAAATGCAGTAACTGCCTTTATATATGTAGGAGTCCATGTCCCCCTTTGTCATCTTGCAATTGAAATAGGGTAAGTAATTACGCGCCAAGTCAGGCAATAGCTTCCACACTGTTTCTAGATAAATCTCTGTTGATGAATTACAATTAGTCATCTGCATCCCAATTTCCTGCTTGCTGAGGAATTTTCGGTCCACCAGCAGGCTTGCTCATGATAATACTGTCTACACTGAGGATCGAATTTGCTGCTTCGGTGGCCAGTTTGATTGCCCACGACTTGGCAGCAAGAGAGTCATAGATTTGATGTTGGTCCGCTTGCAGTGTTCCGTCTGTCTCAGCCTGTTGACAAGATCCATAATGAGTTTCGGAGGGCAAAGGAAATAAGGTGAAAAACAGACCTCTACGTCGACACCCCATGATTCGCCACTCCTTTGTTCATGCTTCGCCCATAAGCGGCTGATGACTTCATTACCTTCTGCTCCTCCCAAAGCGTTTTCTGCTAATGTCCTCGGAATAACTTCCAGAGCAGTAGCAAATTTCTTCACTGCATGCTGCGAGAGACCCTTCAGTCCGCTTCCGTAACTATCCACTCTCTTCGCCAACTCAAGTTCTGTCGCACCTGCACCGGGAACCAGTCGGGGGTCCTTGATCAAGCTTTTGATAACATTCACGCCGTCGTCAATTGCACGTTCAAGGTCATCCAAATGATTAGAGGTCGCACCGCGCAGAACGATTGTCGCTGTGCGCGTCTTTTCACCCTGTGAGGTGGGGTCAAATCCAGGTTCGCCTGGTAGCAGTTGTCGCAAGACGGTGACACGATCGCCCCCGATTTCTGTTGTCTCGAAAACGTCAACGAAACCGGCTTCTTCTGGCGTAGGAGCTCCAACACGAGCTAGGGGTGTCGCATTCACGACGCGGCATAATCTACGGAGCTCGAACTTGGATAAAACCTTGAGAACAGCAATGCCAAATCGATTGAGATAGTGCAGAGCCAATTCTCCTACGCTAGAACCAGCGATGATCACTTTAACACCTGAATCCGCGATTTCTTTGAAAATCTGGGCGATTCATCAGTATGAGCATTATGAGGTATATATTCCGGACCCACCTTTTCCAACTGTTTCTCCTCGCCGGTTGTGAAGTTTAACATTTCATCAGCGTTGTGGATGAGAACCGTTCCTTTAGTTTCAGTTTGTGCAATATCCAAAGCCGTCGTGAAAACGGCTACTTTGCCTCTAGTGACCTTTTTGATCGTGCCTAACGAAAGTTAATAAAGGTTGAGGAAACTATAAGCAAAAGGCATACCCTCCGGTTCTCGTCCGAAAACCATTCCTTGTACTACTTTGCTGCCAGAGAGGTTTCCGCCCATGATCTTCACCACTCGTACATTATCAACGTTGAAGTTTTTAGGATTTGAGGGCATAACTGAGAGCGCTGCTTCAGCGACAAGGTTAGCCAGAGTATCCTCGTAGCCGTATTGTTTTGAGGCAATGGCGGGCTTTAAGGCAGAGACAAGGGGGTCATGGGTAAGTGGTGAAGGTAAGTTGAATTTGGAGAGCTCTGCGAAAGATTTGTTATATGCGAAATGAAGAGTACAGAGATCGGACGGAACGGACTTTCGAGTTCAGTCTGAGCTTTTGCTGAAGCAAGTTCATAACCTTTGATAACTTCGCTTGGGTGAAGGCCCATGATGAGCAGATGTTCAGCCTTTTTCAATAACTCTCCTCCGAAAATAAGAACCATGTTCGTTGCATCTCCCAACTAACCAACACAATTAGGAAATGATATGAAAATAGAATACAACAGCGCACCTCCGCCTCTTGTGCTTGCGATGCCATGACTAATAGCTTCGCCGCAGGATGCACAACCTCGATCTCCCTGATGATCGTAGCAGCATCTGAAGTTACAAAGAGTCGTCCCAAATGGTTTATGAGAAGCTTGTTCCGACCTGCTCAACCAGTCAGATGTGGTCATATATAAACACGAAAAAACGCGCCATTTGGACCAAAGCTCGTCCGTACAAGATCAGAAAGTTCATTTACAGCTTGGATGTTTCGCAATACGGCCTCGTCCAAGCCTTGGAGGTGCTGATTTTTTACAGATTAGTACGGCCTTAGCATAACTAAACATACATACCTTGTATCCTTCTTTGAAGAGCTGTAAATTATTGGTTTTTGGGACTTTCAAGGACATTTTGGCGATTGCGATCAGAAACAAGACGCGTACGCAGCGATGACCTTTTTCAGACCAATACTTGACACAGCCACATCATTTCTATTTCTTTACCATCATCTTTACTATGATTCGTCGGGAGTTTGAAACGGAAACATAGAAAAATCGATATCAAATTTTGCACATGCTCTGGAGAGCTAAAATTTTACAGAGATGTACAACTTTACATTCTCTTTAGATTTGCAAAGTTTTTTTAACGAAAAGTTGAAAGTGCAAGCAACAGGAGCATTTCCGCGTCTCAAAAGTGAAAGGATGGGGAGATTGAAACGAGAGTCACATAGCAGTCACGGTTCATTTGACGTTTCGCTGACAAGCCGAATAGACGGCATGCTGGCAGTAGCATCAGTGCTGCCCACAGTAAATAGAAGGTCTAAGCGGAGCTTGAATGTTCATCACGTCTGTCACTTTGGATTGGACTCTGAATGGTCCTCCAGGTTTTCTGAATGCAATACTGCGAGAATTGACATGAAATTTGGCATGGATGCTTGCCTAAAGGTACTGAAACTGCCTGTAAATTTTTGGCATGACCACTCCTCAGGATCTGGCTAGATCTAACTAATGATCTCATTACATTGACTGCTTTGATGTAACGAACTTCTCATCTGTCCGATATCTTTCTCATCCAGAGCATTCTCTGAGAAAATTTCTACACCATCTTAAAGGCCAGAAGGTCTAGTATTTATGTGATTTTTTCTAGAGCAAAGGAGTGAGGTAGAGAGGCAGGAGCGGGGTCGTTTCAAACTCCCCATCGTTTCAAACTCCCGACGAATCATAGTACTCGTTTATCTATCCAAGGACAATCTAAGTACTTCTTCAGTCTTCTGTTCTCGTGATGCCCCAAGATATATCTCTATAACATCATATATCGCCGTACTTCACGCGCGTACTATCTGTTGTGCGACGGGATGGGATTAATGTGCCCTTACCGTGTGCCCTGGACAGATCAGGCGCTGCAGTGGATCTTTCATCCTTTTCGATGATTGTCAACTGACTAGGGGCACTGAGTGCTCTTGTCCCGAGTCCTGCAAAACTATACCTGCCGCATGTCTACATTGCAACTTCGAATTCTCCCATTTTCTACCCACATTCGACTTCGTGATGATATTTTACTTTCTGTTTTCCCTTCTGTTTCGGTCATCCAGGCAGCTTCTTCCACTTTTTCGATGAACCCTGTTTCGCGGTAACGCATATTATGCGTTCGTAACAGGTTGAATAGATGAACCATGCGTTCACTAGGTCCTACTTGTACTAAACCATAAAACGGCTTGTCTTCAGTTCTGTTAGATCCTCATCCGTTCTTGCAGGTAGGAAATGGCTTTCAAAATGAGAAGAAGATCGAGCTTAAATGATACCAGTTAGTATTCCGCTTTTAAAATATCAACGTGCTCAATCTAAAGGTTTCCAAAGGTCTTGCGCGACCTGCGCCCTGATCCAGATACAGCCTCTGTTACTGACTCTACCGGACATTCTCCGTTGCATCCTATATAATCCCTTAACGCATACAGTGCTCGAGAACTGCCACAGCCTCCATTTCCGTGACTAATGTGGCACAAGCTCGCCTCGATATTCTCCTCTGCCGCTTTGATATATGGTCAGCAAGCTGGACATCTCACCTAAGAGGTCCATCCAAGCCTCCCCTACTGTTCAAACTCTTGAACCAAGAAATTTATTTTGACGTTGACATTTCCAATCTTCCTCACGGTGTCCAGAGCGCAGTATATTTCGCCAAGACGTTGACGGTGGGCTGTCCAAATTCCCAACCAACAAGGCTGGTGTTCAGTATGGTAGTGGCTATTGCGACTCAAAATGTCCACAAGACGTTAAATTCATCAATAACCGGGGTGAGTCCCCGTCTTCGGAAGTGAATTCCTCGCAGTTAATGCACATTTACAACTAGGTAAACTCGCTTGGTTTCACGTTCTCTGTGGATAACCGGCTACAGGGGCTGGCCTTTTCGGGAGCTGCTGCCCAGAGATGGATATTTGAGAGGCAAACAGTCAAGCCGCAGCCTTCACTGCCCATGCTTGCGCGGTCCAGAGACAGACACAATGCTCTGGGGCTGCGTGTGGTACCCTAACGGAGCTTCTAACTTCTGCGATGGCGACGGTTGTGATTTCAATCCGTATCCCATGGGAAATGAAGACTTCCATGGCAGTGGTTTGAAGGTTGACACCACTAAGAAATTTGTCGTGGTCACCCAATTCCTTACCGACGATGAGACTGCCAGCGGAACTCTTTCGGAAATTCATCGCTTCTATTTTCAAGATGAAATTGTCATCGCAAGCTCCAACGTCAGCATCCAGGGAATGTCCCCGGACTACAATTCAATAACTAGTCAGTATTGCATTGATGATTGATGAGAAAGCAGCCTTTGGCAACGCGAATAATTTTTGAGCCATGGGCGGACTCAAGAGCCTGTCAAATATCATGGCTGCGGGGATGGTTCTAGTTTTCTCTGTTCAAAATAACCCCGCCCCCAATATGAATTGGCTCGATAGCACTGATCCCGCCACCGCAAATCCGTTTGCTCCAGACGTGGCTCGCGGACCATGCCCAACTATTCCTATCTTTACGACGACGACTCAGTATCTCCAACGTCCGCTTCGGTGATATTAGAGTGGTCTTTAGTGCCGTATAAAGAAGTCAATCCTATGTTACTGTAATTGTTTCTCGTGTTTTGCAATGAGCATCGGGGGTTTGTATATAGGTTCAAATTTTTACTAAACGGTTGAGACGATTAGGTGACGCATAGACGACAGCACTGCCGGAACTGCGACGTGCATGCGCTTTTCATTCCGAAACAGCCTTACTTAAAACCAGAACTGCGCTCAGAAACTTCCAAAGACATCGGTCGTCATCGGGTCAACGTTCATGCTGCTTACTTAAGTACATTCGTATGAAGTCTGGGTTAGCAGTACCTTGCGCCTATGAATTGGATGTACTATGTATTCAGAGCCAGAGTAAGTATCTCGAGGATTTGAGAGCATAGTACCAATCTGAATGGCTGGGTTAGCAAAAGATAGCACGGCAGCGGCGTTACTACATACAGCGCAGATCGGTCGGACCTCACGAGAAGGCGGTGCAGTTTTTTCCTGATTTGGAAGTTATAGCAGTTCTCACTGGAGGCTCTGAGTCGCCTTAAGGTATCTCACTGACCACCAATTTCTTCTCCTTTTCTATCTTTATTATCAAGGGTCGTTTCTGGAAATTTTACTCACTTTACTCACTCTCTAATCCCCTCGCTTTCAATGAGTTGCATACGTCCAGCGACTCCGGGCTTCCTCGTCACTTTGGTTGCTACCGTCTTGCTGGCCGTAGTGTCTTTTTGCGTTCCCTATTTCGAATCCGTTTTCTTCCTCAAAGCTACGATAACGGTGGATAATATCAACGGGAATATCACATTTGGAACGTTGGGATACTGTCTCGAACTTGCTAACGGCACGACATGCTCTAAACCTTCCATTGGTTATGAACTTGGTGCGTAAAAGTTCTCCATGTTCCTCAACCTATAAGTCTTTAAAACTAAATCAGACATCAATTCCTTGGTCGGCAATAAGCTTCCTGTTGAAATACCTCAAGTGGCCGTTAAATGGTTGACCTATGCACTGTTCCTGCATGTCATTGCCCTGATAGGTGCAGCCATATCGGCGTTCTTTGGCCTGATGGCTCACGTCCGTGAGATGTCGATGGCATGCTGCAGCACCTTTATATCTGGTTTCGCAGCTGTGGTCGCAATGTTCGCATTCATATTCGATATCGTCCTATTCTTCGTCGCAAAGGCCAGGATCAACGCAGTGGGAAGTGCACAGATCGGAAATGCGGTCTGGCTGACGCTCGCAGCTTGGTTACTTCTGTTCTTCAGCGGTTGCTTCTACTCCCTTGGTAGATGTTGCATATCAAACCGACCGAGAGTGCCTGGCAAATCTGGTGGAAATTATGGGGGAGGGACCCGGAAGCGGTACCAGGGCCTAATAAAGACTATGCAGCCGATCAACTACGTCTGGACGCCGTCAAAGCTGAAGCAGATCGCAAAGCTCGACAGAAAACGGAAGTTGGCTTACCTGTCTTTGGATCTGAGACCCAACCACTTACTGCCCGCATTGAAGGCGACCAAGTTTATATCGACGGCGACGATGGTGCTAACCATGCTAATCTCCCGGCATCTGCACCACTTCCAGCCCGACAACATGCTGGATATATGCAAGGTGTTCCTGGTACGCGAGCAGTGGACGATTACTACAACCCACAACCACAGACTCCGCAAACGACTGGAAACACGTATCCTCCCCAGCGCCAGCCTAGCGGTTATGCCCCTTCGACATACAGTGCGAATATCCCACACAGTTCTCCACCACAGCATGCTGCTGGATACATGCATACAATACTCCTTTAACGACGTCTCCTCCACCTTCGAATCAACTCCTTGCAATCCCAGGGCAATATGGACATACGGCAGGTGGAACATCATGTAAGTTTTGGAGAATCTACTTTATTTTAATAACAGAAACTAACTTTCATTCTTTTCTTGTAGATCATACAGCAGCCTCCTATCACGAGCAGCAGCCCACGAACTACTCACAGTACGACCCTTATGCCCCACAATCACACTACGCAGAACCATCTTACAATGCTGATCCATACAACAACACTACTACTGGTTATACCGCGACACATGATCCATACTACCATTCTACATCCCCACCTCCCCCCCAACAAAACCAGCGCCAATACACCCTAGGAGGAGATGGGTATGGCGCTAACTCTGTGCCACCTTTACAACAAGACTACGTCAATCACCCTAATGGTCACGGAGCTAGCTCCGTACCTCCATTACAGGATTATCACGATCGCTCCGGCGTGCAGTACGGCGCACCAGCCCCTTCGGGTATCGACACCAATGTTGGATACGCTTTCTCCCCTCAACCTCAGACTAACCCTGTGAGGGGTCCTCGAGCACAACCAGGTACGATACCTGAAGAAGCTCCGCCTCCAAGTTATGAACCCAGTACCTCTGGTGTCACTGGCAACTGGGGCAAGCGGTAGCAGCTGAGGATGAGAATCCAAGTGCCGATCTATATGGCTTTACGACTACTTATACCACGTTGTTCTGCTTTTTTCGTTTTGCTGACGATCTCTTGATTATTTATATCATGTACAAGATCAAGGACTTGTAGTTTTTGTTTTATTACACCTTATTCATACGTTTTCTACACCTGCTCTAATGGATGCTATGGACTCGTGACATAGTTCACACCTGTCCTGCATCACTGATTTATGTCTCAGGTCCGACTTCCTTCAGCGCACCCTAGCGTCCAATGAGACAAGTTCAATTCTTCATCACAAACTGTATCTACCTTTACAAGTGATTAGTTTTCCATAACATCAACGTTCGTCGCATTCAGCTGCAACACTCTTTTTCAATATACGAGACTTTTCCGCTAATGTGCAACCTGCAGGCGTTTGTGATGGACTGGTTGCTTCGGAGGCTCCTTCGTCAAAAGCATAGACAAAAATCATGGACAAAATCAGCGGCAGCAATCCAGTTATCTCAGCTGAATGGCGTTAATCAACGGTAATGGATCAGATGCGCAAAAAACTCACCGTTGTCGTAAGCAGGAGCAACCTCAACTATGTCGGCGCCTCTGGAAAGATGATAACCTGGTTAGCATTCGAACTAGGGGAAAGCATTTCAAACTTACACGAAATTGAGTCCGGCTAAACCACGAATAATTCGCTTGAGTTCCCGAGGCGTCCATCCACCAGCTTCTGGTGTACCAGCTACACGCATATTGGGATTTATTTTGCGCACGAATTGAACATGAACCTACTTGCAGGAGCCAAGCCAGGATCTTTGAGAAGAGATAAAGCCTCGAGTCAGACTTCTTGCACAAAAGGGGTGATAAGGTTCTCACCAATGACATCAATATCAAGGCTATTTTGGAGACATGTTACTTGCTTATCTAGGAGGATGGTAAGAATGAAAGTCACCTCAGATACACAGGACTGTCGCCGACGCGTTCCCTGATTTTGCTAATGATCGTCGGAATTCCTAGATCATCTATATCGTCTGTTGAAATCACTTGGAATCCAACAGAATCGTCGTTCTCGAGATCTTCAATGCCCTATTTTGGTAAAATCACTGTTGAACGATAGTGAGATAGGAAAAAGCTTACTCCCAGCTTGCATCGGATGCCCGCATGAATGCTATTATTGGCGAGTAGCCCTTCCTCCCGTGCGATATAGAAAAATGTTCCGTGCGTGATACGAGACTGTTCACTGGTTTGGCCTGGATAGGCAGCCCAGGTGTCCTGCTGAAATGTAATATCAATCCACCTCTAGTCAAGAAAAACTTACCAGGTGAGCATCAAAGTGGATTACTGAGATCGGACCGTATGTCTTGTGCAAGGAACGCAAAATTGGTAGCACCTAGAGACAAGAAATCAACGGAAATTTAGAGGGACGAAAGTCAGAACATGTACAATTGTATGATCGCCTCCGAGACTAGAGTTTGGTTCTTAGCACTAGGCGAAATGCATTTCAAAAGAAGGCTTACGTGACGATACGAGGGTGCTCTTTGCCGTCCTTTGCAATCAACCTGGTAACAGGCTCTACCTCTTCGTCTCGGGTAGGCTTTCTGGCCAACAACGTAGAATAGGCGACCTGCATTTGATCCACTGCCAGGGCATTGTCAAATGGATTTATAGGGACCTTTGGAAGGACTTTAATTGTTTTCAAAGATTGACTCAAAGCATTTACATCACCACAGTCAATAACCTTCTGACCAAGGGTGTAAGGGTTATTACCCCAAGAGAGGGTGTACCCCCGAATACCACGCTGTCGACGACTGCCCGAGCGGATAGCAAAGGGCCCAAAGCGCGCCCTGAGTCAAGATAGACAGTTATCTTAGTCCTCAGTTATAAGATCGATTGAAAATCAAGTACCCAGGTCTGTAGGTGACTGCAGTATCAAAGGGCATGCCAAGGATCGCTATGTCGAAATCGGCCTCTGCATTCTCCAAGCATCGGAAATATGGAAGATGAGAGAAAGAAAGTGGACCAGAGAAAGCCTGGTCAATTTGGGGGCCGTATTTCTCAAGCCATGTCTTGTCTTCCAATGGACTCTCCTGGCCGAGGGGAAGTTGAAAGTCCAATTCATGCTGTTTGTGCGCCCAAGATCCAATAAATAGGCCTACTGTCACGAAAACACGTAGTCTAAGGTCCATTTTCAGAGTGCTCTCCTGGGTGAAGCTGAAAAGATAAGATACGAACTGTCGACGCGTGCAGCGCCTACTATTTATACTCCGTTGATGTAACAAGTTTTAAAAACGGGAGAAAATAAGGCAAGTATACAAAAGCTTAGTCGTTGCATTAGAGAATAAGATA
Organism: Gymnopilus junonius; assembly: GCA_015501075.1. Lineage (NCBI taxonomy): Eukaryota > Fungi > Basidiomycota > Agaricomycetes > Agaricales > Galerinaceae > Gymnopilus > Gymnopilus junonius. Next base: position 200,726 of record JADNYJ010000007.1, on the reverse strand, counting down.
TAAGATGAAATGTAGTTCTAGTCAAGTTCTAGTCCTACCCAAAGCCCTACTTAAGAGTCAACTAACGCAAGTCTCACCTCACGTAGCTTTCATACATCAATTTTCAGCTGCCGTCGTAGCACAATGGTAGTGCGTTGCTTTCCTATTACTCATAGGCAAAGGTTGCGAGTTCGAGTCTCGCCGTCGGTTCTTTTTATTTTTTATTGTTTCTTCGTGTTCCGTTCGAGTCTCACAGTCTTTCTTAGTCCTAAACTCTACATATGTTTGATGTATTTTCTTTTGAACAGGTTACTATGGCAAAGCCCTTGCTTCTCATATTCAACCTCTTTGATGTATACCTCAGATCTGCATTTGTTTTATCGTTTGGCTGTTGGCAAATTTATCACGCAACAGAATCTTGATACTTAAAAACTGGCAGATGTTCTCGTTGCACCATTTCTCGTTTCTGGACCCCTCCAACCTAGGCTGTCCTTGATATATAGCTTGGGATCTGTTCTCTATCGTCTGGCTGGTAAGGAATCTATCACGCAAAGGGATCTTGATACTTATAGCCAGAAAATGTTCTCGGTGCATCACTCTTTTCTTTCTCGTTTCTGGACCCTTTCTCATGCGCTTGGGACTCGTCCCCGAGTCTGGCAGGACTGCACAGGCATGGACCGCTCGCCAGCCGCACATAACATTGATAATATTCAACGCAGTGGCATGCGTTTTTCTCCTTCCTCCAATCTTTGGAACCCCATTCATAAAGGGCATCTATCTTTTCGAGATGGATACTCCTAGACACAATTCGCCATCTACACAGAGCTTTGTCGAAGTAATGACGTTTGGGATTTTTGGTTATTGTTGGAAATTGGATGAATCCATGAAATGCTCAAATCCAGCAATTGGTTACCAGTCTGGTTCGTTAAAATTTGTCAAAATCGGATTTGTTCTGACGTCCCTGTTACTAGGCCTCTTCCCGGCAGCCCTGTCGTCAATTGCTCGGGCATTGGCCCTCCACCTTGTTTCGGCCATTTTGGTCATTATAACGGTCTCTATCCATGGTAGGCCACTACAAGAAGACTTTCCTGTGCAAGGTATCCAAGTGGGCTTCTAAAATCAATGTTCTTCTCTCTCTGATGGCAGCAGCCTGCTTTTCAGTCGACATTGGGTTTTATGTCGAAGCGAAACAGTACTATGTGGCCGGCGACCATATATCCCTCGGAAGCGGTATATGGTCCACCCTTGGGGGATCTGTGCTATTGTTTTTGGGAGGGTGGCTATATGACATCCAGTCGAAGCAATTCCTTCATTTGCAACACTGCGGTCAAGTCATAGGAGAACCAGAACAACAATTACCTGATATTGAATCAGGACCAGACCCAGTTGGAAAACATGCTGATATCGACGTGGAATTGCTAGTAGAGGTCTTGCGCAGTATTTTGAATCATCGTGGACGGGAACATGAAGCCCGTAGTGTGGCAGCAATTTTTGGCAGCCCTAACGTATACGAAGCGTCTTCTATACCTGGCCCACGACTTGGAGACCAACAGCCTGTAAGCAAACTTCGAACGGAAGATGATGACGACGCGAAGCTGCCTGCAACCAACCGAAGTCACAACTTGACTGGATTTTAGTCGAGAAATCGGGCAATAGCGTCGATTCATTGCACAGGCGAGCAAGCACCCTGAGCGGATACGCTCCTCGGAGCTATCACACTTACTTGGATTCGGAGTCCTCGCCTACCTCAACGCAAGAAGTTCAAAAGAGTTTCATGACCAATGCAACACGGTTTAGTACTGAACCACAGACACCACTGTCTACCGCATTTGCTGCACCTACTAGTCATTCCAAGCACTCAATAGTGGACGTTGGAGACAGGCCACCCAGTTCCAAAGGCGTCACCAAACTGAAGAAGCCTCGTAAGTGTCTGATATAATTTGAGTTTTGTGTCCTAATCGCTTTTCTTTGCTTGTCTTTTTTTTTTACTCCCTCCACGCACGTTCATCGCGTACAACGTCTAGTGTTTCGACGTTGGCTTCTATTATCCACGAATTTCCGCCCATTCCCCCCTTTATCGGCAGGATATCGTCACTTACTGTGCCATATCACCCTTACAGTACTTTCACTCTTGGGAGGGCATTGGGAGTTAGGCCATCTGCGAACCCTCCTTCCGTACCTGCTAAACCTAAGGGGACAGTTGTACTGGAGGATATACGCGCCCTCGGAAGGAAGTCCATAATCAAGTCGGGGAACCGTTAACCAGCCAGCAGCTAAAATCACTAACGAGAATATGACCGAAGAGATGCTTAGACTCTGTAACACATTCACTTTACTAGTACATTCTTTTGATATTTTGTCATTCTTTTATCTACGTCAGGTCTTGATACCCGGACTGAAGAAGCTGTAGTTGTTTCTTCGATATACCCTTACAGCATAGTACATTAATTGTTACACAGCGCTGTACAACAGGTAGACTGTAAAATAATAAAGCAGGAGATAGCAAGGAGGTGCTATTAACCCAGGGTGATTGTAAGATTAATGGGACGGTATGTGCAGTTAATAAAACAGCAATAGAAAACCCCTGCAAAAGGAGGATAGAGTGGAGGGAATAGTGAGTGCATGGATGGTTGGTCTACAGAAGCACAATGAAAAACAGATAGCAATCCAAAGAGTGTGATTGATGCGATAGAAATATGCATTGAGGCGAGAAGAGAGTGGAGATCCGGATGATGAAAGCAAGCAAGTAATGAGAGTGTGGATGCAGAATGCGAGAGCGAATGAGATAAAGATAAAGCAAATAGAATGCGCAAGTCTGATGCAAGGAAGAGAGAACGATGGAGAACATGGGCGGCGACGACGGCGATGAGCACCATCATATATAGGATGCGGAAAATTGCAATAGAGGTGTCTCTTGCAGAGGGCCATCATCTGCCCTAACGGCATGATATACTCTGATCGACCTGACATGGAGTGACTTGTCGGACTGCGACTGCGACGTGTTCCACGGCTGGATCGGAGACTGTTGCAGTACATCAATCAACAGCTCCGTCTCGTCTTTCTCGCCCACACCTGAAGGCCAGCCAAACCGCTGACGGCTGAATCTAGAAAATGACAGAGGGTATCAACACAAAAAAACAAGGTGAAGAAGAAAAAAAAAGTACCCTTCGTACTCGGACATGTAATGTCCGAACATTTCGTCATCCACCAGCCGCCCACCCTTCTCGTCCAAAAACTTGGTTACGTACTGGCCGAGCGCCTGCCGACACCCAAGGAGGGTATGTATCCACTTGCACGCATGCATCTCCAGCTCCAGAGGATCCATACGCATGTACTCGGACCCCCCCTCCTTCGACCGAATCAGCAAACCAGGGGATTGCACCATTCCCAACGGCTTAATTCCCCGACGCTGGGCCACAGTGACTTGGGCGGTGGCCGCAGTGAGCGTTGAGAAGCTCACTCCGAAGATCCCGGCGCCTTCGTGCTCGGAGGCACCATCCTCTGCGGAGTCGGAGCGTGCAGGAGAGGCGGTGAAGGGGTCTTATTTTTCCTGTTCTTCAGCGGCGCCGTGCCGTTCGTGTCCGGACTGCTGGATGGTGTGTATGCATAGTCCGGCAATCCCAGCTGCTTGGCGGCCTTGGGCTGGATTATGGGAGGTATGGGCGACTCCAAGGTAAGCTCTGCCCTCTCTGCCTCTGTCAGTCCCAGCGCGTCCACTACACCCTTCGCCTTCTTTAGCTTCCGTTCTCCCAATCAAAATTCATCCATGGCTTCTTCTTCCCGCTGAAGCTTGGATCAACCAAATGAGCGAACGTTGGCTCCTTGGTCTCGACGTCATCTTCATTCTCATCCGATAGCGCAAGTGGCGAATTCCACTCCGCCAAATTTATCGAAAAATGATCCTTTTCCCTGGCGTTGTTGTTACCAAACACGTATCCCAAAAAACTCGTTACGAATGTGTCCGGCTTCAAAGCAACTTCGTGGTGCTCTTCCGGATCTTTCAGCATAGACTGAAAGAGAGTTTCGATGTCCTGACATATCTTGCGCTTCGATTCCCAAATCTCGTCCGAAGGTTGAATGAAATGAGGGTCAGTGATGACGGGTCTTGGAGGTCGTGCATAATATCGAGGTCCTCGGAATAATTGGGTCTGTACTCGGCGAGCAGTTTCAGATGCAGAGAGCGGAGGTTCTTCAGTGGGTCTTCCTTCAAACGAGGATGGACGTGATACATCGTAAAGAGTTGCACTTTCTCCCGAACCACTTTCTTCTCCCTGAAGGGTATCGAATCGAAGTCTTCGTCGGATGAATAGTCATCAAGGTCGGATGAGCGGCGTCTGGATTCCTGCCGGGGTGTGATTACATCCTTTGGGATAGGCGCTTCCTCAACGTAAGGAAACATATCTGGTCGTCTATGATTTCTAGTCGGCCGTTGACCGTTAATACACGCCGCACTTCCGTGAGGAGAGCAACCCATTGCAAATAGGGGATAGCAAGGGTCAGATTAGCCATCCTGACAAGTTCAAAAGACTTGTCCTCGAAGGGCAGGGGATACTTGACACTGGGAATGGCTTAGAAAGGGGTATAGGGACAAGCAAGAGATTTGACTCACAAGTTACCCTGCACAAAATTGGCATTGTCCGTTGTCTCTAAAGCGGGAAGTGTAACATCCACCATATCGAGTCCTGTTATTACGGAATCCTTCCACACACTGGCGGCGTGTAGGACCCAGTGTCCTTCACCACACCCAAGATCTAGAACGGTTGCTGGCGGGTTTTTTCCGTAATCATAAAAAGAAGGAAGCCCATGACTGAGTCGTTGGAATAGTTGGTCCGAAAAGCGATCACTGAAGTATAAGATTTTGGCTGAGTAAGAAAGCACAGACAAAGTTGGGATGGAAGGACGCACCTCTCCAATAAAACTGGATCATACGCCTGCATATATACTGCATCCTTCCCGTAGGGATGAAATTTCATGTTATGTCGTTCTTGCCAACGTCCCATCGGCGTGAATATTGATCTTTGAGTAAGAGGACCCTGGTTTCGTTGCCGTTCTTTAAACTTGACCGCTTTACCATTGCCAGTGGAGGGCCGGGGTGGATCCTCCGGCCTTGGCGGTAGTGCTAAAACAGGGCGAGAAGGGGGCGTGACAGTTCCAAGAGAGACGGAAGAGGCAGTGGCATCGGAAGAAGACATGATGACATTCATGGAACGTTTTGTCTTTAAGCGAGGGAGGGATTGTAGGGAACCATTGGCGGTGGAAGGTCTCTTGGTTGTGACATAAGCTTTCGGTTTCGTCTTTGGAGACTTTGGATTGGAAGTGCCTATTTCGGCCGCTTCAGGTGTTAATGGTGAGTTTTTCCTTTGCTTGAAGTTTATGCCAAAGGTCATTGTCTGCAACGCCTGAAAGCCAGAGATCGACGAGGCGCGTTTGAGAAAGCGGGAGGAGGGCTTCTCCTCCTCGGGCTGGGCAAAGTCGAGGTACGGGGGTGCTGTGTAGAGGGTCGAGAAAGGCCGATAATGGCTGCGAACGCGCTTTCGGTATGTGGGTTGCTCGTCCTCGATATCAGGCAGCACCTGGGAAACAGGACGTGCGGAGGTGGCTGCCATGTTTGTTATATAGGCGGATCGAGAATGGGGCGTTCAGGCCCTTTGTGAATGGGGGCCACGACGAGGAACAATGGTGGAAGAAACGAAAGGGCCAGGGAAGAAGACCGAGGTTGGGCCAGACATCAATGTGCAGATGTACTATTGCCAAAAGCGGACTGCTCTTTATCCTCATTCCGCTCATTGAGCAGTCAACTCTCTCTATTTCTAATCCTACAATATTATTCCCTCCTTCATTCACCATCCTGGCTCAGAGTAAGTGGTATCGACAGCCAAAACGCGAACAGGAATAACTCCTGTCATCTGTTGATCATTTCCCCTCTCCTTCCGCCTATTAACATTCCGAGGCACAACATTGGATACCCGGTAGAAACCGAGTCGTATTTTTATCATCCGCGTAGATACAAACGACTTATATAGCCTTAATCGTCGTCCTTCTTCGGCGGCGGTCCACACGGTTGGAGCATTCGCTATATCATTGCAAATCCCAGTGAGAATCTTCCCGGGAATACAACAGAACGGGTCACAGACCTCTGTCATTTCGAATTTAACCCTTCCAATTGATTCTCCATCAGCAATGGCAAGGTAGGAGAGCAGCGTCGGGTGTCCCACAATGGAGGACAGCGTATCCCGGTGCTGATGAGTCAACCATTCACTGGGAAATGGAATGGATCGCGTTAAACGGAGCTGGCACGTTACCCAGAGAAAACTCCACATACTATTTTGATAAATCAGCGTGTCCTTTCAAACACACTGTAAGCCTGATTCATATCAGAAATCTGTGACTGGAAACGTACCAGTGCCTGTATAACGGGCGTGCACTGTAAAGCGTTCAATACGACTCCTTGTTAGTTACAAGCCTGAATTATGATTGGAAACAACTCGCAATGTTCTAATTGGGTATTAGCCGTATACCTGAGTTCAGAAGACTACAAATGTCAGAGAATTAGCACGAATACACGAAAGCGCTTGAAAGAGATGACGGACCATGACAAGGAGTGTGTTGATCCTTGTTGCTTTCGGAGGGCTTTCGATCTCGTTCTGCTTCCGCTTTTCCTTTTCAGGAAAGCGTCAAAACGGCCAGGCACACATAACTTGGCCTCATCCAAAAATGAACGCAGAAACGGCCAAAGTAAAGGCCAAGCTGGCAGCTTTGTCGTCCTCCTTTGACGAACTCGAGCCCTCGTCGAACCGCTTTTCTCTCAAACCCTTCCTGAGACGCTTGTTGGCCTTGAACCTCTGCAACAGGCAAAATTACAGACTGTGCTGCCTTATCTTATTTATGACCTGGTGTTTAGTGCGTCAATTTCTATTGCGTCTTAAATATCATCCCCCTGATCACCGATTCCAATTCCCTTGATGTACTCAGTTTACCTCAAATCAAGAGGGATCGATCCTAAAACTCACCCTGTTATTTCGGAGCTCGTGCGCCTCCTTCAATTAGTACCGACTGCACCTTATTGACATCATATACAGGACAGAATACGTGGTTACTTTGAAAAAATAAACAACGCCGAGAACCCGCCAGCTAGTACGCACCCCCATCGTCCGTTATAGTTCCAAACCCGAGACTCACCTTCTCGACCAACAGAACGCGCAGAAATAGACAAAGAGGCTGCAACCCGATTCATCAAGCATGCCATTGCCCAGGCCAAATGGAAGAAAACGCCCGCAGAGGAGGCTCAGGAAGAAGGCCAAGGCCAATCATCGACAGCCGCGCCATCATCCATCCCAGTAAAAGTGACACAAAAAATGCTCGATCGAGCTGCATATGAGAAGGAGCTCAAGGCTCAAGACGCGATGGAGGACGAGGAGGATGGCACTCTCGAAGTATATAATGAAGAAGACGAAGACAACGGCATGCAAATGGACGTCGGCCCTGATTCCACTAGGGTTGACTCCTCGCCTACTAAAGGAAAGGCCAAGGAAACAACAGAACCTATCACCTCAGCCGATAGCAAGAAGCGTCGCAGGCCCGGAGTTGATCCATTTGCTGGTACGTGAAAAAAATCACTGACCAAAATTTGGCACTGATTGCATTTCAATGTAATAGGATACGGGGAGGACTCAATTACAACTGGTAGTCCATCAGGTCCAACATCTACTGGTGTCAAAAAGTCCAAGGCCTCGAAATCATCTCCGCTACCTGAATCTGTTTCTGCAGGTTCATCAAAAGCGACCCCTCAATCGAGCCAACAATCTACTCCAGCGTCTACGCAACCATCTGGTCAAGACAAATCAAAGCCTTCCACAAAGAGTAAAAGGTCGAAGAAGAAACCAAAAAAGCCAACGACGTAAGATTCATCTCTACTGCTTCGCATTTATAATCACTATTTACAAACACCCTATACAACATTGGTCCATACACAGCTTCTGATGAGGCATTTAGAAAGTGAAAGCATCTACAGTGAAAATTTGAAGTTGAACAATGAATGGAAAGGCAAAGAAAGCAAATCCCTTGGGGAAATAAGATGATGATACAGATTATTGGGGTCTATGCCTTTGAATTTGAAGCCAATGAATTGGATAGAAATGAGCAAATGTCTGGCGAGATGAAAAAAAAAAAGTCGTAAAGGAAGACTCGGTCGTAGTGCGATAGTGATACAGAAAATACATATACGAATGAACAACGAAGGAAACAAATCGCACATAAAAGATGTTACAACAAAAAATGTTTACAGAACATGGGAAAGTCGTTAGGGATTCGTCAGGTAGACAGGCAGAACAGAAAGAAAAGTGTCGATAATAATACACCCGAAAGCAGAAAAATAAGAGATACTCGTACATTCATTCATTCAGGATTGCGGTGGATGCCAGTCACCATGGACTGATCACATCGCCCTGCAGCCATCGTTGTTGAGATCTTGAAGAATAGGCGAGTTCCTATCTCTATCCTGGCCACCCCCGTTCCTCGGGCTCCTCCTTCCGCCAGGCGACCACCATCTAGCGGATCTGGTAGCAGCGTCTGCTTCGACTTCTTCGCTCTCGACGCCGGCTGTAACGACTCGCTTCCTACCCTCCTGCCTGCCGCTTTCCTTCGCTTCTCCCTTGCAGCCTTGACTGCGTCCACAGTTTGCCAGGAATAAAAGGTCTTCAGCACAACGCGCTCCTCATCACATTCGTCTTGCCCTATCTTCAGCTCTTCCTCGTTGTCGTCCCGCGAGTCAAGGTAACCAAGCTTGCGGGCGCCATAGGCTCGCCAACCCAGCCTGGGTCTTGTCATCGATGACAACTCCTTCACAAGGCTTTCGTGAATACCACGACAATCTACCGCCAAAATTATTGCATTCTTGCTTTGCGCTGTCTGCTGATACGAATAAATTCCTTAAGGACAGCGGTTCCCATACGTGTGTTGTCTGCCTCAAGCACGGTAAGTTGGGTACAGTTGCGAATGAGAGATAGGAAAGCATCATCGGTGATGCGTGTTGCATATGACACATTGACCTGCTGCATAGCGTATCCAGTCTCTTTAGGACTGTTGGAAGGCGCATCACGGTTCGCTGTGGACGCAACCTCGGTAGGAGGAGGGGTAATAGCTGCTAAAACTGCATCGCTGATATCAATGGCATCTTCAAGATCCAATCGGCGGATATGTGGAGTCGTCCCCAAAAGTCGAATAAGCCCTGCATCTTTCAAATCGCTTCCAATACCCGCTATCTCTAAAAACTCAAGCCTGGGTACGGAATAGGCCAAATTGGAGCATGCCATGTCTGTCAACAGTAAGCATGAAGACAAGATAAGGTGTCTCAACCTCGTAACACGCCTCTTGAGCTTGCCGCTATCGTTCGTTTCGCGCCCAAGGTCGCGAGGAGATACCAGAACAGTGTCCAAGCCGAGCTCCGTGTCGTCATATCTGTCACAGGCAACGAATGCTTCGATGGAAGAGTTGTGCAATTGTCGGCAATAGCTAAGGTCGAGGATTTCAAGGTAAGGTAACGCTCTACCGAGGGCTTGCATGGTGGAATCAGAGACGTATTTGATACCGGACAAGCGCAACTCTTTCAGAAGTGAACGCCCCTTCGTCAGCACGCTGATTCCATGTCCATCGACGTTGGGGCATCGACTTAAATTGAGAGAAATTAACTTTGGACAAAAATTGGCAACGATATCACAAGTCGTGTTTGTGACTGCCGATATGCCTTTAAATGAAAGGATCTCAAGAGATCTTGACCGAACGAGGAATTGGTGCAAAGCACGGGTGGTAAGAGACGTGCAACCTTGAAAATTGGCCTTCGTTATCTGAGTATATGATGAAGGAACATGGGGAGGTGCAAGACAGAGGCTGCTAGTTATATCTGACAATGCATCTGCATGCAGTTGAACGTGACCAGCTAGGTTCAACTTTCGTACAAATGTCCCTGCAGATTGAAGGAGTCGTACAACAATTGCCGGAGACAAGGAATGGAAGGCGCGAAGATCCATGTCGACCCAAAGCTCCCCGTCGAGCACTAGAGAACGCCATCCTTTCGACACCTGTGTCAAAAATGAACATTAATACAGAATTCAAAGACGTGCTTGAGCACAAAGCGTACTCTGCTCAATTTGAACAGCTCTCGGAGTCCCTTGTCTCTTCCAACCCAACGGGCTCTGGATGAAATGGCCTTGCCAAAAGAAAGCCGACCTTCCTCGATCAATCGGAGGTAGTCCTGTTCATGGGAATCACGTAATGCGCGTAGGATACTCAGACGCAATTCTTCAGGGAGAATGTGGTCAAAGTAGTTCACAATCACGATCGGAAGAGGTTGAAAGATGTCAGTCGATGCATTGGGGATGAAATCTAAAACGGATATCGGATAAGGAGAGGACTTGGACCGGACCTTGGTCTTAAGGCTCGCACGGGGGTCGGGCTGTGGATAATACCTGTTTGGGCTGTTATGGTGGGTCCTGCCACGGGCTTGCTTGCTGTATACCAAGAGGGAGGATAACTGCCTGGCTCCCTTTCGAAGGTCAGCAAGTCAAATTTGGACAGTCCCGAAGATGACCATAAGGCCCGTTCAGCCGGATCTAAAGATGAAGCATTATTATCACTGTCTTCCTGGTTAAGCATAAATTGTCGAGAGACATTGCTAGGGGACGCACGGTCCAAATGCTGGCTGCGAATCGACAGCTGCTGATACAATTCCAAAGACGGGAGAGATTGGTCGAGATAAATTAGAAAGTGAGCGAGACCGCATTAAATTAGGGCTGATAATATCCGGTGAATCCGGTGAAGGGGAGCTTGAAGGAGGAAGCACGAGGGTTTCTCTACCATTAGAAGGGGACGGCGGGCTGCCAGCGGTTGACGATGGGCTGTATGTGCCATAAGACGATGGCCCAGGAGTCGGCGGAAGGTCATGGTCCTGAGGATAATCAAGTTTGATCACAGAGAAAGACAGTGGAGGAAGATATGGAAAAGGTTCTCGTTCTTTGCCCTTCCCGGAAGGGGAGTCAGGCAATAAAATTGAATCCATTTGCTCCATGCTGTGGACGGAGAAATTACGGCCGCGAGAGTGGCCATCAATTCCGGGAGATGAGAAACTGGAGGACGTCGGGCTCAAGGAGGGTGAACTGGGAAATGCCCTGGAGGAACTCGAGGTGGTCGGAGATGATATATAGAACAGATCGTGGACGATGGTGGAGGCACGGATAGGCATGGGCATCGACCTCTGTTTACCCTTGCCCACCACAGGCTGGACGGAAAGCTCGCTCACCATTGATGTGTGCGGGTCATCACGAGAAGACATGCAAGTTGCAGCAGCAAGGGGCCTGGCCAACTCAGGCTGCAAAGTGGATGAAACTGAAGGGGACTGGCAGTCGTGTGGGTCAAACTGAAAGAGGGTGTTGTCGTTATCGATGTCGCCTGGAGGGCTGCTCATGGCTGCCTTGAGTAATGATAATGATAGATAAGAACGAAATAAGTCGGCAATGACGATAATAAGATTGACAGACCTTGATTCACATTCCTCAACTCGCCTCTTAGGGGTCTCTCTTCCAAGGTCCTGGCTAAATCGGATCTGTGACGCACGAGGCACGGGACCAATTCGCACCAACTCGCATACTCCAATGATTCTCATTCACATTCACTTGTGCCAGCTGGCACTTCAATCAACGTTAAGAATATCAACTATGTATCGTATATATACAATAAAAAAGTACCAAGGACGACAGCAACCCGGGGTCGGGGCAACAACCGAAAGCAAGACTATTTCCGAGCCGTAAAAGCACAACCAATTAAGGTAAAATGGGTCCAAAAAATTGTAAATCAGATATGAAAAGCTTCTTCAAGACGTTGGATACGAGGGTCTAGGACGCCTTAGGGTTCTCTTTGGAGGTTTTCCAGTTCGTTGTGGCCAACTTGAACCTAGCATTCCCTGTAAATTGCCGCCCATGGTGACACAGACCCTGTCACGTACCTCTCCTTGTGTTCCATATCAGGTTCCACCTCCTTGAGCCGTGCCATCTCGGATTGCTGTACAATAATCCATCTACATCAACGGGATACGCACTTAGCAGTGAAACAACGCTTGCCATGAACTTGTTGAATGCAGACAATTTTTTCTTGGCCCCACCGCTGCCAGCAGATTTGGCTAGACAACAAGCGAAATGAGAAACATCAACGGGGATCAAAAACAAACTTTGCTCACTCTTCTTCGCTGGCTTTTCCGTAGCAGCTTTGGAGGAGGAGGATCGTGCAGCCATCGATATTCAAAGGGATGAAATATTACAACAAGGGAGACGGGAGGTAAGAGGTCGCGTCGTGTGTGCGCGTGCTGCTAGCAGATGGTAGTCACGGGGCCAGCGGAGGGAGACCATACAAAGGAGTTTAGCACTAGGCAAGAAAAAAATGGACCAAAGAGACTTACAGGAAAGAGCGAACTAACGGCAGAAAAAAATACGAGGATGTGGGCGCAGGAAAAAAGGTGCAGCAATGCATTTTGGTTCAAGTTGACGGAACTTATACTTTCAAGGCATTCAAATGACAGGACTTCGATCGTGCATATGCGGCCCCCAGACACCTCCCCGCATGTTCGACTGAAATAATAATATATTCCCTGATCCAGACTGCTATAGGCTACAGCCAGCCTCATGATCAACGCTTTGCTGACCAGTCCACCACCTCTAAATTTGCTCAAATTCTCGTTATCGGTAGGGCTGGGAGTGACTGGGGTAGTAATATATATGCCTGTGGCTCAGTCATTTCAGGGTCCCCTGGCTTACAGTGAGCTTTCAATCCAATACACTGACTCATAGACACGCTGCGTAGTAAAACATTCACCAGCTGCAAGTTGCTCGCTGAGACGCATATTCGCGATCGAGGATACCTCACCTCCCAATTAAACGTTTCATCGGACACAAATCAACAAACGAACTCGCCGGGGGAGTCGTCCCGAGGGGTGGTTGGGGTACCTTGGTGATGGATTAAGCCAAACAAAACAAACGCGTCGCGTAACGCAATCAGGAACGTTGATCTGGATCATCCATTCTTCTAAAAAGAGACTGTAGAACCAGCTCAACAAGGCTTTTACATACCATGTGCTACTGCCTGTGAGAATTCAATGGTGAATCATGCTAGCAGTTCAACGACTTGCTAATCTACACAGTCGCCGTGTTTCCTTTCGGAACTGACTGTCCAATGCCTGCAATGCTGTCTATTATACTTGCACCGCTCACCATTCCTGTCGTAGCAATCAAGAATTTCCGGCCTAGACATTGATCATCGATAGGTCAGTGAAAATATCGTGGTCACAAGTATAAAGTCGCTTGCCTCGGTTCTGTCGCCCCACCCATCGTAAGGCGGCAATTTCGGTGTAAGTACATCCTCCTAAGAAGAACACTACCATTGTCGTACTTGCTTCGCGGGGTGTGCCTATAAATGCATCAATGATTAGAAAGTTTGCTTGTCTCTATTACTGACCAAGGGTAGCCAGGGGTCCAGAGGGTTTAACTGTGTTTTCATTCTTTGGTACAATTTCAACAGTTTTTCCTGGTATCAGGGAGACAACATCCTCGAAACCTTTCCACCCAACAATAGGGTGCGCTTGGACTTTCCCCAGCGACGGCTTGTTCTCATCTTCTACATTATTTGCACCGTTGGATGCATTCGCTTTCTCAGCTGGATTGCTGATGACGCCGCCCTTCTGAGCAACGCATTGAATCAGCCGTATGCTGATGGGCGCGTAACCGGAATACACGAAGCTAATATCATTCTCGACCTCGTCCAGAGCTTCAGGGCTATCGTCGATAAGAAGGCGAAGCGATTTTCGCAAAGACGTAAAGGGATATTTCTGAGCAGCGACTGATGACGGCGTGGAAGGTGGGAGGGGATTCGGCAACAGCACGGCAAGGGATGGAGCAGCTAAAGAAAGTAACAAAGGGAGGTATTCGTATCCATAGGCCTTTGGTCAGCGTGATCAGTAAAATGACATTGGTTACTGCAATGGGATGGGACACACTTGCAAGATCTCACGCTTGATATTTTCCAGATTCTTGGCCTTGACTCCTCCTGCTGTCAGGCTAGCAAGGCACAATAGGCGCAACACAACCTGCATATCAGCGCCCTGCGCAATTAAATCTTCAATAGCGTTGAGCTGAGTCGTGACTTCATAGGAAGCAAGTAAATCTAGCTCCAGAATCAGTAGACGTTTCAAATGTGGCTGGAACACAGGATGGTACTTTGCTGAATTTCAAGAGATTTGTTGAAAACTTCCGTTCTTGTCAGAGGGACAATTATTTCGGACAACCCAGTTTCTATATCAAAATTGTTAGAAGCACTCTTTTTAAGAAGTGACAGTGACGCACGCAGTCGAAGAGCTTGATGCTCTGTTTGCAAGCCCCCAAGTTTTCCTACAAAATCACGTAATTGAGCGACTGTCTTCGTCTGAAGATTTGTCTGTCAAAAATAAAGTCAACGTGAGGTTGATCTTCCTTCTTCTGAAACGCACTTTGTAATCTTCATCTAACCGACGGGCAACCTTGTTCAGTTTCTTGCCCACTAAAGAAAAATTAAGATCCCTCAATTCAGCAAAAAGTGGATCTGTTGTCGTTGTTAAATGATGTTTCTTCTTGGTGTCTTTTTTCACTGCAACTACCGGGATTGCACTCCCAGACGGAGAAGTGGAAATGCTTGCACTGGTATTGTTAGCATTCGTTGCCGTCGGAGGTGTCAACAGAGATAATGGGAGTTCCACATGCGCTAGATGTCGCAAATAAGGGCATAGTCCTAATCAAACATACTTGAAGCGTCTCACAGTTCTTAATGCCGATGAGTTCATCCACGAGGCCTTCATATGTTAGCTGTGTGAGCAACGGTGTTATCAAATCGACTTTTCTATCCAGAATGATGACTGAATCGATTTTTGATGAGGGTGATAAGTGTGGGTCCGAGTTCGTACTGTTGGCCGGGCCTTGGCGAGTCAGGAGGGTCGCTAACCGCTATTTCTGTGATTAATGATGCAATTCTGGCGGAGATATAAACCTCGGAAAGCTTGCCTGCGCATAGTCACCTTTTCCGATGACTTGAGGGAAGTGTCCGAAGAGCCTCTGGATGGTGAGCAGAGCCTGGGCCGAATCAAAGATAATGGTCTCGTCGCCATCCTATAATACTGAAAGTAAGAATTACACACGGACGGAACTATGCACATGCTTACGCACAACCCATAATTCTCTTAGCGTGTTCTCGTGTTCCAGCGATATGACGTCTTCAGCAATTGGTATGAATTGGAGATTGTATGAGGAGATCGTAACGTCTCCCAGAACTCCCTCTTCTTCGAGTATTTGCGAGACCAAGGTCGATTTCCGTGGAACCAAGAGCAATGATAATTGTGTTTCCGAGACTCTTTGGCGTGCCTTTTAATATGATCTTGCACTTTGTCAATCGTCACAGTATAGTGGCATGAGAACCAGCTGACCAGCAATTATTTTAATATATTTGATCCGCGGCCGACAGATATACACGATGTTATTCGTCGAAGAAGTCAAAGGACCTGGTTCCAGCCAGAACATCTTGTCAACGCCATGGTGCTACAGCAATTCAGCATATTGGTCCCCAAGAGCCATGTACAAGAACACACCTTCAGTAATGAAACCTCAGTAACGAGGCCAAGGGGTCCTGCCAGCGAGGCATCCAGAACGAGAGTTTTTGCACCATTAACCTAGTTCCATACTCCAGTCAGTACGAAGTATTAAACCAAGAAATAACAGAACGTGCTGAATTTAAAGCATCAACGAGGTCCTTCTTCGCTATTTCCTTAAGTATGTTCACGTCTATGGAAGCATCCGCATTGGAAGAAGAATTGGAAGTCATTGGGAAGCAGACAACCTCAAATAAATGGTGAGAGGACCGTGCTGGACATGATTACGGCCCCTTTAACTAAGCTGAGCGCCTCCGAGCTTGCTACGGCCCGGTATTTAGCACTGTCCCCAGTAAATAATAGCGAGGTACTGGCTGGTACCCGGTCACGACTTGAGTTAAAAACACGTTGGTGCAGCAATGTCCACAATGGTGCTAGAATGATATAGTACAATGATGTGTTCAACCTAACGTAATTCTGAAAGTGATAAGAACCCCAAGGAAAAAGCAGGCAACCGGACAACTTCCAAGTCGCTTGAAGCAGCGAAGAGAACGACTGATTTAAATAGAGTTCCGACGAGCACTTCTTCCTTTCTTTCTCCCAGGCATGCCACCATCTTTCCCATCGATGGCTGCAGAAGGCAGTCGGCCTTCCTCCTCAAATTTATCTAACATATCCGTGGCAGCGTGATAACCTTTCTTTAAAATCTCTTCAAATTTTCCGAATTGGAGAGTCCCGTACTAGAAAACACAAGTTAATAGATCTTGCAGTACGACGTCTTAATATCCTTACCTCTTGGACAGGCATCGGAAGGTAAAGACAATTCTTGGCTACTTTTGCTTGTTCTAAAGTGTTTACGCTAGAGACACTAGGAACCAGATTTCAGTTGACAAGCGTACAGGTTTGAAATACGGAATTCAGGGCTCACTACGCAAGACGACTCTGTATTTCCGTGATAGCAGGTACATGCCTTGCATTTGAGAAAGGATTCCATCGGTTAACGAGAAGCCACCATCCGGACACTGTATCTCCGATGTTTCTTGGTGAATTGTCGTCGATCTTATCAGAGTTGAAAGGTCGTTAGAAAGATGATGGTGATGGAAATTATGCTTACAGAGCCGACATCTGAAGCGAATATGTAACTTGCACCCATAGAGCTCATAGCTGCCACCTGATGGCATATTAGATGTGATTATGCGACGATTGGACGGCGACAGACATACAGGCAAATTATCGACTGAGGATGCATGTTAGCTTTGTTTACATTAGGATACAACAATGTAGAAATGGGACTTACGGTAACCTCCATCGACCAGCAAACTGCCATTTTCACATAAAGGTGGAAGGAGGCCAACTAGTGTCATCGATGCACCTTCAGAAGCATCAGTATGTGAAAAGCGCCGCGTGTCAAAGAAATGTATTCACGGATAAACCGCCAGGCGTAGCCTGTCTCGTGGATCTCCATACGAGAGGTCATGATGTTAGTCGTGTTGCAGAAGAAGGGCAGCCACATATCTTCTATATGAAGGTCGTAAAATGCCTGGCGATGAATCAATATGAGTACGCCGTGATCAAGTCTCGATACTTACTTTATACAAGGAGCGGTTAAACTCGTGTCCCTGAAAAGATGGACTGTATCAGTACCTAACGTTAGTGCTCGTAACAAGGCATACCGTTGTATAAGCAACAAGAGGGTATGTAACGTCAGAAAGCATTCTCCAAATATTGCCCATCCTTCCGCTAAACTGCTTGGCACGCCCCGTGCTAGAAATGAGGTCCCCTTCACGAGCATAGAGTCCACCGAGGAAAGCGCCAATACTCGTGCCTTCAAGAAGCTCCATGAAAAGACCCCTTTCCTAGTAAAACGCACTCACCTCCGATATGATCAATTGGAATTCCGTATTCTTCTAAAGCGCGTATGAAGCCCTGAAGGGATTGGAAACCGTGAGCGGCTGGCGAGCAATAATTTTACGCGTAAATCACGAACAAGATGCGCAATACCTCGGGCACCACCCCCGCCAAGAACTAAACCAATGGTTCTACCACATATTCGCCGGGCCAACCGAGAAAAATCGTTCGTATGAGGGAGGCGTTGTGGTCTAACATCAGCATTGCCACGTCGGTATTTCATAATTTCATTTTGAACTTTATCCTTCAGATTTTTAAGGGCTACGACGGCATCAGGATCCTTCGGTATGGCGGTCTTTGGTACGGGTACAGAAAGGCCCTGACCACTGGTTTAATCAAACGATAATGGCACCAGAAATTGTGGAACTAGAACTTACTGGTAGTTCAACGTGTATGTGTTGATGAACCCAAGGTCGACTCTGTTCAGTAGCGTTAGTCGATAGTTTGTCTCGCGTCGTTGGTCGTGTAGCTATACCTTCAACCATTCGCGAGTGCTACCAGGAGTGACAGAACGATCAGGATGGAGGAGAATAAGCTCTTTACGAGCTGTCGTCTTCATAGACAGTAGCAGTCGTTCGTATTCACCCAATGAGGGGTCGTCACCCATACCCACGACCATGACATAATCAGCCTAATGAAAGGTTGAGAAAATGTATCAAAATCTTCTGGAGCCAATTCACCTGCCGAATACATGTCTGTGTCCATGAGCTATTGACAGGTGAGTCAGCGACATAGAGGACGATGCGGAACCTCTGTTCTTGGTCGGCGAGCCAGCCAGCAGACTAAAGGAATTACTCAGAATACACGCGTGAAGGTATACTGAAAATATCATACTTTGAGTTTTCCCATGCGAGTAAAAGCGTGCCGACCCAACTGGCTGGTGATGATTGTTTGATTAAGACACGCAGTAGATGCGCCAATTCCCTCGAGCGCAGCCTGCAATTTTTTCGAGAATGCATCCACTGGAACACTTCGAGAGACGGGCAGGACAGCGACAGTCTTGAGGTTCGTTTGTTGTAGCCGAGTTCGGAGCCTGATTTGAATTTACCGGGTTTCCTTTGTTGCCCCGTCGACGAGTTGTCGACCTCATCCCGCACTCGAGATGCAATTGTTCGCAAAAGCCTGTTTAATGATTAGATCTGAGATTGAAATATTGAAAAGTGTCCATACTGAGCAGTGGTTTGCGGATTCCTAGGATATGACAATCAGCATGTAAAGAACATGCTCAATTTCTTGTACACACCTTGCAGAGATAGCATTGAATAACGTCTGAGGCATGCGGATGAGCTCAGAATCACGGATAGCGTGTACAGTGTTTCTCCGAGGTGAGCTGGTAATCACATCAAGTTCTCCAACAGTGTCGCCCTGACCGTATTCAGCCTCAATGGACACTTCACCATTTTCTGATTCTGCTATAGCGCGCAGACGGCCGTTGATTACAATGTAAAAGCTATCACTGGTATCCTGAGGGCGCCATAGAACCTGTCCAGCATCTACCTGCATCCAATCCAAAGAGGCATCGATATGCAGGACTAGCAGCAAGTCAGCAAAGTATTAAAATGCAACACTGGTCATACCGAGAGGTGACAACATCGAGATCAATCGCTTAGCCAGTGTAAGAAGCACAATAGGTCTCTTTTCCATAATCCGCTCCAAGGCTGGTAGAGGCAAGAAACCGACGTATGTATCAGTTTTTGCCTTGATGTCGACATAAGATGCCGTGTTACAGAGCGAAGCTAAAGGCAGGTGAGGTTCTATTGGTTGTGTTGGGCAGGACAGATGACTAACCTAGATAACCAGCAATACCACCAGGTTTAACAGTAAATAGTAACTTCTGCTGAGAATCCGGCTTGTCAGGGTGGGGAGTCCCCCAAGAATCTGATCCAGAACGGGGTGTCTTAGGGACCGTAGGAGGATTCTTTCTGTCATCATCCAACGGAAGCAAGATATCTAAGAAACCTTCGATCACATAAAATAAACCTACCAACACATCAGAAGAATTAAAATACAAAGCATGGCATAGAGTATACCTGTGTTGAGCTCTCCTGCTTTGGCCAAAGTCGTCCCAGCTGCATAGAACAAAATTTCTACCTCATTGTCCAACCCACTAAGGTTATTGCTGGAGGACATGGCAGAGGCACTGGTAGTTGAACCATCATCACCAAGGTCTAGGAGTGAAAGGGACCCAAATGGAGAAGCAAACGAATTACTGGCTTTGCGAGCCTGATCAACAGGGGGTGACATAGGTGATCTCTCAACTGAATCGCTGCCACTCAGAGGCGGCTGTAACAAACCAATGGATTTAGCAATGCAGGACATGACTTCTTCTCGTAGGTCAAAATCATCAGCAGACCAGCGAGACGCCCGTTGACTTCCAGATTTACTTTTGCTGTCGCTATCGTCCGTAGAGCCACTTGATAATGATGATACACGTGGCGTATTCAGAACACTGAACGATCTACTGAGAGGGCGGAATATATCGTTGGCGCTCCCTTTGGGTACAAGCAAGTCTCCTGCTTGAACCATCTGGCGTGAAGATTTTCCGGCTTTTGTCGATTTCCCAAAATCTTTGTAGATCGAACCTTTAGTGTGAACTGAATTCTCGTCAATCTTCCCCAAAGAACTGGAGGATGACTCTCTGGACTTTAGGGATGGCGAGACAGTATACAGAGAAGGCGACTGCGTAAAGCTGAAGTAATCACTCTCCGATCCAGATGTGCTCGAGCTGGTACCATCAAAACGGTGTCGAAGATATTGAAGCCCGCCGCCCTCGTAGAACGATGGAGGAAGAGGGTTGCAAGCAATTTCGTTGATGGCCTTCTCAGTTCTAAGGACTTCGCTCGTCAACCCCAGATACTTGTGTGCAGCATTAAAGGTGACTCGAGAGAATCTTGTGAGAATGACTGAAAAATATAAACATGGATTCTGTACACTTGGAAACCAACATAGTTTACCTTGCACGATGTGCCCGGTGGCTTTGGGGAACTTCTTCGTCAGTCGACGAAAAGCTTCCGCTGGTATAACGGCTAGGGTGCTGTCGACAGTAGCACGGGCAACTACCCCTCGGTGTACTTGCGTTGGACGAACACTTTTCGTGCGATGCAAATGTGGAGTTGAAGCCCTAGATGATGTAGAAGAATTATCATGAGTTGGATAGTCTGGGCCAGCTCTAGCGTGGGATGTGGGTTCCGGGGCATGTACGGTAGACGTCGAGGACGAGACAGAAGATCGACGACGGGGCATCTTCGACGGTGTTGAGGATGACAATCCAAGATCAAACGGAGGAACGTCTGAATTTGCTCGTTTTCTTTGCTGCCGTGATAATGGAGGAATGTTTTCATTCAAATTGATTATATCATCCAAGGACACGTCGGTATCATCATCTTGCCAGCTCATCTGGACGTCTTCCGTGAACAGGCTGAGGATGGTGAACAGACTGGACAATGTCCCACCACTTCCGACCTCGTTAAGTAGTTGATAACCGTTCATGTCCTCATCGTCCCAGGTACTGTGTTGCGTCTCTGTAGAATGGCCAGTTTGAGCAAATACTTGAACGGTCCCCTCTACAACGCAATAGAAGCTCTTGTCTTGATCGAGGGACAAACTGTCGCCTGCAATCAACCTTCTTGTTTGTAAGTGCCGCGCGAGTTCGTGGAACACCTGCCCACTTGGTTAGTAATAAGAATTCGACAGAATCTGTACTTAGTAGCGTACAGGTTTCTCTAGCTGAACAGAAAAAGGCTTAGCACCTCTACAAAAGAAATCAAATGACGCTGGGCTCACAAATCCAAATACCCTAACCGCCTGCAAGAAGTCATCAAGATAGTTATGAAACGTTGGTGGAGGCCCTCACAGCTCTACTCAGCACATGTCAAGGCAAGAAGATTATCGCAATCACCTGTGTTTATGTTGACATCAGGATGAAGTTCGTTGACGTCCGGCTTGACAAGAGGAGGCTCTTTGAGTTGCATGTAGTCGTTGAGATATTTGAATCTTATCCAATAATTTAGTGCAATAGCCGAACAAATGAACAAGATGGCAAAATTCCAGAATCCAAGCTATGAAATGTGAAATTTTCAAGACCCGAGCTTCAACATTTAAGTGCAGACATACTGTTAGTGTCATGGAATACGACAGGACGGCATACACGAAACGAGGGACCGTAATCGTAACGAATGCAACAAGAGACCTAGTCCATGACAACAGCCACACTATTGCATGAGAAATGTTCGCATAAGAAAGAGACAATCAGAATACTTTCAGAGTTGGACCTACTAATAACCCAAAAGCATGCTGACACTAAGGAGACTAATGGGTGCCGGTCGATGGACTCTGCAAGAACGTCAACTTCCGACATGGTAGTCGATATAGGGCAGTCGGAGAGCGCCTTTGATAGGAGTCAAGGCAGAAAGATGGTAATGGTTGAGAACAAAGATGCTATCTTTTATGTAAGGAAAGTAAAGCAGTTTGACGATGAGGTTGATCATCGGTACATCAGGTCCGGTACTCTTTCAATGACGTAATAGGTCTGGTTAGCGCTTGGACTCTCCGAGTACTTTCCTCACGTTCTGAGATCTCTGGAAGGTATTACTTTCATATGAACTACACGAGCAAAGCACAGACAGCTCGAAAAGGGCCTTACCAATATTCCAAAAAACTCCAGAGGTAAAGAGATACAACGTTTGATTGAAGCCAGTCCACACGTGCATGGTGCTTTTTCAATAAAGTACAATACATTTTGATCTCTACCGCACTGCACGTTCCTTCGGCACTACTGAACTCTGCCCATAAGGCCAAGAGGTCGAAGGTACTTACTCACTGTGGGAAACGACATCTAGAATGTATGCTCCGTAGAATCTTTCCCTATCGCAGATGTGCTCGACGACCCTGCTGAGACCGTAGAAATGATCCTATCGATATAATTTGCGCCACTCCTACGCGAAAAAGACAACCCATGAGTTCTTGTGCGAAATTTGCAACGGTAGATAACAAACCATTTCTGATGGGTGAGAACATCGCAACCGATTTCCTTTTCCTTGCGTTGAATGAGCTCGACATATGCCAGCATTCCATCCTCCTTGAATCGAGTCGACAGTTCAGCTGATAAGTTACGTGTCAACTGGAGTGATCAATCTCAGTAAGACTGATAAAGAAGTACCAGTTGTGACCGCATTGCTGTGCAGTCCAGCCAATGAAATAAGTTGCAGGACAAAGCTGGAAGACAAATTGTTGAAGGGTCTTTCAACGGTCAAAGGGGAAATGCTTGCCCTTCTTTAGCCAAATCCCACACGAAACTCTTCAGAGCGGCATCTACAAAAAGATTTCAACATTGTTGAATGCCGTTTAAATAGAACAATATGGCACACCAGAGAATCCATGCTGAGCCCAATTGAAACTTGGGCTGAGGTTATAGACAAAGTTTCTTTGAAGCGCAGATCAGCAAGGCTGCACAATCAGGATGATGGATATTCAAGATTCACTTTCCAGGATGCACCTTTCGAATCTTTCCCGAGAAATAGCGAGCTTGCTCAAGGTTAGGCGACTTTGTCTCCAACCACAGAAGATCAGCATAGGGTGCAAACGCAATAGTGCGCTTAATAGCAGCCTAGTGCACGAGTTTAGCAACTTTCGTTTAATTCATGGAGTACGAAAACGTACCTCGACACCACCGGTGTAGTGATAATAGCCTTCTCTTGTACGAGGTGCTACACAAAAAGTCAGGACAGACAAAACGGTTGTCAGTAAGAATTTACCATCCCAGTCCCAGAATACATCTTTCCCAAGGATATCTGCAGCTACTGCTCGTGCAGAAGTATTCGACTTTCCGGACACAGCCGACAAGTAAGCTTTCAATGCTCCTTCCTTGTCGTTCAAGTTGGATGATTTAATCTCCTTCTCAACGGCTGTCAAGGATCCGATGAGCGGTGAACTTTAAAATGGTATAGCTATCAGTACCTTGATTGAAAGTGCACATTTCGTGGCTCTCTGTCCATTTTTTTTCGAGTTGGTCGACTTCTGCTCCGGTTGCACCCCTGGCTTCCGCATCTGCAAGTATTTCGGCAAGAGATTCAGTGCCTTTGGTCGTAGTTCCGATAATAAATTCATGGTCCGCGATATCAATGTTGGAGGAGATTAATTTCCCTGATTCCGAGTCCGTTCGCGCAATCAAAAGCATAGTCGACTTCATTAAGTCGAGTTGGAATCGAGCCGAGATAAGACGAGAAATATGCGTGGAGGTAGGGACAAGAACTTTTCCAGCTAGATGACCACACTGCACTACTTAGTTCCATGTTAGGGAGGCCACTTATCCGATCACTTACTTTCTTTCCGCCGTGTAATTGATCTTCAAGATGGATAGCTGATGCTCCCTAGATAAAGAATGAAGATAGTGAGATACATATAAAACCTGCCTCGCTTACAGATTCAGCAAACAATTTGACGAGCTTCATGACCGCAGATAGACCACCATGCCTTCGCCGATAATTAGAAAAATCCCACCATTGCAGAGAACACTTACCCAGTATCAGCATCCGCAATAATAGGCCTAAGGTAGTCGATGAAAGGCGTTTTGGCCCGCTGCTCCGGGGTAATGTTAAGTCTTTCGTCGTAATGTTTCTTGTCATGGAGCTGCTGAGCGCGGAATATACGATGCACCTGATTTGGTACAGTAGTGTAAGGATAATCACTGGTAATGACGGCCTTTAGAGATACACCAATATCATTTTTGAATGAATATTCACCCAAGATCAGGACCAACTTCATTATTCCCTGTTGTCAGAACGCTCGAGGCTGCCCAGCCCGATACGTAGACGACCTCTTGGTTTCGCGCCATTTGGGTCATCTGCACCGGGTCAATAGCACCCATTGTGTGTACCGGTCTTCCTTCCTCTGCAGCCTTCTCCAGGAGTTTAAAAAGCTTGTCCGACAACAACGACGAAGGAAGAGGAGTGACAGGAAGCGACCCTTGCTTTGAAGCAACGGAAGCTGGAGAATATGTACGTCTGATCCCTTTGAACCTGGGCTGCGCAAAGAACTCGGCCATTTCCTTAGTTCTGGAGTCAAATTCAGCAGCTTCTTCATCCAGAGAAGGCGGTTGAAGGGGTAGGGATGGAACAGAGGACATGGCTCTTGCAGTGCGAGCAAAGGATACGAGACGGTTGGTTGTTCGTGCCCGAAGCATGGCAAAACGCAATGCTCAGTACCTAGAGTGCCTTCTCAAGACACTACTGAGGCAGAAACGTGGGGGTAAGAATGCAAGAGGAAATTGGCTCCGGTCTGGGGTCGTACGGATGCCGCCGGGTTAAATAAAGAGCGATTCGGATGTCTCTTGGCCTGAACCTAACGCGTTGTATGTACTATGCACCTAACTGCACGTGCGGAGTCTACTTATGTGTTATTCAATATTGTAACTGTCGAGCGACTAATTGGGCTTTGGAGTCATTCGAGCAGAAGATCAGGACTAGCAAGTTAAATTAACCATTCCTGCAAGTTAATAGGGGCTGCAGTGCTTGCGTATGTTTGTCCAGCCAACCCCGCAGTATTTTGTCCTTTCCTTTCTTGATACATACACCCATACTTAGTCGAAATGCCCACTACTCGCGCGTCCAAAAGGAACTCCCACACGCAAACTACGGAGCGTCCCACTAAGCGTTCGCGCAAGACTGCGGTCCCAGAACTTCACGATATAATCGTTATAGAATCAGACAGTGAAGACGAGCCTGAGATAGACGAGGAAATGAAAGACATACTAGCTCAGATCAAAGCCCAAGAAGACAGTGAAAGTCTTGCTAGGCGGCTACAAAATGAATATAGTGAGCCATCCTCATCTTCCGGCTCTAGGCATGCTCCCATCGTGGTCGAGGACGACACTGCATTAGCAAGAAAACTTGCTGAAGAATGGTCGCGTGAGGACAATGAAATGGACGCGTCAACGACAGTCGTTGATATTGAAATCGTTTCTGGGCCATCGCACGCTGAGAAACAAGCTTCTAGAACTATTACTAGATTTTCAGATTCGGAGGCACCCATGAATCGTAGTTTCACAGCCGTCCAGCCTAACGAAGCACTTGAATCTTTTAAGGAGGTCTTCACTAGAACGAGGAGTTGCTCCAAATGTCATGAAAAAGTCAACTCCCCAAGAGGCTGCGTGAGTCCATCTTGCACCTGTCTAAACCTTTCAACAATTATCTGCCAACAGGTTATGTTCTCGGAAACTTCATTACCTCCGAGTATGACACACTTGCTTCACGCTCCGTGCTCTTCGTGCCGTACTAATCACTGCAGAGGATGCTTTAGTCCCATCAGTTGTACCCCTGCGTGTAAAGGGCCGTCTAAAAACCCTAAGTGTTCCGTTGTTGACTGCTGTGCTAATGTACGGGCGATCGCAATCTTTGAGACGTTGGGAGGCTTTGACCGCCAGTTTATCACTGAACGTGCGGCTGCCGAATCTCGTGCACTGGCCCTGTCAAACGGCAAATCAAATGCCAAGGGCAAATCAGTAGGACCTGGAGGCACTGGTTATGGATTGGGAGTGGGAGTGGGGGCCGACTTTTTTGGTTATTTAACTCAGCAGCGCACAAACAATAACACCTCTGGACAACCAGCCAATCTCAAGCACAAGAAGGATGCTGATCATTGGGATACGGTCGTACTTCGGACTCTGAACATTCTCGTATCTCTCTTACCAGCACCCTACGCGGACGATGCAAACGTATATGACATGTTGCCGCATGCATCAATTGGGCACTTAATTTCCCTCTCCCAGGTTCCAACGCTCTTAGCCGACTTGTTGCGTAACGACTCAGTGACAGACTGGATATCTCGAAAGGATATTTACAATGCAATGTTATCTCTCCTGCGGCGTATGGCAGATTGCGAGCTTACCATACACTCGTTGATTGCTCAGCGTTGGGAGATCGATTCCACGTGTGGATTGGAGAAGTGGATGTGGAATGAAGGTGAAATAACTTGGAAAAGTAATAACCAAGGCGAAATCGAAACTGCTTCCGCTTTGCACACCTACTTCACGAAGTTGACCAAGCAATCTGAGGCTTTTCTAGCTGGAGCGACCCAAATGCTTAATGGTGATGATGCGGATGCTGAAGTGGAAGAGATGGTGATCCAGGGGACTTCTCTTTGCTGTGATATTATAGCAGCTCGAGATGACTTGGAAAGAGCTATCGCCATTCTTGGCCAACCGACCCCCGACCGCGAAAATCGGACAGAAAATATCGAAGACGATTCCAACGGCAAGCTGCGGATGAAGAAAGGCAAGGGTAAGGGTAAAGAACGGGAAGTTTCTATCGATTTCGACAAAGCCTACGCGGAAGCATGCGAGAAACTTGCTTTTAAACATGTATCGTTGGCAGAACCTCACAGCAAGTCCGGTGGCGGGCTGGCATACGTCAATTACAATTATACAGAACTCCTGAATCAGACGCAGAATTCGACCCGCCTTCCTAAAGACCGCCTTCACCTATTGAAAGAACTCGCGGTAATGGCTACAAGCCTTCCCCCTGGTGTATGGGTGCGAATTGACGAAGTTCGCAATGATGCGATGTAAGTTTTAAAAATGGACGAGCACTTTGTTGCTGATATGTTTCACAGTAAAATCATGATCGCAGGTCCTGATGGAACTCCTTATGCCGGCGGATTGTTCGAATTTGATTGCCTCATGCCTGTTGAGTACCCCGCCAAGCCGCCACTCATGCACTTGAGAACTACAGGAGGTGGTTCTGTAAGATTTAACCCTAATCTCTATAATGAAGGCAAAGTTTGTTTGTCGCTTCTTGGGACATGGTCTGGCCGGCAAGTTCATTCACTGAGTAATTTTTTCTTTTCTTACGGTATTTTCGCATACACAGGCCTGAAGAACAATGGACTCTCAAATCTACCTTGTTGCAGGTTCTTGTGAGCATTCAGAGCATGATACTCGTAGATGCGCCCTATTTCAACGAGTACGTGTTTCTCTGATCCGTTGGACCATGAATCGATATCTTAGCTTTGATTGCAGACCTGCGTATGGGCAAGCTTATAATTTAGAAGATCCTGCCAGCATTGCCTATAATCGAAATATTTCCATGCAGACGACAAGATGGGCTATCGTTGATTGGTTAGACGACAAACACCGTAATGGCATCTGGAGGGTATGAATTTGTATCTTGTCAACACATTCTATATTCATCTAACTTTCTGTGATTTCTCAGGATATCATTGCATCACACTTTACTATTCGCAAGCATAAGATTCGAGAGCAGTAAGGTGTTCTCTTCAGCGTTATGACTTCTAGCTCATCTATCGCGAAAGGATCGTTGAATGGAGCAAGGCTGAACCTCGAATTCGAGCGTACTCGACTAGTTTACCGCTGTATGGCATCGGATATAACTACCAGATGAAACCGAAGCCTACAAACGCGAGGCAAGGAATGGACCTGCTGGAGGAGTTTGACAAAGGTATTCAGATTGCTGAGACTTGGCTCACAAGAGAAGATGGAGCCTAAGAGATCCTGTACGTATATGTATTCTTTTGGCTTTACCAAGCCTCCCCTTGTTTTCTTTCGACTCTTTTGGATGGCACAGAAGAGCTTGTGTAAGATCTATCCGAATATCTTGCGGCAACAGTAGAGAACCCATCGGTTGTAATTGCGGAGATTTGTCAATTCCTCTCGCGAAAGATACGACCGCAGTTGCGATCGTTCCCAAATGAAGAGGATTGGAGCGTGTCCGGAAATGGAACGTAATGGGCCGGATCAGAAGGAGAGAACGAACGGGCACCTGCGGCGTTGGTAGAGGACAACTTGATAGCATACCATAGCCTCTATTCTGGCGCTACAGCACTGACCAGCGTGCCATGAGGCTTGAGTCATTTTTCATGATGGTAATATGGGGTGGCCACAAGGATGCCTCGCTTGTTCCTGCAATCTTCAGAAGTAGGGCACCTTCTCGAGGCATCTTAATTGCATGCGGACTTCCTTTTCTTCTGAACAATGGTCTAAGTGATACAACCTCCTGCCAGCGGTTTTAATGCCTCCAAAGTCCCTTTCGATAAATAGCATCCTCGGGTTACCTGAGCCACAGGAACTTCACGTCACGTCATTGCTCTGTCCCTGCTCAATACTCAGGTCTCCGAGTCCGCGTCGGAGGTTTAGTTGTATGTCTCCCTATGTCCGCGCGCTTAAGGATGATACTTATATCGTCGTACAGCGTAGCGGCGGCCCAAATAATCCCAATGCAGCCTACGATGTCCACTAGCTCTGCAATTTCGGTCTCCAAGTCTACCCTTATGCACGCATCGCTCGCACATGTTTCTCCAGAGGTGCGAACAATGGACGACATTCTCCTTACCTTGAGTCCGACTTCAGCGTCTCGGAAATATTTGCCCACCGAGATACTCCTTTTAATCAGAGATCATTTATTCATGACGATGACTGCGCAGCTCGTTCAGCAATCGGTAGTTGCGCTCGAAGCTTACGAACATTCCTTAACGGATTTGCTTTGTTCGGATTGCACCGCATATAATCTCGAAATATACGGCCCCGACATTTGGCAATGGATCATTTCTCTGGAGCGTGCGCGTGCGTTCCGGTGGGCGATGGGGATACGCAGAAGGCACAGAGAGGTGAAATGCGTCATAATAGGTCCAAATTGGTGGAAGCTCAGGCGACTCGTACAAATGTCCCAAATCCCAAGCAATTCGTTGATCGCGAGCACTGGCTCGAATGTCATTTATCATACAAAGTGGCCGCTTCACCAGTCATAGTCATGGGCCTTGGAGATACATATTCAATGTCCTCGGCGGCGCGGCCTCTGGCTTCGTCGATCGACATCTGGGGTCTTATGAATTCCGTTCTTCGAGAATTTGACTGCGAAGCTGTCCGCGAACCGGAAGACGTGATGTGCACTCTCCAATGCGTCGGAAGGGGACAAATATGTCCCAAACGCAACTACATGCAAGTAATTCCAGTCCAGCAGCATCACAAGGTGACGCAAGAAGACTTGGATGGCCTTGCCCAGGTCGCCCTACACCGCGCCTCTCGCGACCTTTGCCTCTCATCGGAATACCCAGAAATTTACAACACGCGGAGACACCATATATCTTCCTCGGCGGGTCGATTACGATGGTCCGTATTTCAGGGCCGTGGTTTGAAGGTCAAGATCTGTCAAGCGTTGCCACTGCTTTATTTTGCACTCTGACGACTTTGACGGTAGCCTGCCTCTCACTTCCCCTCACGCTAACCACAGCTGTGTTCACCGTCTTGTGCTTTTATTCCAAACCCAGGTCTCTTAGAATTTTTTAAATGGACAATCAATGCCACGGACTTGTCTGCCACTTTTCTACCTCTCCATTTCTCCTCTCTATCATGATTTCTATATGATTATTCGCCAGATAGGCACTTTTTGAATCTACCATGCTATATGGTATACATGACAGTGATATGAAGTCTATGCAGTCTTAAATAAGGACCAGTGATAACCTTCCATCATTTGGGTAATGAGTTCAAATACGCAAACGCCAATGTCAACAAATTCCAGAAACCTGTAGCCTGTTTTCAATCAACTTCTCAGCTTCCAGACAGCTCGACGTCGATCATGATGCCATACGATGATCATTGTGGGGTTACAATTGGCCAGTATGGATAGATGATGTCGAGGGCCGCCACCCATATCATATCTATCATTGATCAAAAGACCGTTCTTCCCCACTGCGCGTCAAAGGAACCACAGGATCTACATCTTAGAAGCGCGATACTCTACTAATGTGGACAGCGACGACATATTTGACTCATGAGAAAATGAAGGAATTCTCGAATTTAATACTAGTAGGATGCACGATTCGATGTCTATACTTTAGATATGGTCGATGTCAATGATTTATTGAATCCGGGAGCAGCTGTCCCCGGCTGGATACAAATCTATTCTTGTTAAGATAGCGACAATCATTAGAACCACATACAGCAGCACCGACGCCTTCAGGAGCTCAAATGGCTGAGAAGAGGCGACAACAAAGTGGGCATAAGCTTCATCCCTACACGGTCAAACCGGCCATGGGTGCCCGTTTGCACAGTTGAGTCCCCCTGTCACGGGTTAAAACGGAACTTGTATGATACGAAATGTGCCTTTGTTTTGCTTTTGAAAAGGTCAGCTAGGTGAACATATGATCCATATATTTAGTTAAATAAAAAGTTGCAAAGGGCTCGAGAACAGTTCAATACTTAACAATAACCAATATCTATAAAAGAACAGATTGTTTCTTCTACGAAGTACACCATGAATGTACAAGGTGGGTTTTCGGAAATGCGGCATCTTCTACAGCGTGCTAGGGAAACATTGGGGGGGGGGCAAGTGTACATTTTTTTCCAGTACTTCTGTTGGGGCTCTGGTTGTTATGAAATCAGATATAGATAAGAATAGGGCAAAGTGAAAATGAAGCAATAGTATGACAGTAAGAAGGCTACAACAAGGTCGGGACTGGAGTAGACAGTTCGGAACGAAGCGAAGTGACAGCGCAGTTGTCGAAAAGGGTTAGGTTGTCGCGATAATCTACAGGCTTTTTTTCTCTTTGAATTAGATTGAGGAAGTAGATGAACAATTCTAAAGGAGCAAAAAGTTCATTAATTATAATATAAACAGCAAAAGACAGACCCACTTACAATGATGTGGTTTACTTTTGCGGCAGCAGTTAGTGCACGACATGATTGTGAAAGCTGAGTAGCAGTAGAGCATCTTCAATTCTAGCACCAGAATAATGCCTGGCCGGAACCTTATCCATCTGAACTGGATAAAGCGCCTCTAGGGTAGGGTAATCATTGCGCGTGTGGACGACCGAAGTGGGAGGTGGCGATGGAGAATGCTCGGGAGAGGGTGTAACTGCCTCCTGGTAGTCATCCTCGCTGCCATTATCCGAATGTGCGTTATGCATGTCAAAATCGTCAAGGTCCATGGAATCGTCATTCAGAGAAGAAGATGAAGATCCAAAAGAGGGAGTAGCAGAGCGTGACGCCGACGTCGAATATGCATCTCGCCCGAGGAAACTGTCATCGTCCTCGTCGTCTCCACTACCAGACTTCTTGGCTCGTTTCCTGGCAGTCTGCCGTAGATTGCGGAACCAATTTGTAACCTTACCCAGTTCCCTGTGAAATTGCAAAAACAAATACATTTAAGACGCTAATTATATCTCCAAGGCAATGAGAGTTACACGCACATTCCGATCTCCAGTGCCAATGCTGAGCGTTCTTCAATAGTCGGCGTGGGTGTCTTGGTGAACAATTCCTTCAGAGCGTCAAGCTGGTGTGGTTCAGGGCGCGAACGGCGTGGCCGTACAAAAGTGGCGGGCACGCTTCCATATGGGGTAGTACTCCGGCGGGCGGCAGATCTCCGCGGCGACAGCCCCTCAGTGGGAGGCGAGACGCTGGGTGACCGTCTGAGGAGTGCGCCACTGGCATTTACGAGGGACGGGTGAGCTGTGGGAGGGGGCAGATTTGAAGACGGGCGTGGATGAGAAGGAGGAGGGAATGCCGAGTATTGCCGTGTCTCTTGGGGATAGTCGGCTCTGGAGGTGGCCAATGAAAGAGGTTCCAGGTCGTCATCCCTTTTCTTTTTTGCCAAGCTCCGCTGATTTTGGAACCAATTAGTAATAGTATGATAACGCCTGTACACAGAGTTCATATAGTTAGACTTTTTTCCGTGATAGATCATATGGGGGTAAAAATAGGACTGACATTCCAATAGTATTAGACAGGGCCTGACGCTGCTCCATGGTGGGATGGGGGTTGATGTGATATAATTTTTTCAGTTCTTCAGCCTGTTCAGAGGAGGGGCGCATGCGCATTTTACGAGGAAGATTATCAGATGCGGAGTAAAAATGGGCTTGATCCGGAAAGCCTCTGTAAAATGGCGAGGGATACTCTGGAGCTACAACAGATGCCGAGCGTGAGTGATGAATGTCTACGGAAGAGTAATCGTCGTCGTGAAAATCGTCCAAGTCCGGGTGGCGATAAAGATCGTGGTTGACAACAGGGGGGTGGTGGTGAGCCGATGCAGGAGTGGGATTATTGACAGGCTGGGGCTCATAGGGGGGAGGATGAGCACCACCGCGGACCCGTTTTTTGGACGAGGCCCGTTTGTTTTGGAACCAAGCGTTGACGGTCTTTGTCTCCCTGACAGACAGTGAGACGAAAGAGAAGGAGAGAGCAGGACAGGACATACATTCCCAGACGGTCTGCCAGAGCAGAACGCTGCTCCAAAGAGGGATGCTCATTCTGGTCAAAAAGCAGATTCAAGGCGGCGAGCTGATGGGGAGAATGACGGTGTCTGGGTTTCTTATTCTGGGGAGGGGCGGGGTGGGGAAGAGAAGCGGAAAGGGAGTTGGCGGGAGGAGGATGGTCCTGCGCCCATGAGTCAAACGGGAGAGACATTTTGTGGCGGAGAAAGGCAAGCAGGGAACAGGTTTTTTTTGAATGGACGAGATATGACCGATTCAATTTAATTTCTTCCCACGTCTGCATACTGTCTCCCATTTATGACGAGGATATGATTTCAGCCGGGAATCCTACTAGTACATGCATCCGTAATCTAATTTGTGCTCTCAGAATCAATGTTCCTTATCCACGCCCCAATCGATCCGCTGCAGGCCGGTCAGCTTCAGTCTTTCGTTGTGTCTCTGTACTCACAGGAACCCCTCATGCCTCAGGAATAATGCCCTCTTGGTCCCCTTGCTCCAAAACCGGATGGCGTATGAGAGTGTCGCAATTGTCGCCGCGTGCCCTGTCAAATCTAGCTTAGCACGCATTTTCCGTCACATGCATCGTCCGCACCCACCTCGAATAAAGCAGCCTCCAAAATAGATCCTGTCTAGATTGTACTTTTCTGCGTTCATGTATCTGATCATGTTCCAATCAGTCCTCTCATTGCCACCTAAAGGCGAACCAACACAATACTCACGCTATCTGTCCGATATTGTTCGACACGGCGTACAGAAGACTCTTGCTGATGTCCTCGGCCGAGAACTTGCCTTTCTCCCCACCCTTTTTGAACACCTTCCCAAACGTACTTGCGATCATTGTCGACTTTAAGCCGAGCTTGCTGTAATCTTGTCCGTAGATATCCCCAACAAGCATATCGACTGTCGAGTTATCGCCGCGTTCTGAGAGTTCCAACATCTCTAAATTCACAGGCAACTTTGGTTTGACACATCAATATCAGGGGATCAAAAACATACCATCAAAGGTCGTCGCTGGTGTAAGGAGGCTCAACAATCCCCAGAGCGTACCTCCACCTAAACTCGTGCCAGATACTCGCTCAAAGCCTCCATCCTCGTCTACCTTGATTAAAGAGACACCAGATCCAATGTTCACTAGCAGGCAGGGCAGCTGTGGTGTCGGATTGCTCTCAAACGTCACTCCATATTTGGGCGGATCAGGACTGGGTCGCTCCAGGGGCGTTGGATTGGAGGAAGAAGAGGCCACCGAGGTGCTTGTCGGGTGTGAAACGGATTGAATAAGTTCATCCGAGAAGTAGTAAACTTCATCAGGTATGAGAGAAATGAACTTGAGTCCTTCGATTAGACATTCCATTTCATCCTCCCTTTGAATCTGGACGTGTAGTGTGTCTCTGAACATCTCGTAAAATTTGTGCGCCCCTCCCCCCGTTGCCATGATTTTCACACTCTTCCGCATGTCCTCGATTGACACTCCATTCACTTCCGCAGAACGTTGAATGAGCTCTTGAATGAATTCGACACACGTGTCAATGTTGTCTGTCTCGAATCGTTCAAAGTTCAGCGACCCTCCGGGGAAATTCTGCACCGCATGAGCTGAGGTATGCTTTAGCAGAGAGTCGCGGAGCAAGTTATCCGTCAGCCCTGACAGTCCGTTGCCGATGGGTGTGGGGTGTTCTAAAACAAGAGGTGTTAACGCCCCGTTCTTGTTGTTGTTCGGAGGAGTAGATGAAGATGGTGCTGAAAGGGCAGCATCTTCGGCTGGTGAAAGTGACCGAGGAGTTGAGATATCGCTAACGCTTGACCCTCTAGTGGCAGCGATAGAAGGAGACGAAGGCGGTTCGGGTGAGCGGGTGAAGTAGACTACTTTTGCCAAAGATCCTCCAACCTGTTATATTTGAGATATACGTCAACGAATTTGAATATGGCAAACTCAAGCCACTTACATCGACAGCAATATGAGAAACGGGTTCAATATGGTTTGGAAGATATATGCCACGACTATCTCGCGTCTATTACAAAGTCAGCCCCATGACGCTTTGCACAACAAAATAAAAATCACCTGTGGTGATTCTTCGGACAAGATGACAGCCCCTCGCGTGTCAACGTGAATAACCTTGGCCGAGGGTAGGGAAGGCGCGACGACAGACATTAAGGACAATCTTCAGGGGCTGAGTTGGCTTGGGGAAGGTATGCACTGATCACTGGACTCGTTGGGGGTGGTGGGGTATGCTTTACGTCTTTATCAGCAACTGTTAATCCTGACCCGAGGAAGACGGCTGCCAGCCACAGTTGGACGAGCAGCAGTGCTGTTGACAGTGTTCCGACAAATAATTCCACTGCAGTCGCACTACAATACGTATGATACGATTTGACCTCCCCACAGCCGGGGTGGAAGATCTTCAAAAACCGGAAGCGGCACGCTTGCTCACCGGACTTATGCTCTGACCTTCCATATAGTTATCTTACTACTACGTATCTAGTGCCGCCCTATTCATCTGCGGCTGATCTTTGTTCACCCCGCGTCAAAGTGGATAGACCCCAGTGACGCGCTTAATCAGGCGTTCCGCTTCCAGTGATGTCTACCCGAAGTCTACCCTAGTCTACCAGTAGTAGCATATGGAGACATATGGAATTTAACGGAACGTCGACGGAATCGATCCATAATAACCTCACGCACGCGACACCACGGGAGAGTCCAGATCCAAAGAAAAATAGCATTGAAACTTACACATTGTCAGAAAAGGTCATAAAGTCTATCCATCTAACCTCCAACGGCAGTCAGCACCAGATCGCACACCTCCTGTTTCTCAGCCCGCACGCCTAGCTCTAGAGTCACACCCTGTCCCCGCGAAAAGGTCATCCGACAGCGCACGAGGACCTTTCCACCGCCACCTCCCACCAGACCAGACAGTTGAAGTGTGTGCACTGAAGTAGACGAGGGAACCTCGGAGCCTCCAAGAGGTTCCATGTTCAGCACTTCAATGATGGAATCGCACGCAGCTGGAAAAAAATGAATAAAATTAGACTTAACGAAAATGTACTAGCCAGAAAAGTCTTACCCTTCAGACTCTCCATAGCAGACAAGGCAAACGTTTCCGTAGCGTTAGGAGCAGAACGCATTCTGTCCCATTCAGATCCGAAGCTAGCGTAGCTCGGTACAATGTAGTCGCCGCCAGCACTGAGTTCCACTTCCTCGACCTGGTATTCGTCTTCGTAACCTTCTTCCTCAGGAACGCCTGTTGAAGGATCGAGCTCCTTGCTGATGTACTTCAACGTGCACTGGAAGGAGGCAATGGTATAGACGTCGGGGTTCTCGCGGGTGAAAGAGACATAAACGATTCCAGGTGAATTAGTTGAAGTGAGGGAAGGTAAAGGAATGATAAAATCTTCTACAAGGCCAGCATCCTCAGATTGTGGTTGCATGATGACGGAGACTTGCTCCAAAACAGTGTCGGGGATGGTATTGGAGATGTTGAACTGCAAGAGACATTAGACCATTATAATAGAGATTTTGAATATAAAGTAAAGCGATTACCTGGAAGACGATATGTTCCTTGAATATATGCTTGACACAGTTGACTTGGTATTCGGTCTCGCTTTCTGTAAGTTGTTGAGGGCTGGCGCTGCTGTTAAGTACAGGTCCATATGAGGCAAATTCTGGGACCTCTGAGAGTTGTTGAGCATAAGCAGATTGCTTCTCTGCTGCCGAAGGAGCTACAGGCACATCTGCAGTCTTTTTCGATAAAGGGGCCCCGATCGTTTCCAGTGTGCTTGGACCTAGCCACATGGTATTGTCAGAGAAAAATACAGTCTTATCTTACAGTCAACTTACGAGCAGCTTCTTGAGCAGCCTGAGCACGACTAATCTTCGGCACGCTTGAGGCGTCGAATGGTTGTTCAGCTGCCGCTGGATCTTTCACATAGGATACCAGCTTGGCTTCAAGAGCAGCTAATGAGTACACCGATTCTTTCGTAAAAATATAAGTATATGCACAAGAGGGATTACGTTGCACGACGTACCTTCTTTAACGTAAGTATCTGCCAATGTCCTCTCCTTGAAAACCTTGAGATACAGGGTGGCACGATCTCGGACTTCATCGTCAACATCATCAAGACACCTAAACGAAGAAGACTGGTTAACCAGCTGGATGAATAATACACGGCAAGACTCACCGAGTAAGAAGAACAGTAATGCTCTTTTTCAGGGTAGGCTCAGCCGAGTTGACTCCAAACTTGGCCAAGCTGGTGACAGCAGCTGCTCTGACAGTGGCATTTTCCAAAACCACGCGATTGTAGATGAAGCGGATGTATTTAGCCGGTTGTGGGGATTGCGGTCCCTCAACGCCGAGTAGATGGAGAATACGGACGGAGAGTTTCGTAAATTCGCAGTCTTCTATGAACTCGCAGAGGTGCGACAGGGCCTGCTCCTTTGACTCGGGAATGAATTTGATCATGTCGAACATGGCCTCGACAACAGCACGCTTAAAGTCGTAGCCACCCTCGTCTCTGAGCACACTCGAGAGGAAAGTCAACATGGAGGCATGCTTGGCTGGGAATTTGAGGCATAGGAGCGAATAGCATCGACAATGATGACCTTGAATTCGTCGCTGATTTCGGACATGAAGCCAGTAATTTGCTTGATAAGTCTGTCAACGGAGGCTTCATTACCAGTCTATTGTCATTGTCAGTGTTGAGGAACAGGAAATAAAGAGGACAATATGGACCTTGAGTAAAGTAGTGATGGCGTATGTGGCAACACTGCGATTAGGGTCTGCAATGAGTGTCTCCAAGTCAATGTTGCAAGTCGCAACGCTGGCGGGTGTGTTAAAGCAAGGGCAGCCAGAGTTCGAGCAGCGGCAAATTTGAGAACAGGTTTAGGTGTCGTCAGGAAGACTTGCAATACTGAATAATCCCAAAAGTCTTAGAGCTCGGGATGGTTTTATCTGCGATCGACATACCAGAGATGGGCTTGGTCAATTGAGCCGCCGTAACATTCTTCATTTCGCAAATAGCACGAGCAGCTTCAAAATTGACCATGTCGCTCTTGTGACGCAGCCAACCTTCAAGCAATTCCAGCACCGGCCTTTGAATACTGCGCAAGTCATCAACGAAACCGCACAAGAACAGATCGATATCAGTTTACATACTTGGGATCCTCCTCCATGACCTTGGCCGCATATCGAATAAGCATGCAAAGAGCCATGGGATTCTTCAGGGTAGTACCCGCACCCGACTTTCCACCCCCCAGCTGCTGGATCATCTTCGTAATCGCCATCCTGTCTTGCTGACGGATGAGGTACAAAAGCCCCAGGGCATGGTATTGCGTGATATAACTCGTCGAAGGGAGCGTCTGAGCGCCGGAAGGTTGGCTGTTGCTGCCGCCGCCAAAGCCGAGGTAGCCGCCTCCGCTGCTCGACCCGAAGAAGGACGAGGAGCTCTTGGCGTTGACTGCTTCTTGGACTTCGTTCACCCATCGTTTGACGACGTCTTTAGCGTTGGGGTAGAGATGGTAGGCGGATACCAGGGCGGCGGATGAGATGGAAGGGTTTCGGTCCACGATGGCGGCTTTGAAGAATCGTTCAACACCTTGAGCCATCGAAGGCTATAAAGGCCCATCGTGAATATGTTTTGAGTACAAAGTGAGAAGAGGTGTAAGAACATACGTCGATGATTTTGCATAGAGCACGAATAGCATTAGGTCGGTAGATGACTTCCGAGTTGGGTTGCATATCCTTCATTATACTGCTAGTAACCATAATAACGTCTTCCGCCGTAGTCGCCAGTTCCTTGATAGCCAAATAGACGGCTTGACGGAGCGCGCTCTAGTAAGAATCATAAGTCTCCCCCCTTCCAGAATTAATGCAGTGACCAAACACACATCCTTATGCTGGAACAACTTGGTGGTGCCAAAGAACAACGTAGTAGCCTCCTGCGTTCCAAACGTTTCGCCGACATACAGCAAGTACACGATCCTCGTCAGGAGTTGCCTGCACTTCCTAGGGCTAATTGGGGATTCATTGAATACGCGAGCTTCCTGGATGATGGTGGTCTTGTTGTTGTAGTAGGAGCTCAGGCCGCTTTCGTCCTCCTTCTTTGAGGGAAAGACCATGGCGAAAGAGGCCATTTTTGATGAGAATTAAAGGGGGAGAGTATGCGGTCGCTGGTGAACTTGTCACGGAGGACAGTTGTCGTGGACGTGGAAGCTTTGTTTGGCAACGGCCTATCGATGTTTGGCACCAGCCTTGGGTTGCTCCTACGATTTCTTGTATCACATCACGACGAATGTATTCTTTACTACTGACAACCGATCCGACGAGTTTCTACACTATCGACTCGATAATCCCACCACCGAGATGTTCATCAGCACCACAACTCGGTCATCTTGGCGCCCTCTTCCACCCCACTCGCCCTCAACCGGACCCACAAAGAGATGTAGATCCAGAAAGAGGTGGAGGGTAGAAGGACAAACACAGTGCGATTTGACGGACCAGAGACTATTGAAGCTGGAGTGGAGTGGAAGGGAAGTGATTTAAGAGACCTGAAAAAAGAAAGAGAAAAAAATTGGATGGGATGGGAGAGTGAAAAATGAGTGTGCTAAAATGTTTGTCATTTTCAGAAATATAAGAAAGGAGTGGGAAAAAAAACTTCACGAGCCCTTGCAATACATAATGGAGGAAGTGGATGGGAAGAGGGGTGAGTGAATCCGAAAAGTAAATAAGAATTGGAAAGGAACGAAACGGGCGCAGAGTGGGAGATTATACAAAGGTGTGGATTCAGGGAAGAGGCAGATAAAGCAGCATCTACAACTCGCCGCCTTTCCTCTATTTCAAATGAGGGAAAAGGTAGCAAGCAAGACGTGGCTAGTCTGCAAAAATAAAAAAGCGTCCGTTTTAAAATAAAAAAAAGTGAGGCAAGCGAGCCATTGTGTAATTGAAGTCGTAATATGTGATGTCCTGCTTCGCGTGAATCGTGATATGACGCGTTTCTGTCCAATGCAAAGAATTCGCGGAAGCTGTATCCCTTGCAACCGCTGTCTCGTTGCTTCCTGCCAAAACGTTGAGAGAAACCAGTACCAGGACGGAATATATGGAGCAATATTGAGAGCGTTGTTTCGATTATTGCATTGCATTCCTAGGACGAATGACGTTGTGAGAATCGAACCGGACGTGCCCCAACCACCGAAAATAAACCAGATCCTGCCGCGACAACACCCCCGTCCTACCACCGACGGATCCCCGGCCTCCACAGACAGCCAAGAGAGACAACCTAATCCAAACCGAGCGAGACAGATCATTCTACCCTCCGCCCCCCATTCGCCCGGACTCTCGGGACGCGCCGACCATACAGACCAAACAAACAGGCAACCGGAAAGGATAATTTAGCAGTTGACGATGAACCCTTTACCACAATTCCGCATCACGGCCTCGAGGGCGCTGTTGGCCAACTACTCCGGCACCAGGGGCAGCCTGCTGAGCCTGACGAGTGTGCGAGCGAAGCCTATGCATGAAACTGTTAACTGGCAAAGAAAAAAGCATCGATGACAACTTACATCCTGTCACTGGCGCGATGCTCGTCCTCTTCCTGGACGACCTTTCGCCTAGGGGCGGCCGACTTGGAGCTGGAACCCTGAGTGCCCTCCTCCTGAGCGCCTCGCTGGACGCTCCAGTCGAAAACGTAGTCATACTGGTAGCCTTCACGTACGAAGAGGTCGCGGAAGAGCTTGCGAAGGTAAGAGTAGTCGGGCTTATCATCGAAGCGAAGAGCGCGGGTGTAGTTGAGGAAGATGCCAAACTCGTTGGGGAATCCTCGGCAAAGGAGATCGGTGGGAGTGGTCATCTTCTTCTCCATGATACGGTCGTATTTCTGCTTCTTGGTAGCAGCTTTGAGACCTTGCCATGGAAGGGCACCACGCAAGAAGTACATGAGGACGTATGCAAGGGATTCGAGATCATCACGGCGAGCTTGCTCGACACCCAAGTGAGTGTTGATGGAGGTGTAGCGGGCAGTTCCAGTAAGGTTCTTGTTCTCACGGTAGGGGATGTGAAGGTGGGTCTTGGGGTCGCGGAACTTCTTAGCGAGACCAAAATCGATAACGTTGACTTGATTTCCACGCTTGCCGATGCCCATCAAGAAATTGTCAGGCTTGATGTCACGGTGGATGAAGTTACGAGAGTGGATGTATTCGATACGGGAGATCTAACAATGGAGGATCAGAAAAGGAACAAGGGGAAGGATAAAGGATCGGTACCAATTGATCAGCGAGGAGTAGGACGGTCTTGAGACTGAACTTGCGTTGCAAAAGTTGAAAAGGTCCTCGAGCGAGGGGCCAAGGAGATCGAGGACCATGCATTGTAGTCGCACTCTGTACCGAACCACCTTACAAATGGAACACCGACGCCACCAGCAAGGGTTTTATAGACCTTTGACTCATATTCGAGCTGGGGGTGTTTAGCCTTGACAGACTCGAGCTTGATGGCGACCTCCTCGCCTGAGATGATGTTGATGCCGAGGTAGATATCACCTGGCAGAAAATGAGGGGGGAAGCGAGGAACGGCGTCAGAAAAGGGAACACACCAAAAGAGCCTGAACCAATCTTTTTGCCGAGCCTGTACTTGCCGCCGACTCTGAGATCGAGTCTGTGGGAAGAGGTATCTGCCATCGATTGTGCGATAATAAAAGAATACTGGAGGAATCGATGAGTAAGTGGGGGGAAAGAAGGGAAGAAAGAAAGGAGGGCTAAATAGTGGGAGACACATGTTTAAAAGGCTGTCGGCTCACGTCATGGTGCGAGCGGCTGACAGGGAAGAAAATGATATCAAGCAGGGGAACACGAGAACGGGTCTGCCGAGCTCGAGAGGCTCGCCTGGGTCAGGCCACGTTGTGAGCGGCGTGGACAGCCAGCCACTGGTGCAGGGGCCAAATGACGAACAGCGGTAAAAGGGGAATGGAAGGGGGCGATAGGATGGACACACACACCTGATTTGAGAGCAGAAACGAGAGAGAGCTGAGGGAGAATGGGCGTTGGAAGCTGAGAGGCAGGGGCCACGAGAACCAAACAAGCTGTGTTGCGGAGTTTGAATTCCGTGTACCAGCACCTCCACCGTTGGCTTCGGAGTCGCTGGCCAATCCCTGCACTTTCTCTTCCGCATATGTGCTCTCTTGTCCTTCTGGGCCTACCGTCTGTCGTCCGGATCACCTCTAGTTGCCCGGACAGCGGCCACTCTCCCTTCCATTACCGACGTCCTTCCTCGTGCTCTGTTCAATCCGATCCTTCTGTACATGGATTACTTCACGATACAGCTGCCAGCACCAACCCCGCCAGAATGTAAATTTTCACCTTGTGAAACCTGAATAGCCCTTGTTGAACGTTTACCATCGATCATAACTGCGGTAGACATGTTACCGGCTCTGGCGGGACGATCGTCACCAAGGTATAAATTTGACACATATTCTAGCCAAAGTATACGCCATTAGAGCAGAATAACAAACTTCTTTATCTATCTGAGTGAACGTTCATGATTGTCGGAAAGATACTCGAATGATCATAAGATGGGCTTGCTTGGCCGAAAATACAATATTGATGGCTGGCTTGGGAAATCAAACCAAGCTTGTTCTCAAACCACGACCGTCCTTATCCCCCTTGCCCTCTTTTTTTTCTGTCGGCCTCCCGACCTCTCCTTATACCCATCCCAATACCAAATCCCTTCATTTCAGGTTTGTCCGGACAACGTAATAAATTATCATGGCTTACCGCCAAAATCACGATCCTTACTACGCGAGTTCGCCATACCAACAACAGCAACCGCCATACCAACAACCACCTGAACACCAGGACTCCTATGCTGCCTACGCTCCTCCCCCTCCCCCCATGAACAACAACACTGGTGTTGCTGACTCTCAACACTTGCACGGATACCGCAATGACCAGGATCAATGGGACTCTAAATCCGTCAAGTCATATCAGAGCAGCTTCGCTGGTTCGCAAGCTCATCTCAATCCGAATCCGTACGAGATGTCCCAGGTGAACGTCAACGCACCCCCACCCGTGCCCACCATGCCGTATGGTCAGTACCCGCAGCAACAATACCCACCTCCTCAGCAAAGACCGGGCATGTATCGCGACCAGAGCAGCACGGGCTGGACCCAAGCCAAAGAAAAGCTCATGAAGCGTCGCTCCGTCAAGCAAGTGCAGCTCTTCCGTGGCAACCTTGTTCTCGACGTGCCCGTCCCCTCCCACATTGTACCTGCAGGCAAGAATGATGTTGAAGAATTTTCAAAAATGCGCTATACAGCTGCCACTTGCGACCCTGATGACTTTATGTCGTCCCGCTATTCCCTCCGACAGTACCTCTGGGGTCGAGAGACCGAACTCTTCATTGTGATGACCATGTACAATGAGGATGAAGTTTTGTTCGTCAAGACTATGAATGCGTGAGTCCCAGAAAATTTTTCATGCGCGTCCACCTGATTTTGTTGCCTGCAGTGTCATCAAGAATATTGCTCACCTATGCCAACGCAACCGTTCCAAAGTTTGGGGCCCCGAAGGTTGGAAAAAGGTTGTCGTTTGTGTCGTCTCCGATGGAAGGAGTAAAGTCAACAAGCGCACTCTCCAAGTCCTTAACCTTGTACGCACCTACATCCATCTTTTTATTCTATTGCTAAGGCGGGTCTGTTCAGATGGGATGCTACCAAGAAGGTATCGCAAAAGACTCTGTCGGAGGGAAGGACGTCACAGCCCATATCTTCGAGTGCGCTTACCTCCGTCTGTTTCTTCTGCCATTCATCCATGACCGCTGCCCTACAGATACACAACCAATGTCATCGTCACAGAGACCGGTGAGGTTTCACAGGGCTCGTGTCCCGTCCAAGTTCTGTTCTGCCTCAAGGAGCAGAACAAGAAGAAACTGAACAGTCACCGATGGTTCTTCAACGCTTTCGGTCCTCTCATCAAACCTAATGGTTAGTCCTTGGGATATCGGTGTTTTTCTGAATTATAAAATTAATATTTGCCAAGTCTGTGTCCTCCTGGACGTCGGCACCAAACCTACCGGTACCTCGATATACGAACTCTGGAAATGCACGTTCTTTCCATTTTCACCTGTGATATTTGTTGTTTATGCAGTTAAGCAGGCTTTGACAAGCAAAAGAACGTCGGCGGTGCCTGCGGGGAGTAAGTGTTGCTCGTTCAATCACCTCCTTGGCGTGTTTCTCATGTCGCATGTTTTTCCAGAATTTGTGTCGATGGCGGTCGCGGCTGTTCGCTTATCCTCGCCTCGCCTCTCGTCGCGTCCCAGAACTTCGAGGTACGTGACCTGCCGTCCTGGCATGTGCGAAAGCGCTGATAACGGTGGTTTTTGTAGTACAAAATGTCCAACATTCTCGATAAGCCCCTGGAGGTAACACTGTTAGCTGTAGTTAAGAAATCGGCATGTCTGACGGTTTGCCTTTAGAGTGTCTTTGGTTACATCAGTGTCCTTCCAGGAGCGTTCAGTGCTTACCGCTACAAAGCTCTTCAGAACGGGCCAGATGGCAAGGGTCCTCTTGCTTCATACTTCAAAGGCGAGACGATGCATGCTGGCGGAAGTGGTGCTGGGCTCTTTGGTCAGTTACTCGAAGCCTGAGTTAATGCATTAGAGGGCTTATCGACTTACTTTTGACAGAAAGGAACATGTACCTTGCTGAAGATCGTATCCTCTGCTTTGAGATTGTAACTAAAAAGCACGAGGGCTGGGTGTACGTTACCCTAAGCTTCGTCAAGTCTCGATTTGATTACTGACTCTGATTATCAGCCTGAAATACGTCAAGAGTGCAAAGGCAGCGACTGA
The DNA here is from genome assembly GCA_015501075.1 of Gymnopilus junonius. NCBI lineage: Eukaryota > Fungi > Basidiomycota > Agaricomycetes > Agaricales > Galerinaceae > Gymnopilus > Gymnopilus junonius. The sequence continues at coordinate 156,146 of JADNYJ010000007.1, read as the reverse complement.
CGTACCTGCAACTGTAAGTCGACTCGACGTCTCGTTGTACGTGTTGTTGTTCACATTCTCCCTTTAACTCTAGGTTCCCGAGTTCATCTCGCAACGTCGACGCTGGTTAAATGGCTCCCTCTTCGCTTCCATCCATGCCACTGTGTTCTTCTACAGGATATGGACTTCAGGTCAAGGCTTCTTCCGCAAGATTGTCCTCCAGGTGAGCTATTAATCCCTCATGCTCATATATCACATATCTGATGGTCTTCTAGCTTGAGTTCATTTACAATGCCATTCAACTCTTGTTTACATGGACTTCCCTGGCCAACTTTTACCTTGCTTTCTTCTTTGTGAGTGTTCGGATAGTAATATGGACGTCCCGCAGGTATACTGAAATTAGCACCCAGTTGGTCTCCTCGGCGACTAAAGATTCATCAACGGACGCTTTCAATTTCCTCAGCCAAGGCGCTGGCAAGGCAGTCTTTGAGATCTTCCTGAGTCTGTATATTGGTCTTCTCTTCCTCGTTCTCGTTTGTTCGTTGGGTAATCGGCCTCAAGTGAGTATTGCCTTTAATCTTACCGCTTTTATAATGTCCTGACATGTTTGAAAGGGCTCGAAATGGGCTTATACCATTGCGATGTTCCTCTTTGGTTTATGTAACGTTATTACGACGTGGTGTGCTGGATATACAGTTTACCTCGCTGTTCCCCACAACGTTGCCGGCTGGAAAAACTTTCCAGAGTGCGTGTCCGAGATACTTTAGTTTCTGATACACTATCTCTAATCTTCGGCGTTTGCCCTTTTCAGGCTGTTCAAGACCAACAAGACCTTGCAAGAAATTGTTATCGCCCTGCTCGCTACTTATGGTCTATATTTCATCAGTTCCTTCATGCATCTGGAGCCTTGGCACATGTTCACGAGTTTCATCCAGTACATGTTCCTCTTGCCTTCGTATGTCAACATCCTCATGTTGTACGCCATGTGCAATCTACATGATGTCACGTGGGGTACTAAGGGAGATAACGGGGCTGTAAAGGATCTCGGCGGTGCGAAAAAGGTCAAGGCTGAAGATGGCCAAGAGGTCATGGAGGTCGAAATTCCAACTGCGCGAGAGGACGTTGACCAGCTCTGGGCCGCGTCAAAGGCTTCTCTCAAGGTGAAACCACCCGAGGAGAAGGAACACCGCGATGCCGCCACGAAGCAAGCCGACCACGACAGGAACAGCCGAACGAACGTTGTTCTATCCTGGGTATTCACCAATATGTGCGTGATTTTACTTTTTTCATTCCTTTCACGTTGATGGGTGCGATTGTATCTCTAATCTCTCTTTCCTTTTTCTTTCACTTTCCTTGTTTGAAACAGGCTGCTGATCGTCATTTTCACCTCGACGACTTTCACGGATTGGGTGGCTACCCATGTCACGAAAGAAGGAGGCACTGCGTTTAACCCTTACCTGACCTTCCTCTTCTTCGCCTTGTGAGTCTCCTGGTTTGCCTGTCAATTGAGCACTGATTCGAAACAATCACGGCAGTGCTGGTCTATCGGCGATCCGTTTCACAGGCTCTCTCTTGTATCTGATATTCCGTCTAGTCGGTCTCTAGCCGTGAAGTATTCCTACAGCAAATAGCTTCCGAGTTCATGCCTTCGTCCTTCTGAACCTTGTCATTTTTAGTGCACATATATTTTTGCAGAACTTTACTTGTATTCTTATCTATACCCCCCTCTTTACTTTATGGACCCTTTGGAAATTGATTTTGCAGGGCATACTGGTCTTTGCACAGATATGGAAGTTCTTTTAGGATTTACCTCGACGTTCATCATAATGTGTTTCAATAAAAATGTTTCATGATCTCTCTGAATGCAGCTGGTGCCCCTAATGAACGAAATACAAATGAGAACGGATGAAAAAAAACCAAAAGTGAAAGAAGACAAAATCTGGCGATAGCAAGAAGCATTAAGAGTAAAACTACAAGTGCATGAAATCAATGAAGATATATAAGGGAGGTATTATGAATGATGCGATGGGTCCTACTGCTCAAGCAGACTCTACTGATCAAGTCCATTGTAAGGGTAGCCCAACATCCCTGCTTTTGGCGACACAAACTCAAATTGCGAAACGTCGAAACTGGGCCGTGATTCCCGTGAATCGTGAGATGACGTCCTCGATCTCGATGGAGAAGACTGGCTTTGGAGCGAACCTTGCCTTTGCGGAGGTGAAGAGGAAGAGTCAGTAGAGGAAGTGGTCAACCTCGATCGATGTGACTGTCGATGTTCCAAGCCATTCTTGGTATTATTCACGTTGATGTACTGACTGGGTATCTTGGGGCTGGTAGGGAGATCGGGGGACGTCACGGACGATCGAACTGATCCACCAAAGCTGGTCACACTTGGTCTGCGCCCTCGAGAATTCCCACTCGGCCGTTCAAGACTAGTGCGAGGCTGAGTTTCCAAGGATGGATCCGGAGTAATACGATCAATGCTTGCTGCTGATTTCCACTTCAATATTGACTTACGTGCAACAGGTTTTTCCTGCTCAGGTATGGCAGGCAAAGGAGGTGGGGAGGGCGGACGAGGAGACTGCCTCATTGGCCGGACAGGATAAGGGGATTCTTGGTCGAAATGCAGGCTATTGAGACTGGACGACGCTTTAGCAGCTTGCATATACGGGGTAGTTATCGGCACGGGGTTAGGGTTTCGTCCTGGATATGCAGGAACAGAGAGTTGCTGGAACTGCTGTGGTTGCGGAGGAGCACCTAGAAGATCAACTGACGGTCGGCGACCTTGAGGTATTGAATCCCTTCGCGGAGGAATTGTCTGCGGAGACGTTCTTCCAATGTTGGCAGGAGGCGGCCCCATTGGCTGATCCACAGAAGGTCGGCGACCTGGCGCTAACTGTTCCTGAGATGTACGGGGAACCGGTGGAACCATCTGGGGGACACTCGCCCAAAGTTTACCGGGGGCATATCCGGGATGTCTGGAAGATCTAGCAATTGCTCCTCCGAGGGCCTCTCTGGACGTTGAGGGGGAACCATAGGTGATGTACGACCTGACGATGGAGCCGAGGGCGTGGGCGGTATTGATTGTGACGTACTTGCACTGGTGGATTTGTTACTACTCTTACGCCAAAGCTTCCTGATGCTCTTCACGGACATTAAAGTCCCTCTATTCTGAGACTTGGTGGAAACGACCTCCTCTCCATTTAAGGAGTCGGCGGAGAAACGACTCGTAGTACCTGATGTACCTGATCGAGCTCGACCTTTGACTGGTGGTTCTGAAACCATTTCGGGCACTACGCCTTTGCCTATAGTCATTGTATCCCACTGCGGTCCAGTCATCTGTAAAGTTTGAGGAGGTTCGGGTGATGATGGATGTCGACCAAAAGGATCTGGAGATAAAGGAATAATTGGAGATGCAGGAGATGAACTTTGGAGCTTTGCAGGAATGACGTTCGGAGGGTACAATGATCCTTCTTCCTCTTCCAATTTCTTGCGGCGTTCACTCTCAGATGGACCATTTGATGGTGCATGAGTAGGTTGGTAGGATCGCGGAGCAGACGTTGTAACCCCATTGACAGCTAAACGAGGAGGGGAAGGTGGTGCATTTGGATTACTTTCTGGACCTTTATCCTTGATTACAGAAAATGGTACAGCTGGCCAGCTTTGGCCCGTGAAATCCCTTAATAACGAAGTAGTTATTAGACCTTATTGTTATGTGTCAGAAGCGCAGTGCTTGCCTGGGTTCCTCAGGTGGGTCAGGATGCCGAGGGAGGCGAGGGGAAGGAGGTGGTGAGCCACTCGAACGTCGCAGACCGCCCGGAGAAAGAGTAAGCTTAGATGGCGAACCCGGAGAAAGGGTCATGGAGAAGCTCGTATTCTGCTCCTCTTCTAAATCGGTCTTTAATATACGGGGAGAAAGTTGAGCCATCGTCTAGAGTTTCATGGTAAGGCAAGTAAAAACGAAGGAAGAAAATTCAACCAACTCTTTCTATTTCGTCCAGTTGTTTCTTCATGATTAACTGACTCCTGCGTCGGTCATTAGGATCGTCATCATCAAACTTAAATACTGTCAGAAAAGCACAGAGCATTCTAGGAATAACGCTTACATCTTCAGTGGGGTCCAATCCAAGGTCAAGATCATCAAACACAGCACCAACTCGCTTGTCCGCGTCTGGACTACGAACGCGATCAATCACAAGATTACCATCTTCATCGCGGTCTGACTGCTCGCCGAGGTACGCCAGATTGCTATCACTTGTCCGAGGTCGTGGGCTGGCATGAGAGGATATCACGGTCGTTCCTGACTTATCCTTTGGTTTTAACACAAGTGGTGGAGGGATCTTCCTACTAGATGCGCTAGTTGGAGACGACGACCGCTTATTCTTGGCAGGTGAAGGAATAGCCATTGCGAGTTGCGGTTTTCCCATTATGTCGAGCATCTCCATCACTTCATCCTCTTCTTTGGTCGATTCTTTATCGTCTTCCAAATTCGACGGGCTTGGCAAAGCGTCCAATTCCTCAGCGGTCAGTGCTAGATTGACAATATTGGGATTCGAATACTTGTGTTGACGCCTATTCTCTGCGTGGATATCTGCCCATGTGTCAGTATCTGTACCAAACACGTCGTCTAGAGGGTCCTTGCCTCCAGTCATTGAAGAAACCTTGGCGGTCGCATCTTCGCTAAACTCTTCCGCCTCGGAGTCGCTATCGGAATCTATTTCTTGAGGAGATTCCGAAAGCCGTGCATACCCGTTTTCCTCCTCCTTGTCCTCTGAGGGAGTGAGTGATAGACCAAACGGATCTGTCTTGTTCTTTTTCCCTGTCAAAAATTCGACTGGAACATGTTCTCGAGGTTCGTCTTCTCCGCCTGCACCACCACTCTGACTTCTGCTGTTCTTCCTGCTCTCCGATCTCTTCGCGTGGTTAGCTTTCCGACTTCTTAACCACGGTTCATACCAAGGGGCCTTCCGACGATCAATATCGAATTCAACTTTGGCTAGTATTGGTATTAGAGACGGCGAATGAAGACCGGGTAGGTCGAGTCGAACACCTGGATCTTCAATGGACGTATCTGGGGTGTCGGGCTCTGAATGGGAAATCGAAGGCGACGAGGGGGTGCAGATTTATTGTTAGAATGAATTTCAGACAGAGAGGAAGGGGTGGAAGGTATGGCGTTCATGTTTGCGGAAATTTGAGGTAGCTGAGGGGATGGTTGTTCGGCCACAGCGAGCAAGGGACGCAAACCGGCACTTTCTTGAGGAAGAAAGGGTGTGGACCTCGCGGCAGGTGCAAAACCAAATATATTTGGGTTGCGAGGAGACATTGCGGAAGTCGTGCTACGGGGTGATAAAGATGGCATCAGTAAGTCGTCTCTCTGCTCCGCACTCAAAACACGAGTCCAGAGATGTCTCCAGATATCCTCTGACAGTCGAGGTCCGGGCTCCTCCATTTCCATCTGATAGGGTGATGGACTCTGAGGAGAGGAGGTGATGAGATACAAGATGAGGCCCGTTGGGCTAGGCAGTGCATATTCCTTGGCTATTGCTGCTAGTTGTGCTTGAAGGGTCGAGTGCACTGGAATCAAAGTACCCTTCTAAATTGAGTGTGATACCCCGGGGTATTTGGTGGTGGGGGGAGAAAAGAATTCTCGTCAGGGTTTTCGGAATCATGAGGTAGATGATTTGGAGGGATAACATGCAGCAAGAATTTAGAATTCGAGGGTGGGTATGAACTAAAGCCCATAGAAGATGCGGTAGCAGACGGAGTTGGCGAACGTCTTAGGTCAATAGGACTATTTGAAGACTCGGAAAAAGACCGTGACAGGTACTGAGTGGGACTCTTGGATAGTGGTATTGGCGTAGAGACACCAAGTGCATTGGCCAATTTAGCGAGACGATGGGGAGGCAATGGCGATTTTGGTGGGGCCCATGTTGGAGACAGAGTAGCGTTGGTTTGCGAGGACACATGTGAAGCTCTCGGAGTTCCATTGGCGCGTTCTTCAGCACCACTGGGCATCATGGTTTCCGTTGCGTGATAAGGCGTAAAATCTTGATGGTCAAAACGAATATGATTTAGATGAAGATGCCCGACATCGATACTACATCCAGTCAGTCAGCTTGTACACATAAAACGAAACGTTTGTTGAACTCACAAATAAGCCGAAAGGGGGATAAGAATAGTTGAACCGTGGATGTCGTGGCAGTCGTGACAGTGGAGACTTTAAAAGACTCGAGTGACTTTCGTGCGGTCGTACTCGTCGACACTGAGGTCGTCTTGGCGAAGCACAGGGCCTCGGAACGTCCTCAGAAATTCGTCGGGTTACAAGAACTAAGGAACATGCGTTGATCCCAACAGGTGGGAATCACTTCCGAAAAGGGGTCAAGAGCCAAAGTGCGGACAAACAAATGGCGATCCGGCTTGCCGCTTCACCCTTGCAGTTGTCGTCTTGTCATCCTTGGAATGCTTGAAGAATAGAATGTTGCCTATCGTCATTGTTGACAGAAACTCTCAATGTGAACGCAATCATTACTCTCTGACACTCATTGGATTTTTTTATTTTAGTCGAGCACAGCAGCCGCCCAGCACCTTCTAGCGCTCGCTGCACCTGATCATGGGCTAACATCGTCCGTGTAATTGTTGCCAAGCTGTCATTCAAAGACCATAAAATGTCACCCATGCTAAGCGTCTGACGACCGTCAACGGAAATGACTTTTTTGTTTTATCTGAAAAAGCTTAAGCTACTAGTATACTTAGATATGGTCTTTGCCGCTATATCGACGAGAGATAATCGCTATCCATTGAATGATTTTTTTTTGTTTCCGTTGCAAGTACACACCCGAACGGAACAATTGGGGAAAACAAGTGATGACAGGGGAAAAGAAGTAGGTGCGGAAATTGATAGACTTCAAAGATTGTTGTGGGTGCCAAACAGTGAGGATTGAACAAAGACCGGGTGGCGCAAAATCAAGTTGGTTCTTGACCGAGGACCTCTTCCTTTACGCGTTCTTCGTCCCATTCTCCCATTGTTTCCGTCCTTTTTACTTCTATTCTTTTCCGTTAACGACCATTTTCTCTTTTATTCACGATCTCCTCTTTCCCCTCTGAACACGAACCATACGAACTTTTTGCAAATGGAACAGCATCCTATGCATGACGATAACGCCGCTATCAACCAGAGCTACACTTTCTACCAGACAGAACCGGACCCTTCATATGGAAACATGGCTTACAATCACCAGCCTCTCAACGCGTATCCCATACAGCAGCGTAGTATGTTCTCACTCCCTCCTTCAACTCCGTAGTCCCTGCACAGATCGATAATCGTATTTCAGACCAGATGGTGCCGGATCTCCACCAGGCATACCATCCCTTGAATACTCTGGGGTTGCAGCAGCAGCAGCAATATCAGGCAGGCGTGTTTGCAATATCACCGCCTCATGTTTCCCTGCAGTTGTCTAACTCACCTCCATCCCCCTCTCCAGAGATGTACGACGGGCCCGTGTCTCCTCCTCTTTCCGGATCAGACACATCGGGTGACGGATTATACCACCATTCAAACAGCAGCGGTGCCAATTCACCCTCTTCTTCCAGAGGTCACAGTCTCGTTCATCGCACACCTCGCTACAATCCCACTCCTTCACCAACAAGCTCATCCTCCCGCAGACGAGGCCGCTCTCAAGACTCTGACGACGAAGACATGGGTGTTGCTTACGTAGAAAATCTTGCCCATTCACGCAAGGAAGCCACCCGAAGGCAGAGGATAGAGGCTGAACAACGACGACGCGATGAATTGCGCGATGGCTACGCCAAGCTCAAAGATGCCCTACCCGTTTCAAACCAAAAGAGTAGCAAAGTTTCCCTGTTGGAACGCGGTAAGATTTCTTCCTCTCAGTTGCTGGTTCGTAGCTCAATCAGCCTTCCAGCGACGAACCATATCATGGCATTGGAGAAAGAGAATAAAGAACTTCAGCAGCGTATCGCCTTCTTGGAGCAAGAATCTCAAAGACTCCGGGCACTCAACGAGAAAATTTCTCTTAGTGCAGAAGGCACTCCAGCTCCTGAGAACGCAGATGGTCGACCAATTTCACCTCCACCAGACAATGCACCCACTGGCGCCGGTCTGCCCTTACTGCCGGTCAGATCTCAACAAACAATTTCTGGGCGTTCAAGTCCATCTGCATCTGAAGGGGGTCACTGATTGCCCGACACCCTCACTATTGCTCATTCTCATCTTAACCACCCATGCTTTTTTTTCTTCCGTTTTTTATGCCGGGTTTTTTTCTTACATTTTGCCGCGTTTCATTGGGAGGAATAGTTTTTTAATTCTCCATCTAGCTGTTGAGGTTGGGATTGGGAAGGATGTCCAACGCTGTGCTGTTGATGCTAAATTCCATGCCTCACCTCCAAGTCTTCGTGTGAGAAAACATGCGACTCGACGTCGTTTTCTGCTGTGCAATGGACACACCAACCTGCAGCATGCCTTGATCTTGATCACATGCAATCTCGTCGATCGATGATCGCAGTCGTCTACGCAATCTGCTACCCACCCTTGAAGGAAAACCATCGATTCCAGGAGAATCCAAAATTACCATACTTCCCGGCCTCCAGAATTTCCGGATCCTGTTTTGCCACCATTTTGCATCTACTTCAAATCGCATTCTTTTTTTGATATCTTGGACAATCTATATCCGTTGTGCGCTCAACGTTGCCAAAAAGAAGCACCACTCAGGATGAGAGATCGGCCTGCCGAGCAGCTCTTCAAGGTGAACTTGTTGATTTCTGAAGATGCGGCAGCACCACGAACGAATTTCATGAAAACTGTCTACGACCATTGATGATTCTTGACGAACCAAAGAAAAATAATCTGTACCTGTGCAGGATGTATTGGGCTACTCGCTGAATGCGATAAATTATGCCAACCTCAAAAGCAGTACGTCAAATCCGTGAAGCAGATAGAACCAGGCAAGGATCTTCCATCTTCTAGACCACAAGCCTATGGTGAAGCGGCGCGTTTCTTGATGAAATGCCGTCTGCGAAGCTCCTTGACGATGGTGATGGAAAAGAAGATGCTGGATATCAAGGAATGTTTACGTTTCTGCTTGCTCAATTGCTTCACTTTCTCGAGTACGATTGCCTACTTGTGTGTACTTAACCGTTCCTTGCTTAGACACATAATTTGATTTCCTTCCAGAAGATCTTCATCGTCTGAAAATGTTGGCCTTGAATCTTTCTCGCTGATTGCACGGAAAAAGTACAGAGCACCTGTCCAACCAAGTAAATCCTGTTCCCTATCTTGGTACATCTTTCCACAGGTCCAGTTTTCTTCCTAACTTGTTCGTATTCATACGTGGTATTGATACCGAGGGTTGTAGAGTAACTATCGATGGTCTGAAGAGGTTAGAAAGCACACCAACACGTGTATAACGCGTTGTGTTCTACATCGCTGTACTTCATGTTTCAAGACCTCGAGCCCGACTAGATTTCAGTCGCGTTGCTTTCCGGAAACCGACTGGCAATTACTCCACTTTTCTGCGTTCAGTTAAACACATGCGCCTAGCAAAAATACCCATATTAACATCTTGTCGCGCCTCGACAGACATGTGTTAGACGCCTCGTGTTTCCAAGCGGCCGTGAACTTCGATATGTTTTTCTCCTAATGATGCACCGAGTCTCTTTACTATGACTCACTGACTGCTTCGTTGTGCTAGATTAGTATTCAATTTTACCACCATCTTCCTTATAATAGGGCATTTTCCCGTCAGAAGCACTTCATTTCGGGCACCCAAAGCACAAAAATGATAACAACCATTGAATTGGGTTCTCAAACCGAGGAGATTCTGTAATTTCTGTTTGAAAAATGCATCTATATATTGAAGGATGCGAATAAATATTGTGGAAAACAAACAGCTTCGTGCAGCCGAACCCGATGCTCGGTTATTATCAGCTTGCCGAACTTATCATATCAAGAAACCCTACGACCTAATTTCCGTTTCTGCTTGGATCGCTTGCGAACAACGGCGACCATTAACCCATTCGAAAATGGCATGGATATCGACTTGTAATTGACAATCTATGTCGGTGACAGGCATCATCCACAGAATAGGAAACAACAGCACGCCCGCCCGAGCTGATTGGTTGCGTCGACGATAATAACGTAAATTAAGACCTATTAAGAGTATTTTCGGTTGGTTCCTTGCGAGACATCGGTTGATGAGTCATTTTGATATCACACCCAAAGCGCGCCGGAGGAAAACAAGATTATACCGATTCGTTTCCCGTAACGTCTGGGTCGAATCGAGCCACAGGCCGTTCGCAGCTTCAACATCAGAGACTTAGCCATAAAGAAAGCCATGCAGCCGTATGAAGAAAATCGTATACGTTGAGGCGCCACAGATGTATAGCCACCGCAATCTTTAGTGGATGTTCGAGATTGAAAAGAAAAGCCCTTCGCACAAATTGCAGGATCGACGGCTTCAAAGATTTCGCTGCAATTATTTCCAATGATTGGGGCCCAAAGGAGAACATGATGATAGCTATCGAGACGTCTCGGAGAAAATAAATCGGGGCCTACTCTGGAGCCAAATTGTTGGGACGACAGATCACTTGGCGATTTGGCACGTTGCAAAACTCTATCTAAAAGGGTAGGCTATGCCGTCCCCATCAAAAATTCAGACTCGAATCCAGAGCCAAAGTGAAGTATAGCGCCCAGGATGGGCAAGCAGAACGGATATGAAGATGGACATACTGGGATGTTCAGGATGGCCGTGCATATGAGTATACAGTTGAAACCAGACACCGAAGACAGGGCAGACACACGGAGAGCAAATATGCAGGGGTGGATAACGGATAAGCAGTATCCAGAAGTTTGAGGACTGGGAATGAAAGGAATTGCTCCCATACATCGATAATAATAAGCGAAGAAGAGAAGCAGCGATATGACGACGAGACAGTGGAGAATTGAATTACACAACTGCGGTCCGACTGAAGGAGAATGGCTTGTACGAGTATGAAGAAGTCGCCGACGTCCCGAGAAATGACAAGAGAGAAGTAATAATTATCACAGTTGTCAGTTATGGTGGCTGTAGTACAATGATGTCAATGTTTATGAATTTTCATCAGGACATACCCAGATTTTAAATTCTGTAAATCGTTGGGAACAGCTCCTGAATCGTGAGCTAAAAAGGCAACATTTTGGTACGAGCTATTCGTGGATAGAGAGAAATTAGAAACGATCTGAATGAAAGAGGGTGATGTATCAAGTTATTATTGTCTCAAGAATAGGGTTATGGTTTATGGTCCACAAACGCACCAAATACGATGATTGGATAATGAAACCTTGAGATGACTGGTCCAGGATGTACTGGGTATACTTTCAGTTGGAAAAGAACGCGAACCGGAGGATACGAGAGCCGAAGTCAAAGTCTGGGATGCTGCATTTGCGATGGACCTTCCAGAAAGAAAAGTGTGATGGATAAGGATGCAGCGAATGCACAACGAGGTCAGCTCAGAAATCCAGTGACACGTATCCGACAGGGACTCGAGCTACGTTGGAGGTCAAAAAGGTTGGCACTTGATTCGAATTTCGATCATTTGACGCGGTTGATCACGTCGTCACATGATTCTCTGGTACCGGTAACAACTGTCACCGATGATGTAGAGTCACACAGGATTCCTTCTTTCCTCACCACCCAGGGCAACGCCTGTAGCCTCTGGGCTCAATTGACGATTACTGACCACATACATTTGGATACCCTAAAGGCCAATTCAGCACGACGATCCTTTAATTGATCCTTGATCTCCCCTGCGATACCTTGCTTTGCCTTTTGAAGTGTAACTAAGTTATTATACCTTCCCAAATTTGAATATCTTCTCCAATGTGGCAAGTCCATACTTTCTGATCTCAAACTCCCGAAATGTGCAGTTAACAGTCGCCTGCTGTTTCTCGTCTTTGATTTAGGTGTGACAATTGCTTGCTTGTGTTCCCTCTCGTGAGCTCTTAGTTTTGTGCAGCAGGGGTTAATATATCCTGATCCGCCTGCTTCGTCTGTGTTTTACAGAGGGGTGGTGCTATTGCCTGGGCTGTCGTGATCGCTGTAAGGAACTCCTCCATCTGAGGTTTCGATTGGCCAACTTGTCGGAGCATTGACTATCTTCCTCCGTGCCTAGTTGTACAGTCTTGCCGGGGGTCTCTTCTTGTTGATGAGGGGTCAATTCCTCTTCTTCGTCTATCCGGAATGGTGAATAATACCGCCTAGTTGTTCCGCGCCCCTTTGTAGTAGATGCTGAATTCACGATTGACAGGCAGATTTACGGTGGTATCGGCATTGGAGTCTGTGCGGCTGCGATCATAAGCATGTTGGCTCTGTCCAATGTCAGTACTTCTCCGCGAAAGTTTTTCCAGACAGGAGCTCCAACGCTGATCTTTCTTCCACTTGCTTCGGCAGCGATCGTACATTTGGATTCGAGTGGCCAAGTTCCTGTGGCCGTTTATAATTGTGATTGCTGCGGTCCGAGCGATCATCATGATAGTTGAGCTCCAGCGGGGGTAAGCGCCATTCAGTCGAAATTATTTCCCTCCACTGTACCGATATTAACGTTCACGGTATCACAGAAAAGACAACATTGTATGGGAGTGCGACAACGGCGGTCAACTTTGGTCCTCTACAAATTCCACAACCAGTGCAACGAATTCTGGAACTATTCCGAGCGGCTTTTGCAGTTTGGGATTTTCCAGTCTAAATACTGCCTTTATATTATCACTTCTCGTGGACCTGGTCTTTCAAGTAAGTGATAGAGCCTATTTTTCGTCGGATCCAAGCTGATAAGGAAATGGGACTTCTAGTTCTACATGTTCTTCTTGACATGGCGTTTCTCGAAGCGATTGGAACATTACTCGAATATGAAGGGTCCGTACTATGGAGGTGGGAAGATGAAACCTTTTACCCCAGAGCAGGGCCGAGCTGACACTTGTTTTGGTATAGGATATTACAATGCCTAGGCGTTGGATGTGGTCTTTGCTCCCCACGGACATGATTCTTGACTCGGAAGCTCTTTTCTATTATCTCTTTTGGACAAAGTTTACGACCTCACTCACGACGTTACGACATGATTAATGACCTGTCTGCTAGTTGAATATTATGACAACCTTGTTTGCTTTACGAAGGACTATTCTGAGCGCATCGGAAGAATAAAGTGTGGGTAGGCAGAGACAGGTCCTTATGGACATTGGTGCGCAGCGTGATCGGAGGAAAATACAGAGAACGGTCTAAATTGGGTGATTAAAACAACGTTGAGGGTCTTGTGATGAGGTACAGAGAGAATTATTTTGTCCCAGAGAGGCCGGAAACGATTCGGATCTTGATAGGCGATAGAGGGATCTGAGCCGGTTTTCGGGGCGAGGAGGTCAGTGTGGGTTGAGCCAAATCCTATTACTGTGGCGTTCTTGAATACCTCGTGTCGCCTACCTATATAGTCCCCTCTGCCTCTTCCCAGTCCCCATTCCCAGTCTTCCCTTCTCCTCCCCGCCCTCCCGCCTCCGTTTCTCTTCTTTGCAGTCTCTCCCCTCTCCAGGTACACAGTCTTGTTTTCTGCCTGTCCTTGTTCTTATTCCCTGTTTAGCTCCCTATTTCTCCGTTCTTCAGCTCCCCCCTTCAACAATGTCGACGACCACCGCTTCCCAGCTCTTGTCCATGGACTTTGACCACAAGTCCGCCTTCCCCGAGTCCTCCTTCGACTCGTCATTCAACTATATGGACAGCGGTCTCGACTATTTCCAGTACCCTCCTCCGTCGCCCACTCTCGGTGTATCTGTCAATCGTGAGTCCCAATCTGCACCGTGTCCTTACGTCGTCTGACGAATCCCTCAGTGCCCCAAACCGGTGGTCCCATGGACTTCGGTATGAACCCAATGGCGGACTACACGTATTCGTCGTCTTTCGGTGCTCCCTCTCCCCCACGCCCATACACTCCTTCGGAAGGTGGCAGCGTCGCTCCCCAAACGCTCGCCTACAACTTGAGCGCCGGCGAATTGTCGTCCGATAGCATCCCCTCTTCGGGCCGCATCAGCCGAGGCAGCGGTTCTCACTCGCCGCCCACCGTACCCTACGCCGCTACTGTCCCACGCTCGCACCGCTTCAACCCCATTGCTGTGCCCGCCAACAGGCCCAGCCGAGCGGCTGCTCACAAGCGCACCCGGTCTACAAGGAGCAACGACGAGTCTGATGACGACGATGACGAGGAATTCAAACCTGGATCTGTTGTTGGAAACAACGACTCTGCCCCTCGTGATTCGTAAGCGCCCATTCTTTCCTGTTTAGTGATCAATCTAATTCATCCGTTCAGGCGCCGCGAAACTGTCCGCAAGCAGCGTATCGAATCCGAGCAACGCAGACGCGACGAGCTCAGGGAAGGGTATGCCCGCCTCAAGGAAACCCTCCCTGCTTCGAACCAGAAAGCCAGCAAGGTCTCTCTTCTCGATCGAGGTCAGTTCTTTTCTGTCGTATTCAATCACTCGAGATGCTGACACCAAAATCTTAGCGACGAGCCATATCAAATATCTAGAGGCCGTCAAGGATCAACTCGAGGTCCGACTCAAGGGTGCCGACCATGAAGTTCACCGTCTCCGCACCGTCAACGAGGCCCTGATGCTGAACCGTGCTGGCGCTGCTCCCATCGCGCCCCCCTCTGCCTTCAGCAATTGATTGCCCTCTGCAATCATGGACCCCGTCTGGCGACTAATTATTACAAAAAAAAATTCTCGTGATTGACGTCAGACGGTTGCGACACGAGCTCCCCCCTGCCTGGGCAGGTAATCATCCCCTAACTGCGTTTGATTTATGACACGGACTACCATCACGCATTTTATCTATACACCGCATCTCATCATTGTTTTTTACGCATCTACCCTTCGACGTCGGCTGAATTATGTGTTGGAACTCCTGCTTATAGGCCTGTGTATCGACGACACATTTTCCATGGTCCATTCCCCCTCCTCTTCTGCTGCTCACTATCTCTTGCAGCCGTGCTGCACATTTCAGTCGCTTACAGTCCCCAGCTGGTCGATGGTGGCCTGTGGTCATTTTCGAGATGGTCTGGATCCGTAGACGCGACGAAGTGGAGGTTATCCTCGACAAACACAGACGACGATGATGGGACATCGGGAACTTGGTTGATGCATGTTCATGGGCACGACACCTACGCAAGACCCGGAGCAGAGCTTGAGGCGCAATATCTCCCCGCTCTTAACGAGTGTCGTGTGAGTGCGTGCTTCGCCTGCCTTTGAGGCGCTTTCTTGCATTCCATCTTTTCTTTAAATCCGTCGACTAGCCCACCATCGCAATCCCATTCCTATCCATCCCCATCCATTTGTTTGCTTGAGGCGACGACCACTTAATTGTGGTTCCGTGCCTCGCTTCTGTGGCCGACACGCTGGCATCGTCATCTTTCGTCAATTATGTCATCGAGAATCAGCAGACCTCCGCACCATGGATTTCAATTTTGGCTTCCTGCTCCAAGCACAAATCCTCCTGCACAGACTCTCGCCCTCGTTGCCAGCAATGTATTTTTTTTCCGCAGTTCATTTTTATTGTGAATTATCCTCTCCCCCACTCTCCTACCTTGCGCAATCCCACACTATCGATGACATGGGTGTCTGATCAACACTTATGTTCGGAGATTCACTTTTTCTCGTCATCTCTTCCTCTTGTCCTCGACTCCCGCTTGATTCCATCTATTCGTTTTGCCGCTTGATCCTCCTCTCTCTCATTACCCGACTGTCGCTCCGTGTCCACGAGCAAACGGATGTGCTCAGGCGCTCACCCATTGTGGATGAAGTACGGCACAAGGGCTTGACTCTTGCCAATAATGTGGATTTCTCTGTCACCATCCTTTGGTCCCCATCTCCCAGCACCCTTCCCCAAAGCTATCAGCAATTGCTGTTCGATCTACGATACGGTTCGGTTATCTCCTAAATGCCCCTGCTGTTGTGCTTGTTCGTTGCCGCCGCGCTTATAGCAACGGCTAGTCCGTTAGCTCGCGAAGCACGGTCAGTCGATTAGCAAGGCCATCCGTGGATTTTACTGCAGTCATCCGACCATCACAGGCCGCAACTGACCAGCCTCGCAGGGATTGTGGGATCCTGGGCCCAACCTCCTCTCACGAAGAGCTTGATGCTCTTCCTACTCTCCCATTCCAGATGCACGCCACTCCGCTAGCTCGGATCGTTGGCACTTTTGGGTTCGGTGTTGTAGGTGTTTTTCTAGGCGCTCCTTGGTGTTTGAAGTTTTTTATCCACGAGTTATGCTCTCTTCCCTGCTATGTTCATGATCCCACTTTACGTGTGCCCTTTCAGTAGTAGTACTATCTATCCCCTCACATTTTGTTCGTTGCGACTTGTCTATGCTGTGTATTGTGCGCTTGCGCATAAACCGGCAGTCGGACTCCATACATCCTATCTTACGAACTCCACGGCCACATCCATCAATCTGAGATTGTGTTCTACGTAGTTACGCTGTAGTACGATTTCTGTGCCATCTTACGATGCAATGAAACTACCTTAACCTCCAGAAACGTGTTTTTTGAGCAGTATTTATTGATCAGCAGTGCTTGCCTTCTTCTGATCTTTCATGAAGAGGTGAGCACTTTCCAAGCGATGTGCGCATCGGTTCTCGGAACTGTTGCATATATGACTCTTCTTAAAAAGAGAACACCAAAGAAGGACCATGCAGTCGCCTTCTGCTCCAAACAACCCATCAATCTTTGTAGTTCCGAGTCTCCCTTAATCGCCAACCAAAAATGAGTGATGCCGCCGCTGTACGTAGACAACTCAAGATCAAGACGGCTGCCGTACAAAGGTAAGTTTATTGGCAAGCCTAGAACAACCGCCGGTTAACCGATCTTCGTACAGGCTCTCGAAAGAGACAAAAGTCTACAACGAAGAAACTAGCGAACTCGAGACGAAGCTTAACAAGTTGAAGGAGAAGGGGAATGACGCTGAGGAATGGGATATCAAGAACGCTGTTAGTTTGCAGAGATTGATACCTTTTCTTCAATGCTAACTTGACGGGATTAGACCAAGATGGTGGAAGAGTCAAAGAAGATGATTGTTGACGCCACTACACGTCTTGGAAAGGCCGCTGAAGACCTCCAGGCTCTTATTGTAAGTCGTAATGCCTGCTCCACTACCATAGCATCTAATTACCTGCTACGCAAGACTTCGGCGAAGGAAGAATTCGGCCTGCCGATCGACGATGAAGAGCTTATCAATGCAGAGAAGGCCGTCCAGCAAGCGACTGCTTAATGGATTATGATGAGAAACATTTTCGACCCTGATTAGTATACAAATGAATCTTGGAGAGGAGCTTCCGTTGGAACTTTATTAGTATTATCGGCAAAGGCAATTGAGAAGGAATTTATAATAAAAAAATAACATTCTATCCTTCCTCCATCTTTGGTTCCTTGACAGCCTCCTCAGCGTCCTTGTCTCTGGCCTCCTTTATACGCGTAAGAGCCATCAAAATGCCTTTCCATGCATCCCGTTCAACTCTCTCTTCTTGAAGCCCCTGGTTTGTTTTCAAGGTATTACCATCAGACGGAAGTCCGACGCCAAGGGAAGGAGGTATGAAACCAGGAGGAGGAGCGTTTATCGCAGACGGAGCAATACGAGAATGCCTGATATGGGCAAGTTGCGACCGTATAGCTTCTTGAATCGCCTATAGTTGGAATCATCCTCAGCATTGGTAAAATCAGAGATGGCGAGTCAACGAACATCAAGGCGTTCGAAGTATTCGCTAACTTCCAGGACGAACTGCTCCGATCTCTCCTCGCCTTGGGGTAGGTTGATGTCGGGAGAGTCGGTCTGAGGCAGCGTTAACAAAGAAATAGACGATGCAGCCAGCTGCAGCAGACGCGTTATGTTCTAGATAATGCAATGAAACACGGTGAGGTTATGCTGCGAGCAGATCATCTACCTGGTCCACTTCACCGAGGGCGTATATCTGCCTTGCTGTACGGCTGGTGGTCCAGATGGGGTCAACCTCTGAGCCATTTCTCTCTTGTTCAGTGGCAGAGGCCATATTCTCATTGGTGTCAAACGTCAGGTGGTGGTCATTAATTGAGTTGACTTGAAGCCAAACTGAAGCTGTCACCAGCAAGGGTTTTATTTCCTCGTTGGCACGTCAATGCATGTCACTTTGTCTTTACAACTTGAAGAAATGTTAAGGGGCACTAGCTACACTTGCCACGAGTAATTAGAGCTATATGAGACAGACAAACCGCGATGAAGTAAACAGGATGGAACCTGCTGATAATATGAGATAGATATCATTGGAATGAATCTCAGTATTTTCTACAGTTTCTTCAATCTAAGTTCCTTGTTACCTAGCCTCTTCTTTTGATCCTTGACCTCAGCCCCGAATTGTTCCTTTAGCGTTTTCTTTTCGGCTCGCTTGGCTTGTCTTTCTGCTTTCACAGCCGCCTTCCTCGCTTTCTTGTCTTCCTTTGACTCATCTCGGGGCCTAGTGACCGTATGGCCACGTTCTGATTGATACTGTGAGACCATTGAAAAGATGCTAGAGATTCGTGACGTACCTCGACCTTCATCATCGTCGGATTCTTCAGTATCCTCTGACGTCGAAGCGAAAGATACTCGATTTGTACCCTTGTCACTGTTTCCAGATGGTTTAAGAACGGAAGGCAAGCCTGTCTTGCGATCCAGGACGATCTTTGGTACCGGTTTGGAGTCGCGAGCACGAATAAGTCGGGGGTGATTCTCAAGGTTTGTATATGTGGCTGATTCAAAAATGAAAGTTAATTGTTCAAATTGAGGTTTAGTAGAAATTCGAGGGGCCTACTGAGTATAGTTTCACAGTCCCATCTGTCTTTTTTGTCTTCCTCTTCAGGGAAGAGATCAGCACATCATCATCGATATCTTGCTCATCCTCGTTCGTAACACGGACGCGGTCGTCTTGTCCCATGGCACGACGCAGAATGTCTAATTTCTCGACCCCACTTTCACCTTCTAACCTTGGCTTCATTTTTCGACCAAGAATTTCAAAATCGTTTAGGAAGGTATTGACCATAGAATCGAAATCGTCGCGGGAAGTAATGAGTTCAGGAGCCTCATCCTCCGAGTCGCATGCATCGTCTGAATCAAGGTCATTTTCGGCATCATCGTTATAGTCTTTCGATATCATCTAGTATATAGATGAGCTGCTGTCTGTTCAGTTATAGTAAAGACATGCCTGATCAAAGCGTTCATCAAGGGTTTGCAATGCTTCATTTCGGTACATAGATGAGCTACTCATGCTATAACCAGATGCATCGCTAGTACTCTTTCGCCTCTTTTTCCCCCCGATGACTGAGATGGCAGGTAGGGTACCCACAGTATCGCCTCCTTCTGAACCATATTCATCATCACTCCCATCTTTGGGGGCCTGTTTCTTTTTGAAGTTAGCAAATTTTTGTTCCCAGCTGAGTTCGTCGACAGCCTCAGATGCCGGAGCACTGTCGTCAATACCGTTCTCAGTAAATTCAAAATCGACCTCTTCGTCGCTTCCTCTTTCACCGTCGGCCACGAGTTCATTGAAAAAGTCATCTTCAATCCCATCGTCAACAAAGGCGTCGTCCTCGAGGGCTTCCAGAACTTGACGGAGATGGGCATCCATGTCTGGCCGAAATCCAGCTATGCTTTCTGGTATGGCTTGTTGCGACTCATACGTCCTAGGAAGCTCGGACGTCGATGCTAATACGCCATCTGGCAAGTCAAGTAGATCGATGTCGTTGTTATGTTTATTTCTGTGTTTTTGTCTCGAGGTTGAGGGTGCCTCAATGAGAACACTATCGACACCTTCTTCTTGAATACCCACCGTACGCAGGTGCTTCATGTAATCATAGTCCGTATCGTCAAAGTAAATGCCATAAAGACTTGCTTCGCCAATATTTTTCTGTCATCTCCGAGTTCTTCTGAAGACAGGATGTTCTCAAGATCAGCACGAGATTTCCCTTGACGAGAGTTAAGTAGACAATAGCAAAAAATAAACAAAGGCACCTTTTTTGCATTTTCTCGTTCGAAAGGCTTAAAACATGAACGCTTGCATCTGGGTCATTGATGAGAGGATCTCTTTGAGAACGGTGGACAAGTTGGAAATGTTGGCTCCGGGTTGGCGAAATATCGATTTTGATTTGGGTGGCATGATGAGAGTCCGAAATAAGGAGAGTCTGTCTTACATAAGCGCTGTCTCCGTCTTGCCTGACCACCATCTTGGACTCATTCGTGCACAAGACGCAGCTCATTTTGAACACTCCTTTCTTTCTACTTCCACCAGGACAAAGGCCTTAGTTGACCTCATTGATCCTTGATAGCCATTATGGACTCAAGAATCGCCCTCCAACGCGAATATATCCGACGGGGTTTCGCTATATAAGTCCCATTCATTCACAAACTCCAAAGCTGTTGCTGACGATGTCTCGCGTACCTACTAGTCATCAAAAGGTCGTTCTTGAGATAGACTTCTCAGGTGCCCTATGGGTACGCGACTCTTCATCGTTGTTGCTTCACCGCGCTCATCTGCAAGCAGGGATACACCGAGATCACGATTATACCCAACAGCAGCGAACTCAAGACCATTCATCTTCACTCCAGGCAATGTAGTACGTCATTAAAAGATTAGATGAGCATATCTGGCGCTCATGCATACGACATTAGCCATCCAGAGTGTTACTGTCGCTGGCTATCCAGCAGACTTCACACACGTGGACCCGCTCGTGAATATCACATGGGAGGTTCGAATGAATCGCAAGATTGCCACCGCCACCCAGAGTTGAAGCGAAAGATATATTCCGCTCTCCAGGAGAGTGATGAGGGAGAGTTATCGATTGCGATACCTGCAGAAGTCGCCGTTAAGCCGTCTGGCCACTCTTCATCCGGTTTATCATTTGCAAACGAAGGTACGCCACCTTGAGTTGGGATTTGCACTCGTTTTCTTATTGGCACGAATCGCAGTGTCTACACCTGAGCCTCAAACGCCCGGTTTCTCTCAAAGCCATGCATCAATGCCCGAATTCTCCCCCATCGTCATACACATTACATACAGTCTTCGGAATCCTGTTGATGGCTTTGAGTTCGTCTTACCTAGCGATTCATATCCACATGTAAGCTTTACACTAGCTCATGCTGTATCCTTTGACTCACATTCTTTGAAGCGCGTGCCTCATGCTTTCACGACACCTTCATCCCCCGATTCTGCGAGATGTTGGGTGCCGTGTATCGACAATCTGTGGGAAAAATGCACTTGGGAGTTCGAATTCGTCGTTCCTCGGTATCTGGAAGAACGCGTGGATAACGATGATGATGAACCAAGCGACGCTAGTCCCACAATAGTCGTATGCAGTGGTGACCTGGTGGAACAGGTTTGAACATGTGTTTTCTTCCCGACAAATTGGCTCATTCCCAGTAGGTTGCGCACCCTTACAATTCAAACAAAACTATCTTCCTGTTTTCGCAGGCAGTGCTTACTTCTGCACAGCATATTGCTTTCGCTGCTGGCCCCTTTCATCTCCTTTCAATTCCTCCAGATAATTCCGCAGAAGAACCTACAGGGTCGTCTCAGCCACTCGTGTATGCGTTCTGTCTTCCAGGTCAAGAACAACTTCTAAATTCTTCAACCGCTTGTTTGCGGTCTGCCATGACGTTCTACACCTCGGAGTACGGCTCTTATCCTTTTGGGTCATATAAAGTTATTTTCGTGGACCAGCTGCCTACTCAAAGATTCGACAGTGCAACACTTTCTTTAGTGACTACTGATCTTCTCCACGGCGACGATGCTCTAGAACAGGCGGTGGAGACAAGGCATGCCCTAGGCCATGCACTCGCTTGCCAATGGTCCGGAATTAACATCATTCCAAAGTCATGGTCCGACCTATGGCTCGTCAATGGTCTGGCGTTATACATGACGGGTCTTTTTATGCGGAAACTTTTTGGCAACAACGATTATCGCTTCAGGCTAAAAAAGGATATGCAACGGGTTTTGGATTGGGATGTCGGGGCCATGCCTCCAATATGCCAACCTCAAGTTCTCGATCCGTCCGACGCCTCCACTCTACCTTTCATTAATCTCAAAGCACCACTTGTCCTCCATATTCTGGATCGCAGATTAGGCAAATCAGGGACTTCTCTAGGTCTGAGCCGTGTGTTGCCCAAGCTCTTCTTATCGGCTATTAGCGGAGAACTCCAGAACAATGCCCTTTCTACTCATACATTCCTACGGACATGTAGGAAGGTCAGCGGCGTCGATCCTCGGAGCTTTGCAGAGCAGTGGATATACGGCAGCGGCTGTCCTTCATTTGGATTCTCTGCTTCGTTCAACAGAAAGAAAATGGCTGTTGAAATAACTATGCGACAAGAATGTCCTGCCTATGCGGCTATGGAAAGTAATGAAGTTTCGAAACTTTTGTTCAAGCCTATACCTTTCTTTGAGGTACGCTATGGTGTGATTACTGGCCACAATTACTTACAGAAACTCAATAGGGCCAAATGACCATACGGATCCATGAAGCTGATGGCACTCCCTATGAGCACGTTTTAGACATCCGAAGTCCCTTCAAGAGATATGAAGTCCCCTTTAATACGAAGTATAAAAGAGTCCGCCGAAATACCAAGCGTTACCTTGCGCGCCAGGCTGCAGCCCAGGCAGCGGCTGAAGGTGATGCTGAGGCAGCTGAAGCCATGGGAATGGTCGATATGGGCTTTGGCCTTGAGATTTGGGAAAAAGAGCAAGAAAGAGAGAACTGGAAGGTCGCAGATTGGACCGAGGAAGACGAAGGAGTCATGAGTGGTGCAACTTACGAATGGATACGAATGGATGCAGACTTTGAGTGGATTGCCAACATCAAGTTTGAACAACCTGATTTCATGTGGGTCTCACAACTCCAGCGGGATCGGGACGTAGTTGCGCAACTCGAGGTTAGTCAAAGCTCTTAACAGTGTTATCCTAGTTTCATTTCAACGCTTTTTAGGCTGTATATGCTCTTGCAGATAAGCCAACTGCAATTGTTTCAAGTACTTTGACAAAGACTGTGCTTGTGTCAAACTATTATTACCGCATCCGCTGTGAGGCAGCTTCTGCTTTGGTTAATGTATGTTCGTTTTTATAGAAGTTGTGTATGTGCCTCTACAACGGTTATTGTTTCGCAGTGCGCCATTCGAAAACTTGATTTTCTTGGTCTTTTTCACCTTTTCAAACTTTTTCTGCGGTATTGTTACGATCCGGAGGACCCCAACCAGGACTTATTTTCTCACAAATACGTTCCGAAGCCCAATGACTTTTCAGACCTTTCTGAATACTTTGTTCGCAAGGTTTGTTTCTTCCCTGCAATTGGTGCTCCAAAGATTCAAATCTCTGTGGTTGTTCAGACTCTTGTCACTGCCATCTCGCAAGTTCGGTTTGAAAATGGGAAAACTCCTTCGGTCGTGCGACAATTTTTTATTGACCAACTTCGTTATAATGATAACACATCCAACCCTGTAAGTCATGCATTCAGACAGGGCGTCGAAAGTTGCCTAATTTAGATTGTCATCCTG
Organism: Gymnopilus junonius; assembly: GCA_015501075.1. Taxonomy (NCBI): domain Eukaryota; kingdom Fungi; phylum Basidiomycota; class Agaricomycetes; order Agaricales; family Galerinaceae; genus Gymnopilus; species Gymnopilus junonius. The sequence goes on along the minus strand of JADNYJ010000007.1, from coordinate 132,592 downwards.
TAGTATTCGGATGGATTCTATATCAGCGCCGTAATATCCGCTGCTGCTTGTGCCAATGTCTCAACTGCCCCGCCTGAACGAGGAGAGCTTCTGCCCTCCGAAACGCGGCCGGAGTATACAGCTGAAGATATGGATCTTGTAAAGCAAACACGAGCTGAAGTAGACCGGTATCGAAGCATGGATAGGCTTATTGCATCTCCTCACAACGTCGTCACAATAGCTGCTCTTGAGGTTTGTACTGCTGTTACCATTGGAAAGCGATCTTACACATTTTTCCGATTATAGTTCTACATGATGCTGGGTATTGCTAACCTCGTTCCCAGTCATCCAAGAATTTTCTTCCCGTATACAAGGTCAGATACTATTTCTCCATCTTTGTCTCTAGACTTACCGTTACACTAGGGAAGGAAATTATACTCAAGTTAGAATTGCAGCTTTTGATGGTCTATTTTTGACCAAGTGGTATGCTCCGCAAATTATGAAGTACATCCTTTCCGTGATGGTCCATGACTCTTCGAGAGTGGTTCGACGCCACGTTGCACGTAATGCTTGCTATAGCCTGGCCCTATTGGTCCAAATGGGCGAGATGAAATCGACGTCGAAGGAGGCAGAGTCGCTGCTCATTGAAGAAGATGGTAATTCTCAGGAAAAGACGAGGGAGTCAAAGAAAAGCGAAATGGAGACTATGATCAAAATTTTACGTAAAGATCGTGAAGTTGGCAAAAATGAGGTTTTGAGGGAGTTCCTCATGCCGATAGCTTTGTGCGTGTGCAACATCTCTATACGTTGTTATGCTGACGTCGAGGTTAACAGAAATCCGGACATTGATCATGAAGTTAGGTGGTGCATTCTGAAGTTGGCGGATCTTCTCATTCGCCCAGTGGAAGAAGCTCCTCCTTCTGTCAAGATTCACATACCAAGTACTCCCGTTGTGGAAGCACCACCCCAGCTGCCTGCAGTTAAGGTACCTCCCAAAGCTCCTAGGATCATCAAATCTGGGGGACCGCCGTCGAAAAGCCCTCTCATTTCAATCAATGCCCCGACGAAGCTCAAGCTACCTGCAAGTCCTCACCCTGATGCCATGCCTCCGAAGGCCCTTCCTACCCCCATCGCAGAAGGTCCCAAGAAAGCCGTTGTCTTTGCCACCCCTGACTTGCCTGTGAAGATCTCTAAGCCAAAACCTCGGCCACCAAAGCCTGTCAGCAAACCTGCTATAGTCCAAAAGCGCAATCAGGCGGAATGTCGTTGAACGATCTGAAAGCCTGCCGGAGTGCTTTGAAGAAATTAAAGGCCAACAAGCATGCTGTTATTTTCCTTCAACCTGTCGATCCTATCAGGGATCATGCGCCTAAGTGAGATTAATTAATTGACCTTCATTCGGATTCGGCTGAAAAATTCTTTTAGTTACTTTGATATTATTAAAGACCCAATGGACCTCAGCACAATGGGCGCTAAGTTGGAGGAAGGAATGTACAAAGATCGATTCGCCTTCCAAACTGATTTTCGCTTAATGGTAAACAATGCAAAATCGTACAATCTTGTGGGCAGTTTTGTTCATAACGAGGCCATTACCCTGGAAATCTTCTTTGAAAAGCGTTCGTACATTATGTCGCATTTCTTATATTATTTCATTCTGATGTATTCTGTCATACAGAATGGGCGATCATCAACAAGACTTTGGAAGCAGCTGACAAGGCTCATCCTGCTCCTGTTACCGATCGTCCGAAGCCTGTTGCTCGCGTCCTCGCTGCTCCAAAGGCACCTGCAATTCCCCGAAGTCGCATTCCTTCACCTCCCAAGTTATCGCCTGTTGGACCCCCCCATTCCAGTCAAACACCAGCTACAGCCTCTTCATCTCGCCCCATGATTAAACTGAAAGTCGGATCCCAGTCCAGGGCTGCAGTGTCGGAGGCATCCGTTGTTCCCCCTGCGAAGCCGTCGAAGCGCAAACCAAGGCTTTCGGATTCTCCCACCAACTTGGTTCTGGATGCACCGCCGCCACCATATGTCGATGATGGATCACATGACATTCTTCAGGAAGTTCTTGCCATAGAGCGAGAAAAGAGTGAGCAGCGTCGTTCACAACTGGAGAGGGAAAAAACGTCCTTGGCTCCTGCTCCGGGTAAGAGAAAAATACCTGAAATTGATGAGGACGATATCTTGGCATTGGCAACGCCCTCGAAGAAGGAACGTCCAACACCGTCAGGTCCATCATCCAGTGCCAAGCCTCTTCTTCCTCCCGTATCGACGGCCAGACCACCAGCACCATTAGTGGTTAATAAAGCTAAGAAAGCAAAAGCATCCGAGTCACCACGCCCATTAGTAGCGAGCCACTTACCTGTCCCTCCTTCTCATAAGGGTAAAGAGAAGGAAGTGCCTACTCCCTCCCCTGCCCCTGCTCAAAGCAGGACCAAGCTCTCTCTGTCAACGCCTATCAGCGAGAAGAAATGCAAAGACCTTCTCAAGTCTCTCTTCAAGCTACCAGAATGCGAGATCTTTATGCGGCCAGTGGATGTTGTCCTGGATGGCTGTCCAACGTAATATTTCTTTTGTGCCGTGCGCGTCAAGTGTTTATGTTTTTTTATAGATATTATGATGAAATTGAGCATCCCATGGATTTCGGCACTATTTCGACAAATTTGAACGGCGGAAAATATTCAACGATGGAAGACTTCAAGAAAGATGTAGGCCTTGTGTTTAACAATTGCCGACAATTCAATCCACCTGGGACGAGTCCGACTATCTGCGCGGATGTTGTCGAGAAACTGTTCAAGAAGGAGTGGCCCAAAGCCATGGAACGCAAACTATCCTGGACTGATAAGCGTGGCCTGCAAGGCATATTAACAGCCATAGTAAAAGAGCAAATGTGAGTCTAAATCAGCTTATGCTTAATATATTGCAAATTCATCACACGTCTTAGATCTTGGGTTTTCCAGGAACCTGTCGATCCCGTTGCTCTGGGTATTCCTATGTACCACGATATCATTCCAAAGAAAGATGCGCGGGACTTGAGGACTATTCGCCAGAAACTTGACAGTGATAAATATGACACGGTGGAAGCATTTGAGGCAGATGCCGACTTGATGTTGAACAACGCCATTAAATTCAATGGCGCTGATTCTGAGGTGGGACTCATAGCTGTGTCATTCCGCGAGCGCTTCCGAACTCTTGTGAACACTTGGAAATCGGGCTCTACAAAAAAGCGGAAGGATGGAGAGTCAGCTACCCCACAGCCGGCAGCAAAGAAAGCGAAGACGGGTAATTGAGGTTATATTACATTATGATATTAATTACTTCTGGTAGGCTGCTTGTATGATCTTGTACAGTAGGACAATGTAGATTACATGGAGTGCGAGTCAAAAGGATCAAAAGGATCACATGGATGATTATACGTCAGATTAAGAGGGCGACTGTCCCACCTACCAGTCTGGCCATAGTTCAGAAAGGATGATGGATGATTCTTCCTCGGGAGTATCTCGTTGTTTCATCCATCGATCGGGTATCTTCCGTACGGGATTAGATGGGGATGGGCATTGAAACCAGCATGATAAAGAGTACACCGCTTACCAAAGGAAAGTACCTTTCCATAGCACTAAGGAATCTTTGTCTGTACTGCTTGGGAGTAACAATTGTTGGCTCTCCCCTGCCAGCACCTCCCAAGAAAGCGGATTCTTTGACCCAGCTTTCTAACTTCTTATCCCATGTATAAGTACGGATGTAGTCTACCGAATATTAGCAGTCTGATGTCATACAGTGACAAAACATGCTTACCAACAATACCGACGACGAGTTCGTTGTTTTGGCTGTCAACCTAAGAATGGGAGTCCCATAAGTACACCCAGCGCTGTCGGGGGGAAAAGGCATTACCCCGCAAACCAAGGAATAATCCATGACATTGATGTCAGCGAGGAATTTACTGTCATTATATAAGGCACCCCGTAGAATGCGTTTGGAGTGTTCACGAAGGTATAATGGATTTAGGTGGGCCGCTGGAAATCAAAGTATGCATAGATCATTATAGGAAAGCATTTTTAAACTTACTCTTAACAAGATTTTCATCCAGAAGGACTTCATTTTCTCGACCTGTTGATTGAACATGACGATTACGAGTTGATCCCTTCAAATCATATATCTGGAACGACCATCGGAACTCCTCTGTTATGGACACCTTATGATAACTTACCTTGCTGAAACGCCTATCGTAAAAGAGATTCTCCATAACCAGAAGGTTCATCTGCATTGACTTCGACTTTCCTGGGCCCTTGTCTTTCCCTGTTTTCCGGAAAGTCAACTTGTAGCATCCGAATACTTTAGCAAGGAGGGTTGGGCGCTATAAGATTGAATCAGAGAGATGTATAGTCAAGATAGGCACGACCAACATTAGAGTGCACAGAAGATGACATGTAGTCAAAATAGGCCGGAGCAAAAGTTTCCATCGTCTGCAACTCATGCTTAGACAATTCCTTTGCAATGAATCGATCATCTTAGGTGGTTGGCGTATGTGAACAAATCTTCATTCATGTAAAAATTCAAACTCACCCCTTGTCTTGAGAAAAGCAGACCCCGACTTCCCACCACTGGCGTTCCACTTGACACATCTCGATAATGATTCGACCATGCTCTTTTCACAATCGTAAGTGCGTCGCAATGCGTCAAACTGTTCGGGATAAAGGACCGTGCAACTAATCGTTAGTCCACCACTTTCGAAAGCTTTATGGAATAATGAGAAAAGTCACATCCATGATCATGAATGAAAAGAACGTACAAATGGCCCATGGAAGCTTTGAAGACGGCGCCCTTAGATCTTCGGTGGGATCACCAGAATCACCAGACTCCAAGTTGACAACGCCCCAGGTAGATGTTGATTCAGCAATGGACCTATCGTCAGGCATGAAAGCCTCGCCACCTTCCGTGAGCTTGGCTTCTCGAGCAGTTTTCTTCTCTGCACGGGATTTAGCGAGCATTTCGCGATATTGTGGAGAGCTGAAATATGCGAGTCAAGATTTTCAAAGATAATGTAGTTAGACAACTTACTTTAAGGCCAGTGCAATAATTGAAGTAGGTTCATCAAGACGAACAACCATAGAAGAATCGCGAAAGATGTGCTCAGGGTCATTCATTGGATCGTCAACTTCAAATGAATAACGAGTTGGTTGCGGCCAGAAACCAGACAGAGCTTTTAGAATGGAATGCCGCTCCGTTCCTGTACCACCGAGTTCAAGATCAGGTGGAGGAGTTAACGCTGCATCTTGCTTGCTTTTCAAATAAGTCAAAGATGGAGAGGATGGCATTGAAATTTCACCAGAGGGTGGAGGTGGAAGCATGGCCATCGTTTCTTGCCCCTGATTAACCTCCGGTGCAGGCTGAGGTTCTAAAGGTGGGGCAATTTCTCGATCGTCTTTGATAGGCCAAGTTCCTGGAATTTTACCGCTTCTTCTTGTGTTGGGACCGTAGGTCGGCGATCCTCGTCATTGCCCTCATCTTCGTCGTCAGCTTCGCTGGAAGAATCAGAGCTCTCAGAGTCATCGCAGATGGCATCCTTTACGCTCTCAAGGACCTCAACTTTAGCACGAGCCGAGGCGACAGGACGTGCTCGTTTTCCACGGATCACAGCATACCGTGTTTTAGAACGTTCAGCCTCGCGTCCTAGGCGCTCAAAGTGCTTGGCGATATTGGATACTTTCGAACCTGGGGTCGTCGGGGGTCTGCGGAATGTCCCTTTTCCGGTAGACGTTGTGGGGGGTCGCGCTGCAGCCTTGTCTTTAGAGCGACTGACGATGCGGTTCTTAGTCTGCTTAGCATTTGAGAGTGTTGACGGCTTGGTATGAGGAGACGGCGGCCGACTGAAACGCAAGTCCTTTCCTTGGTAGCCAAAAGGTCGCTTTTCCGGCGAAGGGCGCCGAGAAGAAAATTGAGATTCGATAACAGAACTCTTAGGAGCAGGTATACGACTGTTAGCTGATCCCGTCAAAGGCCGTCGATGAGTCAGGTATTTGGGAGCTACATTGGCAGCATAACCTTGTTCAAAGTCAGAGGTGGACGGCTTCTTGACAGGAATGCGATGTCGACTCTTGTTGCGGATTGCTGTTGGACGTAAAATATTTGGGGGAGGGTATTCCTGTTCACTCTCTGACATTACTGGCTAGGTGCTAAGCGGCTTGTGCAAGCTCCTGCATTCCTTGAGCAGGCAGAAAATCTTGATATTTCTTCACGAGTTCTGCGACACTCATGTTTGGGGCTGTGCGACGTGGTAGCTTAGAAGATTTTGGCGCCGAATCCTCAGTTGTCGGCCGTAATTCACTCTGGGCACCAATTTCGGTCTAAACGTATCCAAATGTTAATAATCGAATTAAGCACAAGAAAATAGAGAACCTTTTGAAGTACAGTGGTCTCAACTGGACCAGCTCCACCTTCGCGTACTGCACCAATAGTGGAATCGCTATCAGGATCTGACTTCGATTCTTCCCGTTTCGCGTTGGTCTCGGAGGTGACGGTAACCTCAGACGACTTTTCAACCTTTTCATCAACCTCGACTTCAGCGCTCGAATCCGGTTCAGATGTATCGGAGGCCGATGAAGCAAGTGAATCAAGAGTTGGTCGACGTGACTTGAGTGGTCCTTCTTCGGCTTCGGATACGCTAGAAGAGGGAAGATGTGGCAGCTCAAATGTGCAGCTAGGTCGTATCTTCTGGGCCACATAGCCCTGACAGACTCGAAGGCAGAAGATCTGTTGCTATTCCGACTGATCGTATTCTGAGGGCGGGGTTTGGGAAGTCGGTCAAAGTCCGCTTGCCATGCCACTATTTTGTCTTGACGGAAGGCGTGAATCTGATTGAGAGCAAGGGTGTCAGTAGGAGGCGTATCCCTATACGTCTGGTTAATTAATTGACTAATTTCTTCTCTTTCAGATTCTGCCCTTGATATCAATAAATTGATATCGGAAAGTAAACGAGCATCGGCCAATTCATCTCCAGTGGCGGCATCTATACTGATTAATTTGAGGTCGTCAATTAATCCGGTGTACCAAAGCATATTTCGGTAGTGCAACCGTTCGAAGTCTGCATTTTTTAATTCCAACTGAGTTTCGGGACGCACACGGATCCGGAAAGGCGGGAATACAACTTCATGTAGCACAATGGGGTCAGCCTGAAAACGTACTGTCATACCCTTACACGCAAAATATCGGATATGATGTTGGTAGATGTTGTGTTGGCACCCTGCACCTTGAACCAGTTTGATATCTGCCGGATAAAAATGAAGTTCAAGAAATTTCGCGAAAGAATACCGCTGCATTTCCTCAGACACAGGGATGAATGGTGTTGCTGACCCACATACTCGACAAGCACTCCATGTCGTTATAAGATCGGGAGAAGGATGGAAAGCTGAACGGCCAATGATTTGACCATCCCACTGTTCTACTGCCACGAAAAGAGTGGATTCATGATGGACATAGACCTTGCAATGCCGTGCCAATGGTTGATCACAGCCTTTCCCAGTGCAAATAGCCTTGGGATCGAGAAATTGAACCAGAGTATCATTGACAGACTTCTCAATGAATTGGCCAAGAGTCATGTCGTTTTCACCGTAAAATTTGATGTACTTGAGCTGAGGAACAAAACAAGGGCGATGTTGACCGATGTCAGATGACGGAATAGTGAATTCCATGAGATGGATACATTGATACTTCTCTACAACAAAGTCGTCAGGATTCTTTCGAAGATACCACTCCCAGATCCGCCGATATTCTTCATGTTGCCATTTGAGCAAGGTATAACGACTTTGATGACGGATGTCCGCTGCTGTCTTGAGCGGCTCAGGTTTAGTGGGCTGATGATAGGTGGGTGGTGTGAGTGCAAACCCCGGAGTATTTGGAGCTGAAGAACCAGGAGACGAAGCCGGCAATGCAAAGTAGGAAGTTGCATCATCTATTGTGCTTGTCTTTGGAAGGCCTTCTGCTGCTGACGGCGTTGAAGGCAGATTCAAAACTGGCAAGGCTTCTATCTGTGCAAAGATGTCCTCGCGTTCTTCGCCAGTCTGTACTTCTAGTTCAGAAGAGTCTTGAATGTTTGTCGGTGTGACAGCAATAATGGTTTCTTCTTGTGCGTGCAGAGATTGCAGACGTTCCTCCTTCAACACTACCTCATCTTCCCAAGCTCTCTTTGCATCCAGCATCATGTTGTCTAATTCCTTCATGCGCCGTATTGGATAAGGTGGGGGGAAACGCAGAGTTGCAGAAACTGAGATGAATGTTCTCGTGTAGGGTTCAAGAGATTCTCTTATTCTTCGCGACAAGCGGCGCTGTTCAGCATCCTCGTTCGGAAGGTCATCGTCCTCAGAATGAAAACCTTTGGCGGCCCGGGTTCGTACGACGTAGATAAGAATAGTTGCGGGGTCATGATATTAGAAGAGGCCACAAAAACTGGGTTGGAAGAAATATTGAGATTCAAATATCGGCTTTCTAATGTTGGTATCGCCAGCGAATTAAAGGTAGGAAGACTGATGACGGAATCTTTCCAAAGATGAGTTTCGAGTTTTAAGTTCCGTACGACAAAAGTCAGGAAACGAGTGACCTTCTTTATGCGTCTCAAAGGTATCAAGATCCCCACCTCGCAGTATAATTGTACATCCCATATCACGATTGCAACCCTCGAACCGCATGTAAGTTTTCCGCTGCCCAGGAATCAGAGGGTGGTCATATGTCTGAATACAATATCTTGCGCAATGACCAAGTCGTGGCTCCAATGCTAATTTGTCCATTGAGGAGAAAACATCACCTTGAGTCATCCTCGCTATTGTTTGTATAGCAGACGGTTTGACGGTCCGCGCAACAGCAATATTGTGCTTTGCCAGCGCATCAAGAGCAAGCCTGGACACTGATTTCTCAACAAGTACGACGTGTGGTCGTAGGGCTGCTATGCGCGAGGCCAAATTACCTAGATATTCCTTTTCCTGACGAACAATTTGACCAAAGTGTAGATATTGACCTTCAACCCTCGAGAATTCCAATGGAAATGTCACGAGCATGATTCTAGGGTTTAGCTGCAGCCTAGACATTTGCTTGTGCGCAACATTCTTAGTGATCACGGCACCAGTGACATATTCAGAGTCGCGAGGCTTTCCACCAGGAATTTTCTTTATTTTCACGTAACGTCGGACGTCCATGTCCTGCCCTTGGCGATGAGGGAGTGCAGTAAATGTCATCTCTCGGGCGATACGGAGGGCTAATCGGAGTAAGGTATTTTCCCACTCTTTAATATTGGGAATTTCTGCGATAGTCAACATTTGACGCAGCATAATCTTAAGATGAAGCATCGACGCAAGATTCAACTCTTGGGCGTAACTGTTTCAGATATGATTTGAATTGTCAAGGCTTCAAATTAAAATGAAGATGCTACTTACGCGGTGCTTTCACGTCTGGTACGCCAGCCTGGTTCAACTTCAAGATTGGGCTCAAGCCTACTCTGCACTCTGCTACGGATGAAAGGTGTAGCAACCTCAAGGTCTCCGTAAGGGTTACTCGACGATTTTGAGCCTTTTAGAACTCGTGGTGTCCCCAACTGCTCTGGTGAGCCAATCGGGAACTGGATAGAACTCATCGAATTGTCGATATTTATGGGCTGAGTAGAAGGAAAAGCGATTTTATTTTTCCCGTGTGTTGCACCTGCAGCTGAAGCCTCGTCGAATTGATTGGAGAGTGAACCGTGGTCTTTCTCCTCATCAGATAAAGCGCGTCGAAAAGGAGCAGGGTTATCTCGAACTGCTTCCCAAACGCTGGTGTCACTTCTTATAACGGGTGTCTCTGGGCGAGATGGATTGTCGTCTGAATCATACAGCGGCCTTTTTGTTTCTGCAATAGAGAATAAATTGAATGGTTCGTCGCGTCCAAAAAGCTGTGACGCAGCAAAGGGAGATTGAGGATGTGACATATTAGTAAAGGGATCCATCCCCATTTGATGAGCAGGGAAGGAGGTAACAGATGAAATGACAGAGCGCCTATCATCTTCATCGTCTTCCTCCACTTTGGCAAGCTTCTCAAGGCACAGGTTACAGGTTCGCACCATGCCCTGAGATCCAAATCTCGCCCCTTTGATAATATTCGAGGCGCAGCGAGAACAAAATATTTGGCCTAAGACGTTCAATTAAAGTTTATAATAGAGAGTAATCCCACCTTACCACATATTCTGCAATGATGTTTCCTTCGCCAAGTGGTGAACACGCTCTTGCAATCATAGCACTCTTTGCAATTCTCATCGTCCATCCAATAATCTCGAGATAAACCTAAAAAATGAGGATGAATAAAAAGAGCGTCGAGATGAATATATACCTTCTCCCCTTAACCGTCGCATTACTTTAGAGACAGATCCCGAGCGATGAAGGCTTGTCGTAGTCTTTATGCTTCGTGCATCATCTTGAATCGGGAAACCAGGAATCGAGGTACCAAATAGAGCATTATCTCCACCATCCCAGCCAGCAGGAGAGTAAGGAGCCTTTTGGCTAGTTGTACGGTCGTACTCGACTGTATATGTTGGGATTTCTGACTGGGCTGGTGTTAGAGAGACAATTGGAGGAGCAGCCTGTGACGGGGCGGTCAACAGTGGGTTCAATCTATCGGAAGTTCCTGTCCTGGTTGAAAAGCTTGAAGAATTTGTCGGCACTGGATTGTATGATGGCCGCCTCGCTTCAGGTCCGTTATTGGAAGTGACATTATTCATGTTTGGGCTCGTAGCAGTGGTATGAGTCCCACTGACTGCAGAAGAAAGAGGTGCAGATAGCGTATTCTTCATCCTGGAGAAGATAGAGGTCACTAGGGTATATGATGATTGGTCATGTTCATCCTCCTCGGAGAAAGGGTTGAAGGATGTAAGGCTGCTTGTTAATGGTACATCGTCGGCCAGCTTGGTGCTGCTCCTCGACCTGGAGGACTGACCGCTTATAGAGTCCATTCCGGGAGGTGAGCCTGGAGACTCCATCTTCAGACCTGCTGACAAGTCAAAGTGGAGAAAGTGTAAAATGAATCAACGGCGTAAGTTAAATCATTGGCATTAATCAAGAGCACGTCCATGCAAGTCACGTGGATTCGGAATACCCCCCTAAGTGGCTACTACTGGCTGTGGCAGCTGTTGATGAAAACTTCCAAAATATACATCGTTTCTGCACGCACCTTGTACAATAAGTTGTGTGCAGTATTCAGTGAGAATTTTGTTGGTGATTGACTATGAAAATCGGGGAATTATTCGAGCCAAAAAATAATATTTGTCACTATTACTTAGTATTTTGTCCAGCTACGCGCGTGCACGTGCTCAGATGCTTGAAGTCACTGGCGTAATTGAACTTGCAGTAGTCTCTCGAGATTGGCGCACGCAATACTCATCCTTTTCGAACCCGCTTGACTTCCTAAAAGCCCAACCATGGATGACGACGATGCCGATTATATGCAAGGAAGTGATGACGAAGTATGTCTTTTACAATGAATTTGACTGTCATCCGACCAGTAGCATCCCAGGACTACGGCTTCGATTACTCTGATAACGAAGATGCGAATGAATCCGGCAGTGTCGATGTGGAAAATATGTACTATAAGGCTAAGTGTGCGCAATGCTTCTTCTCTGCTATCGTGTCTGGATCCTGACCAGATTCCACAGCCAAGAAAGAGGATAACCCAGAGGAAGCTCTGAAAGAGTTTCGTGCCATTGTAGACCAGGAGGAAGAGAAGGGAGACTGGTGGGCACGTTCGAGCTATTGGATACCTATTTTTCTTATGCTTTGGTTAGGGGATTCAAAGCACTCAAACAAATGACCAAGTTGTTGTTTCTTGAATTGCACAGACCCAACGACGCTCTGAAGACATACACCGAGTTACTCACTTATACGAAATCAGCTGTAACGCGAAATTATTCCGAAAAATCTATCAATGGTATTCTCGATTACGTTGGTGGAGGAAAGGGTGGCATTGTCGAGGTGGATGTCTTAGAGAAGTTCTATCAAGCGACACGGAAAGCTTTGGAAGAGGCAAAGAACGAAGTTGGTCGACCTCTATCTTTCTCCGTTATTACAGTTTCTGAAGATTGCTCAGCGTCTCTCCGTCAAGACAAACTTGAAGCTAGCCAAGCTTTGGTTAGATCGTAAAGAATACGCTCGTCTGTCCAAGGTAAGCTTCAGTTATCAGAGTGCAACCTCCATTGTTTAAGCTCTTGCCAGCTTATCCGAGAGCTTCACAATGCTACAACCGCTTCAAATGACGGCGATGATCAATCTCAACGTGGGACTCAACTGCTCGAAATCTATGCTCTTGAGATCCAGATGTACAATGAAACACGCAACTTCAAGAAGCTCAAAGTACGTTCATCTTTTCCTATATGCACAGTGACTGACTATCAATAATAGGAGATTTATAATGCTAGCAATGCAGTTCGATCGGCCATTCCTCATCCAAGGATCATGGGTGTCATCAAAGAGTGTGGTGGCAAGATGTGGATGGGTGAACGTAAGCTTCCCAATGTCATAAATGCTTTTAAAAATACTATTTCTAACACATTTACATCAAACAAGGTCAATGGAACCGCGCAAGTGAAGACTTCTTCGAGTCTTTCCGGAACTACGATGAGGCTGGATCACCACAACGAATACAAGTCTTGAAATACTTAGTCTTAGCGAATATGCTTACTGGTAGCGAGGTTAATCCCTTTGATAGTCAAGAAACTAAACCGTGAGTAGTCCTCAATTGTTTGGCGAACACTTTGTGACTTGCTGGATACTTAGGTACAAGACTGATCCTCAAATTAAAGCAATGACGGACCTTGTTGACGCCTATCAACGGCGTGAGGTCCACCTCGCTGAAAAGATTCTGAAAGACAACCGTTCTACCATTATGGACGATAACTTCATTCGTTCCTATATCGGGGAATTGCTTCGAAGTTTGCGTACACAGTACCTCATTGATCTCATAAAGCCATACACTCGATTGGAGCTTTCTTTCCTTGCCAAGGCAAGTCATTATGATTCGTTCAAATTAAAGGACCGCACTGAAGATGTGCTTATAGCAACTCAATGTCGATACCGAAGAAGTTGAAGAACTTCTGATTGCCTCATCCTTGAGGGTAAAGTAGAAGGTCGCATTGATCAAGTTGGAATGCGTCTGGAACTCGACCGAAAGTAGGACCACATGTCTCTTCTTGGACTGACCAATTGCTAATAATGTACTTTATTTTAGGCAAAGCCTCGAAAAGAAACGCTATGCCGCTTTGAATAAATGGACAGAAGCCCTGGAGTCTGTTCACGGAGCAGTGTTAGCCAAGACAGCTTCCACATCGAGATTACCCGATCCTGGAACACTGATGGCAGAGGGCTTTGGTATTCGCGAGGACAGGTGGAGTTGATCGTATTTAGAATTGGCTTTGCGATTTGCTTTCTATAATGTGTATATTAAAGGATATATAGCTTAGTCCTTTTGTACTGCGTGAGTTATTGGAAGAAGGAAGGGTGTGCGATGACCAAGAGTGGCCACGCTATCCTGAGGATCATTGCCGGTCAGGAATAAGGTAAAAAAACATTAGGAAAAAACGGACGATCAAATTGGCCGTGTAAATGATTTCCATTCGTACTTCCACCCCGTACGTGATGGCGTATCTGTTGGTATGCGCAATTCTCGAGGGAACAATCCACGTATGCGAGCTTCCATGGCTCGGATTTCTGAGACTTTCATGGTCTTCATTGCTTCTTTCTCCTCACTCGATCTAGCTCGTGGATCGTCCTTCTTATTTGCCTCCATATAGAGCCGTGGATCCAAGTCATGTAGAACGTCCATAGCCTTCTTCATACATTCGAACTTCCTCGCAGTCTCTGCTTCTCGTGCTTTTCTGATGTGGCGTTTGTGCAACAGCCAAGCGCGTTCGATGGTTTCATGTGCTTGAACCGACGGAATTGCACGCTGTAAAGCACGTCCGACGTCGGGACGCCATGTCCCAATTGGCGTCGAACGGTTGCGAATATTACTAGGATAGAGCACACGTCGGATTATCTCTTTCTTGGGGTCTCCGCTTTGGTCAATTCCTGGAGCAGCATAACCACGGGTATTGGATGGTATGTGTTTAGGAGCAAATCTAGATCTTGTAGAACGTATAAGTGAGGAGGACGACATTGTAGCGGGGAACGGAAAAATTGAAATCTGGACCCGACAGTCTACAGAGTTCTTGATTTCCCACGAGCATTCAGATATTCGAAGGTCACGAAATTGGCATGCCTTTCCGGGAGCTTTTAAATTTACATTCTCAGAATGAACGTATAAGTAGGGAATCATTAGAATCGTGATGTTTTCGCAAGTCAACTTGGAATTCCAGATGCCCAGGCCTTGCTTATAGCTTGAGAAATGTCGGAACTCCCACATTCGAAAACCGGACTTGGACTAATCGAAAACAAGTACTTACTCAGGTTACTGCTGAGGCCTGAGGTTGTATTCGGGCATATTAGACTCCTCTGATTCTCCAAAACCGAAGTACTATGCCCTTTAGTACATTCACTCCAGCAACTTACCCGATGTCATTTTGTGGAAGGTCATTCCCACGACACATTTTAGTCTCCAGCATCAGTGTTGAGTCGCGTCTCGTCTTCGAAGTCGAAAATGTTGGGACAACTCTTCCGTCGGAGCTGCCTCGCATCGCAAGTGAGTTCCCCATGTTATATAATACATAATACACTTTACATAGCTTAATCTTGCGGTATGGTCTAGCTACTTGCATATCAGCCGCGACACTTTAGCACCTCGAGTGTGCTGCAATATACCCGCAAGTCAGCTGGGTCTACAATTCGCGTTCCTTCAAAGAAAGCACAGGCTGCAAAAACTCGAAGAAAAGCCGCAATAGCTGCGAAAGAAAACGAGCGTTATCTAAAGTTAACATTGCAAGATGCAATTTCTGTCTTACGAGTGAGTTTCGAGCCGAAAGTTAAAATTCTACTGAGCTTACCGCTTTCTCAATCTGTCAGGCAGTCGAAGTTGCTTTTCCTAAATCCACCTATGAATTAACTGTCAAAACGAAAATTGGGAATGGTGTTGCTGTGCCGAGAGGACGAGTCAGTCTCCCTAGAGAAGCCAAGCCAAAGGCTGAAGACAAGATTCTAGTATTTGCTGAAGGGAGATTAGCAGAAGATGCTAAGAAGGCAGGAGCGCATATTGTAGGAGGCTTAGAGCTGATAGATGGGGTACGTACTAGGTTCTACCAGTCAGAGTTCTGTTAATACAGATCTTTCGTTCTCTGCAGATTTTGAACAACCGACATCGAGCTACAACAATTTTGTGTACGCCATCGCTCATTAAGGCTATTACCCCTAAACTTGGCCGCTTCTTGGGTCCATTGGGTCTTATGCCTTCTGAGCGCAGGGGGACAGTGACGGAAGACGTTGTTGGGTACATCCAACGACTTCGCGGAACCAGCGAGTGGAGGGCGGATAGGACAGGAACAATCCGTGCACCAATAGCCATGGTACTGTCCAAAATAATGTATTTCTCCTTCTTCTGCTTTCTGACAATTACCTAGATGGATTTCCCCATGGACGACGTTGTCACCAATTTCCGCCAATTTTTAACTTCGGTCAAGAAAGCTACCGGTAATTCGAAGGACCCAGAAGCCGCTGATCGTAAGCTGAAGAATTCCGGGGGAGGTCGTCCAGGTGTGCTACATATCATCAGCTCAGTCGGCCTAGGCTAATATGTGTTCCCAAGTTATCGCAATAACCAAAGTCATGCTCAGTTCTTCCAGAGGGCCTGGAATTCGGATAGCGGACTTCTAATGAATTTTATAAGACCCTAATTACAGCCACACCCTTAATACATCTTTGAAGTCGATGTGCATCGTTTATAACGAAAGAATTTAAGCAGTATTCGACTCTTATTTGCGGCTGAGTAAGATAGCAGTATATACAAATAAACAACAGGGGGTTAATGCGGGGATAGAGTATATATAATACAAATTGAGGGAGAATAATATATGCCATACAAGAACCAAAATTTGATCTAATCTGCAGATGTAACGATGCAGCAATGAGGTAAATAACTTAGATAAGAAGGAGTAATGTAGACAGGATCAAGTCCGGGGGTGAGGTTCATCATTATGATGTTTGAGGACGGACTAAAAGACGCCGCAATCATTCATCTCAATCCTGCCAAATTTTATTTCCTCGAGTACGCGCAAAGTCCCGTCTCGACTTTTTCTTTTTGTCCTGAACATATTCCGCCACTTTTTCGTAACTGGTCGCTCGCGATCTTTGAAGCTATCCCTCCGTTTTCCGATATCGCTCCCAGTACTCGGGGGTTGACCTTTTCCATGAGTTTTTTTAGGCTGGTATCGCTCGAGGGGGCGATTTTTGGGTGCGTGAGGGAAGATATCACCCCAGTTAGACTTACGAGCATCGTAGAAGGGCTGCTTTCCTTGAGACTTCGGGATTGTCAACCGCATAATTTTTCCTGCACGGGTGGTTTATTACAAGATGCAAAGACACGGGAGTAAATTCAAATTCACAAACCTTCTGCTGTACAACTGTCAAGGATAATATGTCCACTCTTCTTCAATGGGCGAAAAACAAGTCTTGGCCACTGGTAAGCTTCCCGTCGAAGCTGTGCGTGTAAGTCTGAAGGCTCCAGTATGGGTTCGATCTCGAGAGCGGACCCGATAGTAGCGGACTCTTCGACAACCGTTTCCAGAATATCTTCAGTTGTGAGGACTTTTAGCTCCTTGATGGGAACCCCAAGGGGCTTTGTTTTTTCTTCTCTTTTGCCTATTCCACCAACCCTACCGACTGACGTGCCTGTTGGGGTCGGACGAGGTCCACGTCGAATTATAACATAAGAGTATCCAATATCCTCATGTCCTATACCGGAATGTTTCGTGCGGCGGACGAAAGACGGTCGTTGAATGCGCTGCTCAAAGCCGCAAACCAAAGAGGCACCTCCAGAATGGAGCAAAGGACAAGCGTGATCATGAGGACACTGGTTATACATTGAGGACTGCACGATGCCGACACCAGAGTCAGGAAGTACTTACAGGAGCGACGACGTGAGCTCCACGGATGTTTAAAGGGGCTGTCTCTGGCTCTTCTACTTCCGCTTTGCCCAGACCTAAGATATACTCCCGTGCATTGGCAATAGCCTCAAAGCCCTCTCTGGTGTTATGGTCAATGAGAATCTAAGAATGCTGAGTATGACCATGTGGGTTCGTTTCAATAATACTCACAATGGTATGTGCACCACTGTCCCACATTTCCTGCACGAGTGTTTTTTGGGCCAACGAGTGTGGTTGTGCGGTTAGCATGAACGCAGATAACGCGATGGTTTTGGGTCCTTCCTCTTGTAAAACTTGGTCCTCGGGTCTGTAGGATTTCTTCCACTTAATATTGAGTGCACCATCGGGGACATCTATATTTGCTTTAGTTTTCTGGGATGGTAAAGTAATAGGTGAAACTCACTCGAAAGCAATTTTTTTCCAATGGCTATCAATCCTTCCCGTTTATCAATACCAGTATATGACTTTATTGCGGTAGCGACAATAGATTTATCCCGAATTTCTTCGCCCGACTCGACATCTTTACCGTTGAAAGAATAGAGGGATGCCCTAACGCATCTTTCAGGACCAAGGAACGCTTATTCAACTGGTAGAATCTCACCATAACCCGCTGCCCGTACCAGTACCCCAGTCAATGATTTTCTCAACCTCCCATTCAGGGTCTAGTCTAACCTTCAAATGATGGAAAACAGCAGCGATTGCAGAATAATGAGCCGGAAGGGCCACAGTAGCAAACGCTGTTCCATCCCTGATAGCATGCTTAGCAGCCTGCTTTCTAGAGGAATATCTGGTGTCGTATTGAGTGTCCCAAGCGTCTTCACCATCTCTACTGTCCGGTGACTTGAATAAGCGCATGGAGTCACTATGTAGTGTGGATTTCTGCCCCCCCTCTGAACAAAACGTCTGTCGCCATTGATGGATTGGAAGGGTAGCCACTCACCAGATATAAGCATCTCAATTGCTGTTTGAAGTTCTGACGGGAGAACAACCATAGAAACCTGGTTTGATCCAAATAAGGCAGCCGGAGACTTTCGATGCTCTCGGTTGTCGTACTCTTCTTGAAAATCCGATTCAACCGCCTCATCGAATGGCGACCATTCCTGAGTCGACAGCTCTAAATTTGTGGGCACAGGACCGTCGTAGACAATTTCGAGTTCTCGATGGACAGACTCTGCGTCCATTTTGCCTTTCTTCATAGAGATGTCAATGTCATTGAACAAAGCTCGATAGCTGGGATCGAGATCCAAACGCGGTTTGGAACTAGCGTGCGGCTTTACGGATGTAGACCTGAGTGAGACGGAATATGTAAAGGCCCTCGAAAGAATCCTGGGCACTGTCCTTAGCGGTGCCCATACAAACACCATAACAGTAGGATCCAAAGTATTCGGACCGGTGGATCTGGCGGATTTTGATTGCAAAATTATGTAAGCACACCTACTTCATATTCTCCTACCTGCATACTATTACTACATACGCGACTGAGTTTCCCTCCCAAATTAGTGAGCACTTCAAGAACCCTCACAAATTCCGCGTTATACAATATAGAAATGTCAGAACGACCGACCAAGCGGCTTGAAAATCTCCCAGAGGATGGGGCGGACGTTTCTGACCGACCAACCAAACGCGCAAGAATAAGTGCTGAACCCGATGGTACCGCTATCGAAGCGGGTTCCGAGATGGACAGGACACACACGGCGGACGTAGACGAACAAGAAGAAGACAACCATTACGCACCAGAAGAGACCCGTGCATCTGATCTATATCTTGATACTGTAGGAACAATTCCAGTCACTCGTTTTGTCTACGCTAAACAGAAACATAGATTAACAGGGCTAGTCTGGATTTTGATTTCGAAAAGGTCTGCTCTGTATCTCTGTCCAACATAAACATCTATGGATGTTTAGTCTGTGGAAAATACTTTCAAGGCCGGGGCCGTAAATCTTATGCGTATGCCCATTCAATTCACGACGACCATCATGTTTTCATAAATTTGGAAACTACCAAGGTATTTATCCTCATACATTTCTCCGACACGGCCCTGATATTTATGTAGGTTTATGTTCTCCCCGATGGATACCTCGTGTCGGATCCATCCTTAGAAGACATATCATATGTTTTGGCTCCCACTTTCACTCCAAACTCTGTTGCCACTCTGTCCTCACCCTCTCATCTATCTCGACCTTCCTATGACCTCACTCACAAGCCCTACCTACCCGGCTACGTCGGCTTGAACAATATTAAAAGGAATGATCACATGAATGTCATAATCCATTCTCTCCTTCATGTATCACCCCTGCGAGATTATCTATTACTTTCCAATTTTCATGGAAAGGAACCAGAACTACTCAAGAGATTCGCCGGTTTGGCCAAGAAAATCTGGAATCCCAGGCTCTTCAAAAGTCAAGTCAGCCCTCACGAGTTTCTCCAAGAGGTAAATCGGGCCAGCGCGGGTAAATTCCGGTTAGAACAGCAAGGAGACCCGGTTGAATTCCTGGGATGGTTGCTCAACCGTATTCATAAAGATTTGGGCGGAACAAAGAAAAAGGACACGAGTAAGTATACTTCTACGCCGAGCTCAGGACATGCTAAGAGAAATAAAGGTATTATTTTCAGAACATTCCAAGGCGAACTTCGACTAGAAACTCAGCAAGTTGTGGTTCGGCCAGAATCTGGCCCGAACGAGAAACCCAAGTTCGATATTGATCGAGGTATGTCATGTCAAAATGACATGTTTGTGACGATGTTAATCCTGCTTGATCAGAAACGAAGGCTTCGGTGTCACCGTTCTTATTCCTTGCTGTGGATTTACCTCCTCCTCCTCTATTCCAGGATGCTGTGGAGAAAAATATAATTCCACAAGTTGGCATACATTCTGTCCTAACCAAGTACGATGGAAGAACGACGCAGGTGCATTCTGTTTGCTTCCGGCCTAAAATCCTTACATAACCATGTGTTACACCTATAGGAGTCTGCTGGGCAACTGCGCAGGTATAAATGCCAACGCCTACCCCCGTATATCATTCTCAACTTCAAGCGCTTTACCAAAAATGCTTTTGTGGAAGAAAAGAACCCGACAATTGTGAATTTCCCCTTACGTGGCTTAGACTTTAAAGAGTGTATGTACTTCCTTGTCATCGACGACAGTTATTTTAGCTTC
Source organism: Gymnopilus junonius (assembly GCA_015501075.1). Taxonomy (NCBI): domain Eukaryota; kingdom Fungi; phylum Basidiomycota; class Agaricomycetes; order Agaricales; family Galerinaceae; genus Gymnopilus; species Gymnopilus junonius. The sequence continues at coordinate 112,385 of JADNYJ010000007.1, read as the reverse complement.
GTCAGCTTCGTTTTCTCACTGGATTTGACTTTCGCAGACGTTGATACACCTCCACCTAATGTATCAACACTATACGATCTGATCGCCAACGTCACGCATGAGTCAGTGGCCGGAACCACGCGAGATAAAGAAAACACGGTCTGGAAAGCGTATATAAGGGCAGGAAGTGGTGGTGGCGACGACGAGAAATGGTTTATGATTCAGGATTTGATTGTGGAGGAAGTACGAAAAGAAATGATATTCCTGGGAGAGACTATCCTTCAAGTATGCCCATTTCTCTCTTTTCCTCGACCAGCGATCCTTATAGAGGAATGATAGATCTGGGAACGTCGGATGGACAGCCAATGATGTCAACGGGGACCGGGCTAAATCCGTTGCCTGGCGGATGGTTCCTTGCTTTTGTCACCTCTGCGCCGGGCTTCACGCAGGCTTCCATTCGGATTCAAAAATATTATCACCGCTGTAGCATTGAGCACCACGTAATTTTACAATTACATTACCGAGCCGCATCCTTATCATCGGGACTGTCTCGACTCTTTGGGATACCATCCGAGGTTGTGACATTGGGTAGGTTCGGAGCTTTATTCCTACATCAGATATAAAGTAGCATGTCAATGTCAAATTTTGTGACACATTAATAACACGGACCTTTGTTCTACATCTTTCATGACCAATGGTTTGAAAATGTATACCCCGGAGACGATGCCTACATGTTACATGTTCGCGTCAGCTCTAGTCCAGTCCAACGACCAAACTACAAGGAAGCACACCCGTCAATGCTGCCACCAGGTAGGGACTTGCACGTCGAAGAGCCGACATAGAGACAGAAGATAATATGTAGGAAGAAGAAAGTGAGCCTAACGGCGAACAACGATAACGATTGGAGTTTCAAAATACTTGCGCAGTTTTAAACGGACTTCAAATGTGAATTGTAAACTCCGCGAACGCGGGTGTGACAAAGGTGGTGTTCTTCTTACTTCAAAAGGCAACAAATGAACCAATAATGTGTTTATTTTAGATCAAACGGGATCAAAAGTAGAGAGGTGAGGCTGTAGTCAAGAATTTCCATCTTTCTTTAATCATCCGATGATTGATTCAATGGTTGCCTAGTGCTCATTCCCCAGCTTTGAGGGCCTAGAAGCAGATATCAGAATTGAATACGATAACTATCAAAAGGTCAACGCTATACATACAGCCAGCGCTTTTTGCGCCGCAGTTTGTTTCGCGTCTTGGATTGATATTCCAGTGCCAGTGCCTTTTACCACTCCATCTACTGGAATTTTTTCAACTAAGATGAACGAGTAATTTAGATAATAAGTTAGAGACATACTTTTACATTGCACCGTCCAGGTTGTGGCATGGTCTGGTCCCGACCGTGATTCAGCCCAGGTCAGCGATGGGAGCTTTTGCTTGGCCTGAAGGTCTGCAGAAATAAGTATGCGATATTGACCGTGTATTTCTTTAGCCTTACAGTTATTAAGGGAGGTAATATAATCTTTTCCAGATTAGGACTTGACATTGGCAAGGTAATTCAAAGTACTTACTCGACATTGCCGCTGGGTCGCTCTGCAAAGAGAAGAGAAGAGAACTTCTAGCTGCAACAACCTAGACCATTGGGGATCCATTTTATATGTCCATGCCTCCTGCAGAATGGCGTTATCGGGTGACTTTCGGACCTAGAATGTCCTGAAAATATGAAGTCTCTGACGGATGATGATTTCAAGTCTTTGACTACATCACTTGGAGTTACCCGCGTCTTGCGGATAGGCGTGAGCCACTGGATGCAAGGAAACAGCTTTGGGTAGAAATTTTCAATCAGGAGATTGACGTCCAATACCAACACGTGAATGAACGCCATGTCAGATCTCCGACCATTTCCAAAGGTAGATAGGACGAGCGCCTGCGTTCGAGCGCGAATGATTAAATGGCGAAAAGACGACGATAAAGCACATGACACTTGGAGGGGTGGAATGCGATTTTGAATACCGACTTCTGAAAATGGCTACGGTCTCAGCCCTAGCGAATCGTGTTTAGATCACTTTCAGGACCGCTACAATTGAACTGGATCTTTCTTTCTATTTTCACCGTCTACCCCGGAGGGACGTCGGGAAGATGGGCCATATATGAACTTGTATTTGCGTTGTAGTAATGTGGCAGGATGATGATGAACTTCTCGGCGATAAATACTCCAGGGGTATTGATACGACCTATAATAGATGGCGTGCGTCAAGGAGGGAGTAATAACATTGAAGTGAATGTCATCCAGGGAGGTTTAAAGAGTAGAAGAAACATCAACAAATAAAATAAAAAGGGAAGGAAAGGCTGAAGCATATCGACATATATTTTTGTTCTTTGGCACATGAGAAAGGAGATGTATAGCTCAGCAGAACCCTCCGTTACTGGATCATGAGCGCAAGGACGGTCCGACCCTCCGTGTCCTCTAGTAAAAAGAAACCATCACCGCCGTGGAAACATAGTAGTTACAAGTGGGAACGTACAAAGGTGGTTTTTGCCATCAGGTGCTTCTTGCGGAAGGCATATCGAGCGTGATGTGATAGGACTTTCCAACGGAAAGATGTAGATAAATTATAACCGGGTCGGAAAACCCATGAGATGCAAAAAGGCAAGTTCAAGGACAACGGGTCTCCTTTAAGTCGAATTTCCATTCACGAGAAAAGCCCACGCAGCGTCGGCAGCCGTGTTTTTGGCTACATGCTTATGAGAAGCGCTTCCCTCCCCACGTGCTTGCCCGTCAACTGAAAGGGTTCCATTTTAGCAGTTAAAGAGAAGAAACTAAGAGGCACTTACTCTTACAGATACACGTCCAGACTTTCGCATTGGGAGAACCTGTCCAGGATTCCTGCCAACTGAGGGATGAAAGTCGCCCCTGACTTTGAAGATCTGAATAATAACCGAGGTAAGTGTGTGTCGACCTACAGCTGAATCCTACTCACATTCGTTAAGACGAGCAGTACCTGGTCAGTTGTTAAGAAGCTGTAGCCAAGAGGAACAAAGACGAAAACGTACCATTTAATCCAGCCATGCTTTTCTTCCTGCAAAACCATGGCCGAGTATCTGGAGGCTATATAGGATGGCGCGCTAGGACGTTGTGGAGACCGAGCCCTTGCAGCAGCACATAAAACAAGTTCAGGAAGCGACGAATTCATTTACCCAGGAAATCTCGATGAGCCGCAAGAAATTAGATGTTGGGAAGAAGGTTCAAGGAATGCGTTTGCAAAGTGAAAGAAGTGTGCTTGCTGAGACGAATGGCCGATGCGGGTTTACAGCTTCGTGCACGCAGTCGGCTCCGTGGATCGAGGCTCCTTGCGAAGAGAGATATGGAAGGTGTCTGCTTCCAAGACTCGTCATTCGAGCAGTTTTAGTGAGCAAGTGTTTACGCCGACTGCCGTCATGTTCAAGCCGCCTGCGGCAAAGTCAACAGGGTGGTGCAAAGTACAACCACTTCTCTATCGAATAAACACGAGGGATACACGACATCGACGGACCTTAATACTCAGCAGAGTTCGCTTGTTAAAATGGTGCCTAATATCGAAATGTTGGCTTTGGACAGGGTCTAAGTTAGATGGGGAAACAACAGGCAGATGGAGGTAGCTTCCAAACTGATCGCAGAGTAAACGGTCTAAAATCCTGAATAAACTCTTTGACGATGCTTCTGATATTTCTGCACGGGCTTCTCGTGTGCATTGTTAGCTGCTGGGGGTGATGTAGGGAGCAAGGCCGCGGCGCGTAGCGGTATGTACCAAAGATCCAAAAGCTTGGCCCGCACAGATTTTATCATGTCAGCCCGAGGGTCGTTCAGAAAAACCCCTTTATTTTAGTTCCAGGTGAGTTGTCATGTCAGATTTGATGGGTGAAAAGACGATGTAGGATTGTACAGAGAAATAGGTGCGAGATCGCCACAGCAGATCCAAGGTAAGCAGACAAGAATGTTGCTTGATGCCATGAAGTAATTTTGACATTGTCTCCTTGAAGGTGGCATTCGGAAGTAGACACGGGCGCACGAGCATCGTGGCTCGTGCGAAGCCACGAGACGAGATCTTCAGTCCCAGTAGCTGTCCACCTTGCAAGATATATTACAGCTGTTTCGCAGCTAGTTAGGAAGGGCAAAGTTACCCAGACGTACTGACTTGAGGATTTTTCAAGTTATTCGGTATTTGGTGTCCCGACAGGAGGTCTTACCGGGCGACGACAGAGAAAGCCGTCGAATGGAATTCGTAGATCTTAAAGGCGTAAGTTTTAGCGGTGCAACTGACTCCACTGACTACGTGGATAGAGCGGTGGTGTGCGTCGAGAGTCTTTAGCAGATGTTGATTGGAGTAATTAGTAGAATTGAGGATTCCTCTATCTAGTAAGCTCTGTTGCCGAAATTCTCGGGTTCACGCGCCTGGAAAGGATGTCCAAAGGCTATGAGACTTGAGTATGTAAATTTGCGGCAAGAGAAAAAAGAGGTACCTTACATATTAGCTTGAATCTAAGGCCCAAGATGGGCACAGCAAATGAAGTGCTTAAGACGAGTCGAGAAAACTATCCTTAGGTCAGGGATGATCCCCGCCTAAGAAATGGCTATTGAGGTTGCGCCCCCAGCAAGTTATCGATTCGTTAATGAAGCAATGTTGTGATAGAGAAGTAGTAAAGTTTTTGCAAAATGAACCCCGTGTTGGTTTGCATTCACAGACACTGTCAGAGTCCTAGATTCTAATGTTCTCATGATTTCACCGGGTAAAAAGTGGTAACTTGAGATCTGTTCAGGAATAAGCTTTCATTTTAATAGTGAACCAGAAATATTACCAGACAAGCGAAGAACGGCGCAAAAGGTCAACTAGTACTGAATAGATCACCTCTTCATACCACCCATGGATCAATGCAACAGTGCATTAAGCACTGGCTTTAGCGACAGAGCTGGCTCATAAAAGTATTGGTAGGCTACCCTTGGTTTTCGGGCAAGATCCAGGTCGGTAGGAGGCAGAAACCAACAAGTTTGCGTAGATATTTCTGTTCCTACACGAAGTCCGGACTGTAAAAATTATCGTAATACCGGCCTCGGAGTCAAAACAGATTATCATACCACACTCGCACGATAGCCTAACGGCAAGAAATAATTTAGATAGAGTTAGCGACATCGAAGCATAGTACTTAATGCTTGACCTGTTTGCATATTGTGGAATATGAAAATAACACGATGGACGCATTGTCATCAAGCGTTTAATTGTTTAATTTGACCCACAGGGTGAGCTCTCGTGGCTTCCCTCAGACGCAAACCTATATTTTACTTAGGTAATGACTACAAAATAATTGGGCACAATTTGAAAGCTGTATAGAGTGAGAAAATGAACTCACTAAAGGACGGCAATTGTGCGAATTTCTATTTTGGTTGGTTGAATACCGAATGCGGACCCATTCGGATGGCAGGAGCTTCGCGTGATTTGAGGATATATCCTGGTAGAGTACATGTCTGCATTAATCAGATGAGTACGTACCAATAATAGTGTCCAGTGATAAGAGGTCAACTCTGGAATTAGGACAGAGGGCGCTCTTGCAGCGGGTTCCAGGCCTACAGAGGAGTTTAAAAGGTAGCAAGTCGGCTTTATATAATGTGGATTAAGGCACAGGAGTCTAGCACTGCTTGGAGGGGCTGGAATTGCCTGCAGCAGAATGGTGAGGGATGACCGATGACAGGGCATTCCGACAAGGAGCATCAAATTCAAGGAGGGCGTGAGGGCGGTCTACTGATAATGGTAATATGGACTGATCAGACACATGAACCAGCATTTTCGAGGTGGGGGGACTGGCGAAGACGGCTGCTATGAAAGGCGATGGTGCACACTGGACAGTGGAAGAATTCAAAAGTGAAGATAAATTTCATACCCTGTTGAATAAAAGAGAATTGGTGCGGAGAGTCAGGATTGGCGGCAGTTTGCGGAGATGGCACGGGAGACATCAACAGCTGTACAAGACAACCGGGGTCATTAGTTTCGCATCAGCACCATTCTTTTCCCTTCTCACTCATCGTCTTTCCTCCCTGCTCGTCGTCTAGAACGTCTAGCACGGCCTACTTCCTTATCGTACCGTCCATAACTCCTCCTTCCTACGGTTTACGGAGTGCCCTAGTGTAGTCCCGAGAAGGTGAGTCCTGTTGCCCTGCTTTTCATTTCTCTTTCTGACCCGTATCTATTTCCCAGTCTTCTAAAACCCATATTAATCACCTTCTTCACTACTCTAAAATACGCTTGCCATGTCTCAAAACCAAGGCGACATCCAAGAGCGAATCGCCGCTGCACGTAGAGAAGCTGAGAGTTTGAAGGAAAAAATCCGAGCGAAACGAGAGTCTTCGGCAGATACGAGCTGTCAGCAACTTTTTCACTATGTTAATCTTAAAATGACCATTGTTCGTCTATCTAGTGCGTGCTATGGCAGCTGAAGTTGATGCTCTACCCCGCATCGTAATGCGCCCAAGGCGCGCTCTTAGGGGCCATCTTGCGAAGATTTACGCTATGCACTGGGCCGCCGATCGTCGTCATCTGGTCTCTGCTTCCCAGGATGGAAAACTCATCGTTTGGGATGCTTATACTACTAACAAAGTCCACGCTATTCCCCTGCGATCCAGTTGGGTCATGACCTGTGCTTACTCACCATCCGGCAACTTCGTCGCATGTGGTGGTCTCGATAACATCTGCTCTATCTATAGCCTAAACAACAAGGACGGAACCAGTGCTAAAGGCGCCCGCGAATTGAGTGCTCATTCTGGGTACCTTAGCTGCTGTCGGTTTATTAATGACCGACAAATTGTGACAAGTTCGGGTGACATGACCTGTATGCTTTGGGATATTGAAGCTGGCGTTCGTGTGGTCGAGTTTAGTGACCACACTGGTGACGTTATGAGGTAAGGATTATCGCTATTATTTTCTCTTTTATCTCCTCACATTTGAAATTAGTCTCTCCCTGGGACCGAACCAGAACGTCTTCGTTTCCGGAGCCTGCGACGCGACTGCCAAACTGTGGGATATTAGGACAGGTCGTGCTACTCAGACATTTACAGGTCATGAGTCAGACATCAATGCTGTGCAGTGCGTATTTATCAATTATTTTCCACAAATTATGGTGGGCTAATGATATCTCTTCTCTCAGATTCTTCCCTAACGGCGACGCATTTGCCACTGGTTCTGATGACGCTTCATGCCGTTTATTCGATATTCGCGCTGATCGTGAATTAAATGCTTTCACACACGACAATATCCTGTGCGGTATTACATCCGTTGCTTTCTCCATCTCAGGCCGTATTTTATTCGGTGGATATGATGATTGGACCTGCAATGTCTGGGACACCTTGAAGGGAGAGCGTGTTGGCGTTCTGACCGGCCATGAAAACCGTGTTAGTTGCTTAGGTGTCAGCATTGATGGCATGGCTCTTTGCACCGGCAGCTGGGATAGTACTCTCAGAGTCAGTTGCTTTCCCTTCTTTTTCAGGATTCTGTATTGATTTTTCATAGGTTTGGGCATGAACATACTCCTTTGCTTTGTTTTACTTTTTTTGCTATTCCTTCTTCTATAGAAGAAGTAACATTTTATTCTCCCAGTCAATGTCTATTGCCATTGGGCCCTGACATCTTATGTGATCAATCTATTACTTACTTGCGAAGGCCTACAAGATGGAAATGGACGTTCGAATCGGTCTTTACTGGTGTTTTAGCTGTAGCGCTCGTTAACTTGATACCACTGCTTTTTCTTCCATCGTGGTTGATATATATCTTTGATTACCCTTGTCTGCTCATACCTTCCTTGCTTTTTTTGCTCTGTTTCTTCTGTTTATATACTGGTCAATCCATTTTTATTATTACTGTATTCACGACACGTCAACACCCCGTGACGGCCATCAAAACTATTACCTTCCGTTTATGGCAGTTCATGCATAAACGCGATATTCTGTCTCCTTCAAGTTGTTGCGTTCTTTCTTCAAGTAGCTATATAATTTGCCTGCATGTCTGAAGAAGACCGTGCAGCGAAGGCAGCAAGAGCCAAGGCCCTGGTATGTTGCACTTGCAGTTTGCTGTTGAATTATCTGTTGAACTGCCGTCATCACTGAATAGCTCAAGAAACGGCAGCAGAAGAAGGCTGCGGATTCAGCAGCTGCTGTAGCTGATTCGATTGTTACATCACCAGCGACTCCTCCAAGAACATTTTCACCGGCCCCTTCGGAACCCATTGAAACAGACAACCGAGATCTGGGAGACGTGTCGGTGATGCCCAATAAGGCCGCGGTCACGATGAAGGTGCTAATTCTCATTTATCTGCAGCTTTTCCAAGGGCACTCAGACACTTCGTGGCTGTCCTCGTTGCCCCGGGTTGCTTCACCTCCACCCCCAGCACCTCATGTTGCACCCCCAGCACACCGTGTCTATGCAAGCCCTCCCAAACTTGTCACCGTTTCATCCGACCTCGCTGTCGAGTCCATCTCTCAAGAAACAAGCGCTTTGCGAGAGAAATTAGGCACTCTTACGAAAGAGAATGAAACTTTAGCAACCACAGTGAATCAATTAAAGGTGTTTGAAACGGGTAAGTTCGGAGTTGTATTAAAATATTGCTGAATATTGAAGGCTCCTATGAAAGCTGCGTTGCAGGCAGAAGCCTCCCTTGAAGCTGAACGCAAGCATGTGAAGGAACTTAAGGAGAGCTATCAGAAATTACAAGATGACTCCGAGATTGCCCTTCAAAATGAACACCAGACCGTTGCTTTATTGGTATCCGAGAAGGCACATCTTACGGCCGAGCTACAGCGGCGAGACGACCTTGAATCACGTATGATGACATTTATTAAATTTACCGTATGTCTCATTTTAATTTGGCAGAGGTTGAGGGGCTGGAGAATCAACTTGAATCGGAGCGGAGCAAAGCCAAGAACCTGGATGACCAAGTTTTTAGACTGAAGAAAGAGGTACAAGACGCGAGGCAACGGGCAAAGCAGTCCGAGCTCAAGGAAAAAGAATTATTCGAACGCTGCAAAGAACAGGTCAGAGAGTAACGTCCTACTCTATAACGAATGTTATCTGGTACTCAATGAAGAGCCTTGAGTAGGAGCGTCAACTGCAAATTGCTTCCACAGCGGCCGCCGAGGCTCGCAAGGAGGCAGAAGAATCGCAGCGAAAACTTCGCGAATTGGAAGAACAAGTACAGAGCGATGACCGTGCGGAACGTCTGGAGGCCTCGCTGAAAAATACTCAAGACCGCGCGGCAGAACTAGAATTCCAACTAACCAAACTCAAACAGGTACTTTATATCAGACAATTTTTCTCAAGTACGCGATTAAAGAGTTAAACAGGTTTGTTCATCTTTGAAGTCCGAAAGGGATAATCTCGAGTCCACTGCTGCTGAGAGCGCAGCAACGGAAGCGAAACTCACCACACAGATCTCTGAGTTCCAGAATGAGATCACGAAAATTCGGCAAGAACTTTCCACAGTCAAGGAGGAGCGAGGTTCGCTCTCGCATGAGCAATCACGTTTGCAGCAGTTGACAGAAGCTCATGAAAACACGATCAAAGGACATGAAGAGAAGCTCGTTGCTGCCGCGTCATCTATATCTGGCCAGACCCGGCAAATTCAAAGCATCCAGGGCGAACTCAAGAATGCCAACCGTCGGGCTGATGATGCTGAGAAAACCCAAAAAAACCTGCAGGCAGAAGGCACCAAGTTGATGCAAGCTTTAGATGAAATGCGTCCGAAGATTGTTGAGCTCACAGCTGTCAAACTCGAACTCAGTGAAAAGATTGAAAGCTTGGAACATACCATCCAAAACCGGGACGGTGTCATATTGCAGCTAGAGAACGATCTCGGAGAAGCGCGCGACCAGAATGAACAGATGGAAGAGGTTTGGAAGCAACGTCTGACAGAACAAGAAAAACGGCATAAGGAGGTCCAGAATGGCAGCGCTGATATTCAGAAAGCGTACAACGAGTTACAGGAAGACCTAGAAACTACGCTGGCTAGTCTCCGGAATCTTGAATCTGAACGGGCTAATCAACATCAAGAAGCCTCTCGGCGTCTCGAAGAGATAGAACACCTTCGGCATTTCTCACAGACACAGGGTGAAGAATTAGAAAGCCTGCGACGGGAACTGGAGGCTAGAAAGAAGAGTCACGTATGTTTTGATTCATATTATCTAAAGCCGTTTTAGTTAAATCTTTGTTATAGGAGGAGGAACAAGATTTCTTGGAGCGTACTCAAAATGAAATTGAGACTCTTCGCGCTGAAATTAGTGCTCGAGACCTTGAGATCGAGCGCCTGCAAGAAGTCGTCAACTCTCCCACCAATTCAGATGCACCTCACACTCTTGATGATGAAATGCTTTCGTCTATAAGACAGCAACATGCGATGGACCTCTCAGCCGCTACGTCGCAGATCCGAGCTCTAGAAAATACTATCTTCGATAAGGATTCCCTCAACCATTCCCTGCAAAAGCAGATCAACGCATTGGAGGAGCAGCTGTCGCAGCTCCGATCGCATTCTCGACTCGGGGTACCCTCGCGACCGTCCAGTCGTGCCATGGAGCACGACACTCGCTGGTCTTCTTTACATTCTCATCGGTCAAACCAGCCCCCACCGCTTTCTCGTACCATTTTCGATCATGCCATGACGCCGGAGACTCTGCATAAACGCCAAGTAAGCTTGAGCATGCTCAAAGCACGTATTGAAAGTGAAACGACGTCCACCCCTCCTTCTCGAGTACTTTCTCCGGTTCATTCTGAGGGTCGTTCACACAAGCCTTCTTCCAAACGTCCATCGACGCCGCATCTGCATCGACCACAATTTTTGGATGAATCACACGTCTTTTGGTGTCATTCATGTCAAGGAGATCTTGTTATATTGTAATAAAAAAAATCCTGGGTAGTAGTAATGTCGAATATAATTAGTTACAGGCTCTAAATTATGTACCAAATTCGTCGTGAGATGTGATTCAAACCTTCCTGCTAAAAAGTCCATTCGTGAGAGTCATGTCAATTTTTCTCATTTCAGAATAGACCCTGGCGCTTGGTCTTTAAATTGCGAAGCCTTGAAAGTAGATCCTGCAAAGCAAGGAAACGTCAACTCTTCAGTATTTATAGTGAAAAGATAAAACTAACCTCCACTTCTTCAGCGCGCAAGGTGCCCCTCTGATGTTCATGCTCAACGCCACTTTCGATGCTCTCAAGCACGTCATTGACCAACTCTCGGTAATTGACACCGAAGAACTGAGTTAGTTTGGCCGCTCTCCGCCGTCTGACTTGGAAAGTGGTCACTTCCGCCTTGGGTGTGGTGATGGTGAACTCTGAACTGGCCAGTGAGATCACGGAGGTTCTAGCTGGAAGGGACCGGCGGCGTTCCGACTTGATGGTGGAGGCAATGGACAACTGGTGGTCCATCCGGGTTGAGAGGTCGTCTTCGGGCTGAACAGGCGATGGGGCCTCTGTGCTGTTCAGATATTGATGCAGTTCCGCAAGAGATTCTCTGTCATCCTGCAGAGGAAAAAAAAATTAGAGGCTTCAACACAGAGAGTAGTCGAAAAGGCTTGTGTACTTACTCGGTCTAGGATGTCGTTCAAAGAGTTCAAAGAGTGTTGGTAGTGTGTATAAATCAAGGAATGTCGGGCATCAGGGGTCGTCAAACGATCGTCATAGCCTGAATTCTCGTAGTCCTTTGGTAAGAGCTGTTTGTTAGACTCGGAGGTACCAGGACGACCGTTCTTTTTCGCCTTGGTCTTGGTATAAGAGGATCGGTTTGGATTCGAGTCTCGCTCAAGAGAAAAGGTCAGTAGATCGTTGATGAGAGGTGATACGGTAGGGACGGGCGGCAATGATTTCGCGGGGGGCAAGGTGGACGGAGAAGGGCAGTGGCGTGTATGATATAGGGTGAGAGGGGGAGCAACACCGAAAACCTGTTACAGATTTGAGATTGAGGATGTGATACAAGAAAATAACAAAAGACAAACCTTTTCCATTTTCTGGGCTCTCCGAACATTGAGGGCTTTCTCCTCCTCGTCGAGTTCCTCTTTGACTCTGTCGAGATTCTCTGACCACCTGGACGGAGGCGCAGTCACCGATCGGCTCCTTCTGCGCCTCAACCAAGCTTTACGAGTGCTCTCGTCGCCTTCTGCGGAAATTGGCTTGCTAGTGGGCGACTCCTGAGGTGGCGGTAAAGAGGATTCGACATCATCAATACCGAGAACGAGGTTGACTGGTACTCGAGAGCCAAGGAAGCGATGCAGCTTGGCCAGCCTCTCGCGTTTCCTGTGGCGCTCATCATCAAGTCGGTCATTGACGGAGAGTATGGACATGGTTTCAATAGACTGGCTGGGGATATAGAACGAGGATGCTCTTTCTGCGCTGGCTTGATGGAGGAAGAGGCTGGAGCCTCGTCGTCTGATAAATCAATAAAAGAGGTCGGAGGGCTTGGTCTAATTTGGCCTGGAGGGCGATTGGACAGGTCACTTGATTTGGTGGAGTCTCTTGATGGCGATGAAGGTTCGATGCGTGGGCTAACAATACTCAGGAAGGAAACATCTTCAGGGGTGGGTGGCATTGAATGCCTTCTATGATTAGAGAGGTTGAATGCATCGGGCCTGGGACGCAATCTAGAGCGAGGACGTTGGACATCATCGACGGTGGAAGCACCGTCTTTGCGCCGGGGTAGGAGAGATGAATTTGGGTGGGCTGAGTCCTGCTGAGCCATGGCATCTGCACCTGGGGTTTGACCAAAAACGCGAGCGAGTTTGCGGGATTTCCTGACCAGATCAGCGCGTTCACCTACGTCGAGGAAATTGGTTGTAGGGGGCAACGGGATATCTGCGGGCCCCTCAGACTCGTAGTAAGTCTGACGGGTGGGGGAGCCCCTAGGAGAGGGCCTGAGCTGTGGACGATTAAACATGGGCTTGGGGGTAGTGGGGACGGGGGGTCTGGGAGAGCTGTCTAAAGAAAAAGAGAGTAACGAAGGAGTAGGAGCGGAAAATTGGATAGGGGAAAGAGGTGGATCGGTGTTGCCATCCGGAGAAAATGGGGCAAGATTAAATTCAGGGTGTGCCGGCGAAATGATTTCCATGAAGGATGAAGGACGGGTGATATCATAGACGGGCTCGTTGTAGAGCGAATGCGGATGGGAGTGTGCGGAGCTTGCGGGGTAGACTGTGCTCGAGATGCTGATGCGCGGTTCGTGCTCGAGCGTGGATGCCGGCCCGTGCGTCGACGACGTGTCCAGCGAGGACATGGAGGATCGCTGTCCGTGAGAAATCAGGGGGCGACGACGCCAGGTCTCCTGTTGCATATCAGCTGCTAAAGGTTAACGAGGGCCGGCAGAGGGTAGAGCAGCAACATACCGGATGAGGTCGCTGTGTTTTTCTTGTGTTTTGCCAGTCTCCCCTTCGCACTGCGAACTCTGAAGAGATTCTGGGGAGCAAAGCTCTTTGCAGCAGCATGTTCTTGAACGATTTCCCGTTGATTGGATGGCGACCATGGCAGTGCTGCTTCACTTTTTGATCCGTCACGGGATTCCATCTCCAGCACCTCTTCCAATGTCGGTGCTGGATTGATGTACGGATTTGACATCTTTTCCTCTCCCACACTGTCTTCCTCTCCACTCCCCACCGTCTCCCTCAGCGGCGAACGCGGCACCCGACTCTCTCCCACCCGTCTCCGAGGCGGCGGCGGTAGCCCAGTCGAGAACTCTGGGCTAGGCAGCACGCGCTGCGGCGACAGCGGCGGTTGCCCATATGTTTCTGGTGTCCCCGGCTCGGCCCCAATTCCCCTCGTTTTTGCACGTTGTCGTTCCTCGTGCTCCAGCAGCGCGTCAAGGTTTGGTGAGATGATCAGCGAACGCGGCACGACTGACCCCTTCCTCCCATGTGCTGGCGTCGACCCATTTGGATTCAACTCGCTCAACGTGTTTGTCTTCTCATCGTCTATCGTAGTAGTTGTCTTTTCCAGACTCATCTCTCGCTATTTCTTGATGACACCTGTCGATGTCTTACTGTCCACGACTGTACACATGGCCACAGTCAATACATCTACTCCCATGTAAAAAGGTCAGAAACTGTGGATACCTAGGACAAGCCGTCCAAAAACTCTGAATAGAAGAGCAAATCGTGGTCAAGAGGACGAGCTTCAATCTGCTGAAGGAAATATACGTGATGGACACCGTGAAGCCTGTCTCCTCATGTCCAAATTGATGGTCTCGCTTCACACATGAAAGATGCTGTAACATTTTCGTTCCCCCGCACCGCAGGCCTCGGATGTCAGGACCCATTTCCCCTTTTTCCTGCTTCCTCCACAGACTCCCCGGCATGTTACCGAGTCGAGGCTTTAGGCTACATAAAACTTGACCTCCTACAATAATTTCTTTTGATAGGTTACAGGTACTCCCTGCATACGTATTATGAGAAAGGGTTGTTGGTCCGCATGACAACATCAATGAACATGAACATGATTCATCTGTCATTTCATCCCGCACAAACCACACAAACCCGTGTGTGTGTCCTTCGGTGGGTTCTCGACCACATACCGTGAAACATGCATCATTTTTAGTTCCAAGACAAAGCTTAAATAATAATTGCAACAATGCTAGTATGTATTTAATGTACAATGTAAGTAGCGATAATCGTGTACAGATATCATCAATGCAAGTCTGCCAATGACTGGAATACAAAAACCTTCAAGAGGGCGTGTGTATTCGACGAGGAGGGAGTGCAGGGGGCACTTTTGTCTGAGGCAGAGGCTCTGCCGGTGGGGACGGAAGAGGTTCTAAAATTGTCTCCGGCACAGAAGGTACCTCGGTCGTTCGTGAGGAAACAGACTCTGTGGGTATTGGGTCATTTATAGATCGTGAACGAGTGCTCTCATTCCTTTCTACGATGCTCTTCAGAGCTTCCGACGCAGATGGAGAATCAGAGCTGACAATCGTCGCAGGTCGAAGCGCAGTAGTCGACCGAGGGGGTAATGGCGGTGGTATCGCTTTGACAAGTAACCGTGGAGGACTAGAAGACGGCGATACCGCAGGCGTAGTATTATCCTCAGCAGGTTCATTAGGTAATTGGTCTTCTGTGGGTACCTGTGAAGGTAATTCAGATTGACTGTGAGCTTCTGCATCCTGTCCTTGGTTATTTGAAGGTGTCTTCCACAACCGATAAACGGACTGAATTGCTGGGTTTTTCAACATGGTATCTTGGGACGGCGCCGGAGGCTGCGGTGCAACATATCCCATAGACTGCACTTCTCCGCGATGGCTAGCGTGAATACCGGGTATCGACATAGTCATTGCCTGAGGCTGCACATGGATCGGCTCTTGTCTGGCAGGTTCAACTGTCTCATCTGGAAGGTCCTGAATGTCAGTCTGAGTTTGTACTCGACTAATCGAGGGTGTAGACTTCTTCGACTTGAGACTAGGTGCTCTCAATCGCGTGCCGGCTATTGATGGAGGGGTGCTAACTAGTTCAGAAGAATGATCCGCCCCATTGAATAACGTGCTCAGACTAGCTGGTGTTTTAGCTGTAGGCGTTGCAAGAGAGGAAACGTCCGAGTGTCCCTCTAAGTGATGATTCCGTTCTCGCTCCTTCCGTTCTGCCACTGCGGCTCGGACCTCTGCATAGCTAGTTCGCGCCTTGTGAGCAAGCGCACTGGCACTGTCCGATAATCGTGAAGTCGAACTTGGCGGACTTGTTCCGGTGTGAGATGACTCCCCAGAGTCAGAAGAAGCCGCAGCATTGTCTTTCTTGAAACCGCCCCAGTTGACGCCCCATTTACGCATGGTCTCTTTTGCCGTATTACTGATAGCTTGTTTATCCGCTGCCTTTGATTTCAAGGTCGAGAAGAACGAAGGAGGACTAGGCGAACGAGGGACCTGAGAAGCATCCGAATTTTTGCGAGGCGTGTTTGGGGTGCTCTTTGGACGAGGTACATCTTCTACATCTTGTTCCACCCGTAAAGAAAATTGCGAGGACGATGAACGACGAGAGGAAGAGGGTTTAGTACTTGTCTGCAAAAGACTTGTTCCTGATCCACCGTTTACTGCAAGTTTCGGCGTCACAGGTCGCGGGCTGTCCGGCTTTGGTGCAGATTGGGAACGTGGTGTAGTTTGCTTTTCAACTTCCACCGTACGACCGCGTGCTACGTCAATCTCGTTGTCATTGGGCAAAAGGTTCTGGGCAGAGACGGAAATTTCCTCTTCGCTTCGTACAATAGCAAACCAAGTGTTCCGCCGCGAATTAACGGGTGGCGCATCGGTCAAATTTTCCGCCGCACTTGATGGAACGTCGACTAGAACAGAGGCAGTACGTGTCATGTTGACGCCAGAGTCCTCTGCTGGCTTTAAGGTTGCTGCTGCATCTTCAGATGAGGTGAGTTCAATATCAGGTACAGGAGCGGATGCAACAGATTGAGCGTCTTCTGAGGGCGAAGGAACGACAGTTGTGGGCACAGGGGGCTTCCTATAAGCGTCGGACCAAATACCGCCGCGGTGTTCATGGCCAGTAGACTCGAAGAAAGCAATGTCATCCATGTTAGGCATTACCACCGATTCTTGAATCTAAATGCATGTCAGAAAATTTTAAATACCAAATTAACTTGGGCTTACAATTTCCCTGAACTTTGATTCGATAGTACTTAGAATCATACTCCACGTGATTTGGCGATCACTGACAATAGGTTCTACCTCCAAGACCATCCGTGGTGTTTGGGTGAAAGCATACCAGAGCCGACTGCTAGGTGGGCGCTTGACCTTAACCAGCAGATTGCCTTCTAATTCCTTGAGCACGGCAGCTAGTACCAGTTTCACATTATATGGCTTGAATCGTGCGCCGAGGTTGATGACGGCCGTCGCTTCGACAGTGATTCTAACTTCGCCTTTATAGTGCAGATGTACTTCAATAGATGCATCGCCTTCTTTTGTAAGTTCTTTGAGCATAGGTTTGCTGAACATGGGTGCTCTATTGCCAACCGAGACCTCGGTAACTGCTATTTCTGTAAGGAACGCCGGGCGCTTGACTTTAGAAAGCTTCTTCATAAGCCTGGAAATGATGTATGACTCTAAATTCTGGGTCCGGTAGTAACTGAAGAACACGCGTCCAAGCAGTGCGTTAAGCCACCGCATGGGTATAACATCAGGCTGTTCGTCAAGAGTAGAGACCAAGTGGTCCATGTCGGCGGGGTCAAAGACATCACTCAAGGGCGCCAGTGTGGGTCTCTGCGCTGGTTGTTCTGACGCATGTATGAGCGCCAAGTACCAATCTTCCATTTCCACGTTCGACCGCACAAAGATAAACCAGGGAGTAGACCGATCCAGTACTTCTTCTCTCGCTTCCTCTTTCCTTTTCTTCTTCTCCGCCTCCAGCGCTTCTCGTTTGGGGTCTCGTTTTTTGCTTGACGTAGACGAAGTATCATCCAAATCTTCCCCCACAGTCATTTGTTTCGTAATACTGGGCAAACCACGAGTTTCGGAGGCTCGTGGCTTCAAGCAGATTGCATTACGTTTGGCAAAGAGTTCTCCATCAGGTAATCCCTCTGGGAAGACGACAACTTGATGGCCGCTGAGCTCGATGGCGGCCTCGCACTCCGACATGTCCTCGTCCTCGTAGAGGTACAAAACCTTTCCCTTTAAGACGACATACCACATATCCTTTGGGCGGGACCTTTTGGGATCCTTGGACCGAGAGTCCAAGAATGACCTAACGAGAGTGACATAGCTACCGTCGCCTGCGGACTCCTCGAATGTCCGTCGCATTGTCAACCATCCCTTTCGAGTTCGGCGCGTGTCCTTGGTTTCAATGGCAGGCGGTGCCGCCTCTGTTCCCTTCTCTCCGTCTGCATTGCTTGTCTCCCGCTGAGCTCTGGCCTTCTTGGTGACGTCGGGATCCCCAACAGGAACAGATGTATAGATGGTGATGAAAAGGACAGCAAAGATACAAAGTGGAATGAACGTTAAACCTCCGATAACATATGCATAGAATAGCGCTCTTAGCATTCTCTGGGGAGATTGAGAAAGAAGTGAGTGGCGGCCTGAAACGGGGGAGCTTGGCACGGTGACCTACGTCACACCCAACATTTACACGTGTCCGTGACATTCCCGTGTTCGGCGTTAACTGCATGCAGTCGTCGTAATCCCTGGTGTAGGCTTGTTATGAACCCATCGTATCTATTTAGATGACACGAGGATGACCCCACAAATGGACGGAAAAGCCCTTCAGGAGCTTTCTGGAGAGATTAAGAGACAGGACTGCTTTTCCTTTAGATCACGGCTTACATACTTGATTGATTAACACGTCTCGCAGTGCAGATTGAACTGTGAAAAACGCGTCGAAAGCGAAAGATTGAAATTATAAGTGATTCCTGGTCCTGGCTTCACCGTTAATAAACAAGACTTGCTCATCACTTCGATGGTCAATCACAAAACATTGATTGCTCCCTTCCAGCCTCATGGTATTCAATAATAAACATCCGACCCTTCGTTTGACTGGCTCCTGTGTAAATTTAACATCCCCAAGTGGTAATACTCTCATGGAATGCTTCCACTTTATCTTCGACACCGCAAACAAGCACATCGGTCTACTTTCGCTCAAACCAATTCCAACTGAGTTACGTGTAGGTAGGCTGACTGTGGCCGTATGGTACAACAAATTCTACATTATAAAGACTTGATGTAGAAGATTCTGCCATACCAGAAATTCTGGTCTCTCGCCAATTGCAAGAAACAATCTCTCTAACTAACATCCATTTTACATTTGTCCAGTTCGACGATGATCTTCATTGAACACATGAATATGCATCCAGGAACAAAGGTTGTTGAGCCACGTTTCTGATATTCGCAAAACCGCTATCGATTTTTGTGCATACGGTGGGCTCCGTGGATCCTTCGTCTGGAGGGCATGGCTCTTGAAAAAACGCCTTTTTTGGCTTGTTCGGCCAAGCTAGGCAAGATAGCTATCCAATGTCCATGTTGCCATTTGCATCCATTTCGATGCAGAGGCGTATGCGAGTCACGGATCATCGGAGGATGAATTTTGTTGAATACAGGATGACAAGGAACAGCAAGACGATGTCCAAAGGCGTAATCCTGGTAAGGAACGAGGCACGAGGTTTCTCGGGACTGCGGTGGCGATAATGTAATTATAATTGACGGAACTGAAGGGTGTGGACTCGGAATGACAAGTGGAGATAGTATCTTCTTGACGAATCAGCGCCATGCAATATTGAATGAAAGGGAATGAACTTGCAGGATGGGATGCTTTCCGTCGTTTCTTAGGTGGACGTGATCGAGAAGGAAAATGCATGGGGCCGGGTCCACCACTTTGCGACAGAGTGGTCGAGTACTCTTCATTCAATAATCCTACAGGCTACAGCTCTGAAGTTCAGCATACTCTGGAGGAAAAAGCGATTTTAAAAGACGCACCAGAACGTCATTTAGAATCTCAGGACCCATATGGCGAAGTTCGAGGTCCAAAAGTAAAAGAGCGACATTGTTAAAGTCTCCACTCAACGTCTTCTGGATGCTTGCACAAAGCGGCAGCGCCTGGCCACAAACAGTGGCAATTCGGTGCCAAGGATTCTCAGGAATTGGAAAGAGGAGAGAGCGCAGGGCATACAAATCAACGACCTAACATACAACAAATCACAGTTAACAAATGTGCACTCGTGAAGTGTCGTGCATACCAATGAGCTTTCTTCATCTTCATGGTCTGTTGAACAAACAGTCTGCTGAATTTGTGCGTCTACTAATCCGCGAACTGCGCGCATTGAAAAGCGAGCCAACATTGTTGTAAGTTCATAGAGAATTGATCATAGTTGATTTAAGTATGTTCTTGTCGATAGCAGTTGAGGGTCTGGGTACAAAGAAGGACGACTGAGATGCATGTACTCGTTGTAGACGATGTGGGGTCGTCTGGGGGTTGAATGCAAAAACAGGTGGATCGGCATCCGGCTACTATCATTAGCGAGAACCGGTTATGATTGATCATGGATCATGATCGACATCGTCGGACTCGAGCCTCACTGCTAGTATTAGTAACACCGTTCAAACTCGCGCTATGCCTTGCTTGAATTTACAAATCGAACGCCTTATCACCTCGGGTCTGTTGATTTTCTTCCGACTTTTTGCAGGCACTCTCCAATGCTAGTTCCTCTCTAGCATACCCAAAATTCGGACACTTGGCTGCAGAACTGGAATCAACAAGGGGACCATGACTGCGTTGTCATGATCAGGTCACTCTTGAGCACGACGCTCCTGAGTTCTATTGAGAGAAAGTCGAAACAACGACTAGTTCGGCTTCTGAGATGCTTCGAATATTAATAACGAAGCAGTGATTTTCCCATGGCACTCAACAACCTTCTCGTACACGACCATGGCGGAAAAAAAAGCAGGTAAATTCAGCAGAACGATCTGCACATTTCTTTCACTCACGGTTGCAATGCGTGGCAGATGGATATCGACCCTACTCTGATGATCCTTCGGCAAACTTATGGTCGACATATCTGGTCATGTCGGAGAAGTACGATAGTGCATTGGCTCAGGACTGGAAAGGTGATATGGATGCCATCCTCATCTTCGTGAGCAATTGCCCATCGGAATCCTTCCATTATGGCCTCATTCTTCTTCCATCCAGGCAGGTCTGTTCTCAGCGAGCGTAACAGCCTTCATCATTGAGAGTTACAAGACATTGAATCCCGATCCAAGCGTGATCCTACTAGCGCAGATATCTCAACAACTTGCATTGATTGGGAATGGAACGCTTCCCGTGGACCCATCGCTGTCTCAACGTGCAATGTCAAGTCAACAGAATTCTTCACCTCCGTTATCATCTCTGGTGTGCAATATATTATGGTTCCTGAGTCTGGGCTTAAGCTTAGCTTGTGCTCTTTCCGCCACACTCATAGAGCAATGGACCCGCCATTACCTACAAGCCATAAATAGCAAACCTAGTCCCCAGGACCGTGCTCGGTTAAGGACATACTTATTCCAAGGCCTCGAAAGGTACAGAATGCCAGCAATCGTGGACGCCATTCCGGCACTCCTCCACACATCACTTTTTCTCTTCTTTGCTGGCTTGATCGCATTTCTCACTCCTATCAATCCCATCCTTGCGTACCTTATCGCTGCACTACTTGCCTTGTGTTGCATCTTGTATATTCTGGTCACTGTTATCCCTGTTTTCGACCTTTCTTGTCCCTATTCAACCCCTTTATCAAGCTTATTTTGGATCCTCTGTCGAAAATTGGGCCTCCTTCATCGCTATGATGTTGGTGGGAACAAAACCCCGGTGCTCTCTCGCATGTCTGAGGCGCAGGAGCAGGAGGCAACGGATATCACTCCTCAACGAGACCGGCGAGATTTCGAAGCGATGTGTTGGTCGATAAGTGCTCTGCGCAAAGCACACGAAATTGAATCATTCATAGAAGTCATACCAGCTGTGATTTCCGGTCTAGACTACAGTGCTAAATGGCTCATGGATGCACTGATGCATCATGACGATATATCCGTCAACCTAGGCTTTCGCCTTCCGAGGATTCTGGCGACTTGCGTGGGTCGACAACTTGATCCAATAGTGGCTGAAAGGCGAGCCATTACGTGCCTCAAGTCGATCTGGTCCTTGACCATGCTGTCTATCCCAAAGCCATCCGGCTCCGAACCAACCCCGTACCGTCGAAATCTCAAGTTTAAAGAGGATGCCTTTGATCTGTTTCGCGCTGTACAAGCATATCTACCTGCTGTTAAAGATTATGTCCTATCCGCATCAGTTGTTGTGGCAAGGGGTTTGATGGATATGCAACTCGATCAAGTGATGGCACTGGAAGAGCAACTGTTACACCTGCTGAAATTTGGACAGCCCAAAATCTCCAGCCTACATAACGAACCTCGTTACTTATCATCCGTAGAAAAGGAAAGGATCCTCTTGAACCTTAAGGACAGGATGCAACGCATTAACGACCACATTTCTCAAGAAAAAACTTTGACGGCTGCGCACCCTCACGTTATGATTGAAACTGCACTACTTCTTCAAAGGCCTCTTGTATCGCTGGCAGCAACTCCCATCGCAGGCATAGAGAACGACTTTGTCTGCGACGTTCTTGGTCACACCAAGGCTTTCAAGGTTGCCCTCAATCAAGCTGGCTTCAACCTAACTTTAGAATATGTTGCTAATATCCTCGATTCCGATTCCTTACCTCATGAAGCCTTTAACACTATCCGTCGTACGTTTTTCAGGATCAATTTTCAAATGCCAATATCCAGAGCGTCTCAAGAACGACTAGTAAATTATCTCGAGGAAGCAGTTGAACACACATCCTCCTGGACTACGAGACTTCCGCAGAGCATCGTTGACGTTCTTTTGGGACTCACCCGTGCGTTGACAGAAATGACTCTAATCCGAAGGGCCATTGCGATAATAGAAAGGCATCTGCAGCTTACACCCAGCGATGCAGCCCGTTCTTCTTTAGTCATCCTGGAACGCGCCTTGCCGGACGAAGTTCGTAATTACCAATCGGTTGAATTTTTGGGATCTCACATCTACGCTGATGCCAAACCTAATCGGAAACCAAGGTCAAGGGCGAACACAGTGGTGAATTCATCATGATCAGGTTTGCAGGTGTATGCCAGACAACATCGCGCGGGTGCTTCGTGCCTTGCTACCTCGTCGACGAAAAGCTTTTATTGAATATAACTGCAGGTCTGTTCAGATTTTCGAAAGGCCAGGCTGCTCGGTATTCAGCCTTGAAATTTTAAGTCTCGAATCTGGCCATCTATTTTTAGACCACTTTATTGAATAGGCGCCCAATGCTTCAGCACAGTTCTCTCGGCCAAGTCCTTTAGGTCCTAATATCGGTACCTTGTGTAGAGTACGGGAAAACATGAGTAAAGTGCCAATCTACCAATCAAAAATCCCCCTCCAATATTATTATATATAGATAGTCCGCAGTGATTTGATGTCTGTAACTGTCGTTGAATCTTGATAAGGACGCAGACGGCATGGCATATCTCATGAGGGCAGGAACTATAGACTCGAGTAGGTTAAAGAAGCATTACAGCCCTACATAAATCTATGGATAAAATGAAGTGAGGGTTCTATTCTAATGTATGTAGTCCAAAGCGTCAAGTTCCGAAGATGGTCATATACGATTCACAACGATGTCCGTCAGTCCTTCTAGTGCACGTCTGGTATCGCTATCCGGAAGCAGCTGGAGCACTTCCCGTGCTTTATTTGCATAGCTCTCCGCAAGAAGACGAGTCCGTTCCACACCTGACGTCCCCTGAGTGTATTCGAGTGCCTATCAGATATATTATCAGACCAATTCCTGGAATATCAGGTCACAAAGCCCCTTACCAGCGCGATATCCCCAGGCGACGTGAGATTTCGTTGGATCAGAGGCAGCATTCCAGGACGTTCCTCGCATGCGAAAAGAACAGGACCGCTTGCCAATCCTGGACGAATCTGCGTTAAGTCTGCAGCATCCTCCAGCAACTAATGTGGGGGAAATTAATGCCTGTCTTTGGGCTATATTTGCGCCAGACCACTTACTTGATACGCAATGCCCAGATTCCGACCGTACGCATATGCAACTTCCTTCCAAATGTCATCCTCTTGCGAACCTCCGAGAATAACAGCGGAGCGAGCTCCCTTGGCCATCAAGCTAGCTGTCTTCAGATATGTCTTCTGGAGATAAAGCTCCCACGCCGCTGTTAGACTTATAGGTCTTGTATAAGACCTTGCTCAGGCGTCCGAATTTCGTCCATTGATAAGAACTCTCCTTCTACCAAGTTCGATATCACGCTGGCGACAAGCTCTACAACCTCACTTTCCCCAAGGCGTGATAAGGCAGTACTGGCGCGTCCTAATAGGAAATCCCCTCCAAGAATCGATAGTTTATTCCCGAAGCCTTCTTCCTCTTCTTTGGAACCCTTCGAGATAGTCTCATGAAGTAAAGACGCGACATGAATCATTTCTACGATTTGCGCAAGTCGTATTTGCGTTGGCAAGAGCACTGGTGGGGAAATAAGGCGTGGGTGGATGGGAGTTTTATGAGGTGAGCGAGGTGGCAATGTGGGAGGTTGCGCCGGTTGCTGCAGGGGAAAAACAGATTCAAAAGATTTGGTATGGTCAGGCATACTATGATTCCACTCGTTGAGGACATTGGAGAGCTTCAGAGGGCGGTCGAATACCTCCGATTGATTTGAACTGGATTCATACGTAGCATCCCAGTGCTTCAGTTCCCAATGTCGACCCAGACCATTCGTGGCGCGTGAAAATAGTAACACAAGCAAAGATCGTAACTGTTTTGAGGGATGCAGGAAGTAAAACTCAGCCATACCGGCTAGACCGGGATGTGCAGAACCCAGAAGGTTGAGCATGTTTTTTCGTATGTAGGTGAGCTCCGGGGCGACCAGAACATAAGGA
Organism: Gymnopilus junonius; assembly: GCA_015501075.1. Classification (NCBI taxonomy): domain Eukaryota; kingdom Fungi; phylum Basidiomycota; class Agaricomycetes; order Agaricales; family Galerinaceae; genus Gymnopilus; species Gymnopilus junonius. The sequence continues at coordinate 87,973 of JADNYJ010000007.1, read as the reverse complement.
TCTTGATGTTTGCGTGTTTTTGGTGGTTCATGTTGGTGTATTGGAATGGGTTCTGGTTGTGACCGTGTTGCGTGTTGCGCTAGTGCGCTGAGTCGTTGGGATCTCGTGACTGAGGCTGGCGACAGCGACCTGGATATTGGATGGAATGTTGCAGGTCGCATAGTCTGAGTATCATAAATAGGAAGGGAGAAGAAGGGAAAGGCGGCGTCGCGCACGCGAACGAGGTAAAGCTGCGAAAATTCCCGCGTGCTCATGAATGATATCATCCATTTCCCTTTGATCCCCTTCTGTTACGGGGTACAACGGCCTGATTACTATGCCCATATCCATTACTAAATAACATGTGGTATCCGTAGCGTAAAAATTATAATGATAAAGTAGTCTCGAGACAAGTTGAAGATACCTCCGAGGCATTCCCAAGAGAGCACAGGCATAAACTGACGTCGTGCGAAGGTTCAAGGACAGGCAAGCGGACTCATGGATGCCGGGGAGCAGGAGATGCGGCCGCAGTCGTCGATGGAGTCAGCTTCGAAACGGTCATGATATCCCGAAACTTGGTTAGAGGTTTGGCCAGATGTATAGCAAGAGCCTTGCCCTGCAGACGAGGTATTCCAACTCTACGTCAGAAGAGAAACGACGGTAAAAGAGGTGGCGGGACCTTGTTTTCAAGTTCTTCCCACTCGATAGCATCGGTCGCGTTTAAAGCAAGAAGCATAAGAGGTTCGTGCTCCTCTGAGAAAACTTGGTCAATACCATCTTCGAAGTCGACCACAGGAAGCACAATTATTCGTCCGAGCTGGCTCAGAGAAGCTCGTTAGGGTGAACAGTGGATGGATCCCATTTTGGAATCCTCACCTCGCTGTCGACCATTCCGTAACCCTGCTGCCTTGTCTCCTGCCAGACCTCCCCACATAAGCCGACAATAATGCGGACCTCATCCTTGGGTCGAATAGGCTCGCATGCGAAGGAGACCAGTTCTCCCGTTGGGGTGAGTAGGGCAGCTGTATGCAAATGAGGAGGGGATAGAACTTGTGAAAGAAGAGTGTGCAGCGTTGAAAGCATCAACATCTTTCGCGACCGACTTCGCGAAAACGACGAACCACCCGTACTTATCACGTGAGATGACGAGAATAAGATTAGTGGTGCGTACACTACTTGTTACATTAAATATCTATATTACTATTATTTTAGATGTGACGACCGGAAGGCATCCAGCTTGTTCACATCTAGCACTGCAACCTGTCGTGATTCGAGGGCCATGGCAAGTCGGTTCACCTCTTCATGTTCTTGCCAATCGATCTCATACACGCCAGGCTTTTCAGGCCCAGCAAACCACGACCATACTCGATTGTATGACTGCAAGAATTAGAATCAAAATCACATGTAAGTCGCGCGACGAGAGCGTGACTTACCCTTGTGTGGTACAAATGTAACCACCCGTCACCACTCCCAGTAGCCAAGAATTTACCATCGGGGCTAAATGTCAATGCGTACAAAGGTCCTTTGTGGTCCTTGAAGACGTGGAGGCACTCCCCTGTCACAGAGTCCCATAATCGGGCTGTCATGTCAAAGGAGGACCTGAAAAAGAGTATAACTGGTCAATTTTAGTTCAGATACGTACAGCTAGCTTCTTACGTCGCTAGTAGCTCGTTTGTTCCTGCCGGGTGGTCAACACACCACCCTACCGTGCTGACCGAATGCGTATGGCCCTTCAACGCCACATATTGGTCAGATGACGATAGGCCAGGGATCATATCTGCTGCATGACTGATATTATCAACTTTCCAAATGATTGCAGTACCATCATCTGAGCAGGATGCCAGTCTGGTACGGGAAGGGTTGACTCTTATTTGGTTGACTTCGTCCTTGTGTCCGCTAAGAATACGTCGGTCGACACTATCAATATATAATGAGAGTCACCTACTTGAGAGTCTTAATCGGCTCATCCTCATCTACACGCATGATGAAAATATTTGCATCGGCTCCGGCACTGGCAAAAGTTTCGTCATTTATCCATTCGATGTCCAAGCAACAGTCTAAAGGAATGTCAGATATCTTCCATTGGTGTGATAGAGAACTGAGACAGACAGCCACCTTTATGACATCGGTATTGCCTATGGAGACGCTTTTCTTTGACATCCCATAAACATGTTGTCCCATCCAAGCTTGCTGTTAACAGCCATGCATCGTTTTTAGAAAATCGTGTGGAAAATATAGGGCCCTTCTCAATACAAATCAAGGGCAATCAGACACCATGTCAACTGAGGTGTATGCCTGAATTACCTGATGCTGAGGATGTGAAAAGTACACTGCCCCCGTATTTGTGCAGACGCGGAGGACGGAATCGTAAGAGCCGATGGCGAGCAATGTTCCGTCTGAATTCCAATTCAAACATGTAAGATCACCCTGAACAGCTTTGGATACAGTCTCAACAGTGATGGGCTCTCCAGGCGGCTTTGCAAATTCCTGGGAGTTCGGAGGAGGTGGGTCCGGGAGATCCCATAAGTGAACCACCGAGTCTTTTGATCTGGAGAGACCACACGGCATAAAAATCTGAAAATGGTAATTTACAAAATCTGCTTACCCAGTCGCCAGTAAATTATGCATCTTAGGATTAAATGCACAAACGAACACCTATGGCAATTAGTACATAATTTGTAGACTAGTGTGGATTGCGAATACCTCTGTCTGATGTTTGGGAAGCAATAACACGACCCTAGGATCTGTTGTCGAATCACCAGGCCCTTGAGGTCGGTTTTCCAGCCTCGAAATTGCTCGAGGACCTGGATAGTACCAAGGGTCGAGTGCCGTATCAGAATCTTGCCACGATTTTGATGGTGTGACTGACAAAAATGTAAGAACATAAGTGCGTTGTTCATGGGTGTATTAACACAGATTAACGGACAGTCTGAATTTGTATCAACCTCCATGTCAGTTGAAGCAGTTCTCGCGCGCTTCTCTACACGACCATCTATTGGAATAGGTGACGTTTTCCGTTTCACACCAGTGTCAGATGCAGGAATAAGAGCTTGTGATACAGTATTTATCTCAGAGACTTCCATGCCATTTCGTGTTGGTCCCGAGTCCTTGGGATGCGTAGACAGCAGAGCAGGCGCGGGTGATAGTGCAGAATTTATACCATGAGTAGGTATTGATGTCGAGTCCCCAAGTTCCATTTGTATGTCTTGTACAGAAGTTATTGCGTCTTGGGGTGATTCCAGAGAACAGACATGGGGTTCAAGCAAGGAAAAGCCGCTCTTGCAGTTAGTCGTCAGTCCATCAGCCCGCCAGTGAGATTCGACTTCCAGATAGAGCAGTGCTTTGCTGAGCAGATCTACGAGCTCTCCTCTAGGAATGTGCTTTGAAAAGAAGGGAGAATTTTGCAAACGACCTTCATTTCGAAGGGCAAATGCGGAGTGGTTGAAGCCTGCGTAAGTAGGCAGACAATGAATAAGCTTAAAACAGCTAGGACATATTTATTTACACACCGGAATCCTGAAAGTAAGAATATATGAGACAATTTATCTCGTCTGCCGTAATAATAATGGGGGCAGCAGTCATCATGGGCGCACGAGCTCGCCACGCTCCTCGACTATCAGCGCACAAGTTAAAGTACGAAAATGACCTTTGGTCACGAATGATGGTCACAGAAGCCGGGTTGTTTGGCCCGGATTGGTCCCTTGCTGAAGGCCGAGCAGCCGAGCTATCTGCCGATGTCCGAATGACATATTGGAGCATACTCAGTTCACTCTTGACTTCCATCCACTCAAAATATGGCCGACCAACAGAACCATCATAGAGAAGCGGATGGTAATAGGGCCAATGGTGATGGAACAAGGTTACAAGATGTTCTGGCAGGTGCATATCTACCTTCTGCTTGTGATCATTTGCACATAGCCGAACTGAATTGGCATTGTTATCTCTCCAGCCCTGTTTTCTGTGCAGTCAGGAAATGAATCACAGATGACCACAGATGCGCAGGGCAATACTCATATGAGGGTAACCGAACTCACCCTGCGAGATTTGGCACGATTACTTGGAAGTGGAAGGGGAGGCGATTCGCGAATTTCACGCCAACACCCGCATGTAAACGACGATGGCGAAGACGACGAGGACTACATGACTGATGACGACGATATGTACAGTCATCACCAACGGACGCGAAGCCGTCCATTATTTCCTCCGGTAACAGAGCCCCAGAAAGAGGGACTAGAGTTGCTTGCAAGTGGTGATTTTGGCAGGGTTGGAGTAAAGAATCGAACAAGGAGGAATAGACGCAACATTGCGAGGACTGTGCTAAACCAAGGGAAAAAATCAGTCTCTCTTTCAAGCAGAGAGGATGTCCTCACTGTTCGTTCGACCTTCTCACCACTATTACTCATCCCTAATCTATTTTTATCTCAGAATCTTGTACCCAATACCAATGGTACCACGGTCGCGACGTACGACGCCAATATGTATACAGCACAATTTTCTGGCGGTACGTGTTTGCGACTGTTGCAGAATACACTTTAAACGTTAGCTTCAGACTCGTCATTTTATTATACATGTGCCCAAGGTGAGTTAAACTTTTTTATTCGAGCTTTTAATTATTCACCACAACATTGCTAGACTTCAAGCTCCACATTTTTGACATGAGGGCGCCTTTAAAGCCTGAGCTTACGCCTTCGGGTTCATCACGACGTGCAATTCGTGACGATGTAAGCCTTACGACGCGGATGCCTATCAGAAAAGTGGTACAAGGACATCCAGGTCGATGGACCATTACTGACGCAAACCTGTCACCAGATAACGAAAGGTATAGGTTTTGTTGCACATTTCGATCCAAGCCCAATTTACTGACCTTATCTCCAAGGCTGATCTATTCCTCTATTGTAAGTGTGTTCAAAGTCCGAAATGATGATCATGTACTTTTATTCTGTTAGACCCCAACAGTCTACATGACCAGTACCTCTCCCGATGGGAGTTCAGCTCAAATTCCCATTCCATTTTCTGATCCCACTAGTAGGCACACACCTTATTTTGGTTATGGTGATAGCTTTGGCATCTGGAGTTGCAGATTCTCTGCTGATGGCAATGAAGTTGTTGCTGGGGGAAGTGGAAAGATTTTTGGTGAGGTTCATTGTATGTTTCGATACCCCTGGGCTAAACCCGTGCATCAGTTTATGATCTATTGGCCAACAAAAGAACGGTCAAAATTTCGGCGCACACGGACGATGTAAATAGTTGCTGTTGGGCAGATACAGCATCGGGTAATGTTCTTGTTAGCGCGTCAGATGATACATTCATCAAAGTATGGTGAGAAAACACCATTTTCAACTTTTTTTTTGTCAGTTATTAATTCTCTCGACAGGGATCGCCGCTCCCTCGGAGAATCACGCAAGCCTTCCGGTGTGCTAGTTGGTCATACGGAAGGGATCACATACGTGTCTGCAAAAGGTGATGGCCGATATGTTATTTCAAATGGCAAGGATCAAGCATTAAGACTCTGGGATTTGAGGAAAATGCGATCCAGTTCCGAATTCGATGAGATTGAGCGGGATCGGACATATTATGGTATTGCGGAGTTTGATTACAGGTGTGTTCATTTTGTGGCCAAAAATTGTAATTGGGATGAACAAGATCTTACCTTCTCGTAGATACCCTTACTACCCCGAGCCGAATTACCCAGCGCACCCCAAGGATTGCAGCGTTATGACATACCGAGGCCACAGTGTGCTTCGCACTTTAATACGCTGTCACTTCAGTCCAGTAGAAACCACTGGCTCCCAATATATATATTCTGGGTCTGCTGACGGAAAGGTACACGTGAGTACGAACTTTCACTTCTTTTGTGACCTTATTTCATGCTTTGTCTTGCATAGATATGGTCTCTCGATGGACGGATCGTACAGGTCCTTGATCGTTCCAAGACATTACCAGCCACCTTCTCTCCTTCTGGACGGGAACCTGAACCACCGAGCGGAATGCGCATACAGAGCTGTGTACGTGATGTTAGCTGGCATTCTCAGGTAGATATTTTTTTGCATCAGTTGCCTTGCGTTATATTGACCAAATCAAATGCTCTAGGAACCTGTGATCATGAGCGCTGGATGGGAAAATGCCCATGGAGGGACAGTTATTGCGAGGCATGAATTCAAGGGACTGTTAAAATTGCCTGGTGGGTTGGAAGACTGGGTGGAAAGACAACGACAAGAGGAGAGTGAAGATGATAGTAGTGCGCCGCGGAGATCTGCTCGTCTACGGGCGGCTGCACAAGGCCATGCACAACATATGCCGGGATCCTTCTACGAACCCGATGAAGATGATGAAGACTTTTGATTTAATTTTGATCTCAACTGCTAGAGCGCTGAACGTTGAACAGCCATCACTGTCAGTTGTACATGCGCATATACCGTTGCAATATCCAGTGTAATATGTGGATGTATTTTGTATTATAACACGATCGATGACCTGTTACTCAAGACACCTCAATCTGTATAGTGTGAAACTTTAGCTAACATACCCACAAAGTATCCCACACGAGCAATTTTGAAGATGCGAAACACCAAAATACTTCAGAGCTTCGGAACAATCCCATTGGCGAGCTGAATTCCCGTCATTCCGGCTTGGAGAACCATCGATAGTGGGTTCCAATTATATGCCTCATGTTTGTGGAACAGAAGCTCGGCCACGATTTTGTCATAAAGGTATGCCTACGTACATGTCGTAGCATGTGGATGTATGCAGTGGATTCAAAATGCCCGAAAGACGTGTTTGATGGCAGCTTGCCGCATGGAGGCAGTGGCCGCTTCCTACACTTACAAGACGCAGTAAAAGAGCCAAAGAGGACACAGTCCGATGAACCCTGCCAAAGAAATCAGAGATCAACCCTATTCAGATGACTCCAAATGAGCCTGCAGCGCAATACTTTAACTGAGCGGTGTTGCCGTGCTTCCCGTGTACTGAACTGATCAGCCTGATATAGCTGTTTCCAGGTTCCTCTGACAGACGTTTTCGGTTCTGCGATTGTCCTGCGATCTGGGAGAAAAGCCCATCTCGGCAAAAGCTTAGCGCCCCATCGTCATCCGCCGCAGTCAATGGTGACCCAAGTATGGCCATCAACGGCGTGGCGTACCTGATCTCCTTTGTCTAATTATTTGATCTGTATAACACATGTCCCTTGTGGCTGGGCGTTAGGAACTCTGAAGAACTCCTCAGATCTGGCTCCAGCAATACGTGATTTTGATAAAAGGCTGCCAACCATCGCCATCCCATGCTTCCCTTTTGCCCCCCATAAGCCGAATACTCAACTGGACGTCTCCCTCCTGGACATATGAACTGGCAGGGCAGCAACAACCCCACACTTGGGTACAATTCTCCACAAGCATTGCACGGTCATATGAACTGTTCGTGTTGTGATGAGCCATCTGGCGAATCGAGTTCTTCCGCATACGCGAAGAACGCAGTCAATAGGTACTCTTTGCAGGCGGGCTCTCCCAGTGATCTCCCCGACTTGTATTACGACCAAAATTGGCCTTCCCCCAATTCGACTACCTCTTCAAATGTGATTTCTACACCTCCTCCCGATTGGCAGATGCAATGGTATCAGACCGAACCACCGTATATCTCAAACCATACTCAGTGTCTGCCCCTACAGCAAGGAATTCCTTATTATCCTCGCCAGGTGGTGCGCCCCACCGTCCCGCCGATTAATACAAATTGCAGTTCGAAAAGGCGTATTGTTCTGCACTCTTCCGTATACTTCAATCATGAGGACTGCGGTCCACTGCAGCAGGTCTCCGCTTGTTTTTCGCCTCATACCCAGCCATCTCTTGATACGTACGCCAGCCCAATTTCTGGCCGTCCTTCGCAATCCACGTTGACATCGTCAACTAATTCCCCATACGATTTACTATCAGCACCTCCTCCTTATCCGCCTCACCCTCCGCTGAAAATTCATCAACCGCGTCCATTTCGTCGGATACCTATCGTCTCGCTGTCAGATTTAGCATCTGCGTCTGAAGATCTTTCTGTTTCACCTCACTCAAAGCGGGCCAACCTCAAAGATGCACACGGGATGCACGTCGGACCTGGTTCCCTTTATTCCACGACATTTTCCGGAGGCGTACTACAATTGAGCACGCAATCAAACACGCAACCCTTCTATACAGCAAGCGACGGATACAGATCCGGATTAGCAGAAACCCCAAAGAGTAAGGTGATTGCCTGTCCTTGTGGATGCGCAGAATCATACACATTTCACTAATGAATTGGCATCCCGGTCACACATTTACGCGATTATCACCTTTAACTGCTACTAAAATACACTATTGGAGGCGGGTGCTACAATACATTACAAATGGAAGACCACGTACATCACAAATCAAGACACTGACCATAAATAATAAAGACTTTGAAGTATGTATCACAGGGAGAAGTGGTGAAAAGGTATCGCAGGTTTCGCCATGACCATAAGATCTTGAGATTGCAGATACAGGCGAACGTTGGAAGAAAAATATGCTAGCCGGGTGTAGGCTGTGGTGCGTCTTTAGAACAGATCGAGGAAAAAGTTTAACCTCTGTGGACACTGAAGAAATACCAATATCAAGAGCCGAGTCTAGGGTTTTTGTATTGGTAATTGTGCCGGGGCAATCCAACAGGTACTTGTATACCTATTGTGTGCGTCGCGCTATCAGGTCGCCTAAGAGAGATCAATTTTACAGAGGTAGCGACGGAAGGCCTTCAGGACAGGACATCCCAATGTTTGCGCCATTTGTCAGAGAAACGTCGTCAAGCGCATCGCAAACAGGATGATAATCGTGGACAGACATGGCTGGTTGACTGGGATCGAATTCATCTGCAAACCACTTTCGAAGATCCAATGAATCCAGCGACAACGGAGAATCAATCGTCGTCATTCTCGTGATAGTTGACATAAGTTTCGGAGGACGGCTAGCACGAGACAGAGGGTTGACGCGATCGAGACGCGAGCGGGACTTTTCACTTATGTAACTGTTGTAGGTTCCAGCAGCCTCCTCGAAGGCTTTTGATATGTTGTTGTTGATGAGATCATAAAGCTCACTGCGTTCTTCTGCAGTCAAGAGGCGATGCTCGTCCATAATCGTGAAGGAATCCAGACCAGTGACACTACTCTCCTGAAACGGTTGCTGGAACTGCACAGGAGAGCCGAAATACCCAGTTATAAAGTCGTCTGGAGATGGCAAAAAATCTGATATGGTGCTGGACTCTGCATTATCGTCGGAGGTATCACAAGGCATAGAAAACTGAGGACAGGGCGCAGTTGATTCCCATTCAGTATCCGTCCCAGATAAAGATGTCACAATACCAGCGTCAGGTTCAACAGAGGCCAGGGGCATGACTATCTTAACCTTAGAAGAAGAGATAGAAGAGCAGCGTATCCCACGACGTTTCCGATCTTGAGGTCTAGTTTGCTTTCTTGCGGCCCGGCCGCGAGGTTTTGTGGATAGTAAGGTTTCAGTTGAGAGAGAAGAGACAGATTTAGAGACGTCACAAAGAGAGAAATCAGGTAGAACGGTTGTCGCAGAGGTCTATGAGTTTGTTAAATATATGCTGAGGTCGCCTTGTGGGTTATCGACCTACCTGGACTGTATGTGTTGTTTGTAACTGTGCTTGGGCCTTCAATGCTCGCCCTCGAATCAAGTTCGTATGCTTATCTTCCTTCGCAACTCGTAAACCTGCAAACATTTGGTCATTACATGAAAGAGCTTTCAAGCGGTATCTTCACCTCTTGAATGAAAGTAATCGTAAATGTGTCTTCGGTCAACCTGGTATCGCTCTTGGAAGTCCTTCCTGATGGCGAATGTCGGCATTTTAGCACCTGGAACGATAAGCGCCTCCATTTCGGCGACGAGGTCAGGGCCTAGACGTATGGCGAGACGCTGCGGGTTAACCCTCCGCGTCTTGGGGCGGCCGTCGTCGGGGAAGTCCCATATGGCCTCATCCAAGTTGTCTTCCAAGGATTGGCGATTCCGCTTCCTTATAGACGTATTGCGAGACAAATTTTCTGAAAATCCCATGCCAGATAAGACTTCATACTTAGATTCCTCCTGCGGACTTGGAGGCGTCGCCATAGAACGTCTGTGTGGACACTGCTGTAAAAGGAAACGCAGAGTGTATACCAGTAAACACACACGCTCCTTATCGCATCACGTGACACGCAAGATAGTGCTTGAACCTTAATGAAAGTTATTAAAAACAAAACTTTAAAGTAACAAGAGTTCGGACACTGACACCCACCCACTCAGCTAGCAAGCTTAGAGCAACTTCAATTTGTCAATGTAAATACCATGTGGCCTCCAAATCCTCAAATTACCCCATAGTATGCAATGTGAATGATGATATCACTTAGTTCGAATATGTATATACTCGGGCGTGAATGATTTTCTAGAAATACAAACTTGCAGCAAATACAACTATCGAAAAGTGAGAACAGGTTACTGTCATAGATAAAGCACGTACTGTCTCGTTTGATTTTGATCTGGGCCTCCTCCATCTTCTTGAATAGCTCTGCATCGCCTATTACTCGTGCTGCGTCCCGAACTTCACGACAGGTTTCATCCAGTCGCGTAATGACTCGCACAATGGTTCCTTCAGCAACGTCAGTCAACTCCGTAATTTGCTCAAAGGGCTAAGCATGTCCACAGGTCAAAGGCAAAATAATACATGTGTAATTATGGTACTTACCATGCCTTTCGCCCATTCATAAACCACTTCTACCAAGCCGAACTTAAGATTGGATCGGAAGTCTTCGACTGCTACCTTATGATAATCTTGGATACGACCAACTCTGTCGCTGATAGCTATGATAGCATCCCTGCCGGCTTCGAGCTTTGGAGATAACAGAGGTTCGATATCTGTTTTCTCTTGGAAGACAAAGCAGGAGAGGAGTGCGACGACTTCTTCGGGTTCGTAGCTCGCTAAGGTATTTTCCAGAATTAACTCCGTTAGAATGAGTTCATTTGCTGAATTTATCTTCAGCCCTGTCAGCTTAAAGTCGAAAAATAAGTCAGGCAACTCACCTCGCATGCAACGCGGCCTTTGAGTTGAATTGTTGAGTTCTCGTCTATAAATTTCAAATCTTTCAAAACAGAGATCCTTTGTTCATAATCGGGGATAAGTTCCAGATTTTGATCCGATATGGCAAGCTTGAGATAGGCAATATTTGCTTGCAGCACCTTTTGACCATGTACAAGCCTGTACTGCATGGAATGAGTTCAAGATACAAATGACATAAAAATGACATTACATGATCGGCGTAGTCAATGCATGATGTGCAGTGGTTAACTTCTAGACTTTTAATGAGATAATTCCGAGTACGGAGAGTCTCTTGAAATTCCAGGGCACGGAGACGGCTCCAGTCGACCTCCGAAATGTTTTTCGTTCGTGACCAGTCTTCAACAACACTTTTAAGTGATGCGATACCCTCATTCATGCGCGAAATGAGGTATCTGTCCATGATATCGTTGACTTCAATCTGTATCCATTAATTAGAATTGTCCTCTTCGACATAAGATGTATGGCGAACCTTAATCATGCGATTGGTAACCATAACAATGCTAGAGAGAGGAACCAATCTTAATTCATAAACGCCGAAGTCAATGAACAACGAATCGGGCGCTATTGGCCATAAAGGAGGAACTGCCTCTGCGTCGACGTCTGTGACAGCATCATTCAGGATTCAACTGATTAGTATGAGTTTATGGTACACTTTCCTCGCTTGCCGCCTTTGGTATCAGGATCCACCCAAGCTAAGACGAAGTATGTTCGCATTTTGTTCAAAATCCCGGAGACCGACGCCGCGACAGGTGCTTGCCTGAGAACGACAGCTACATTGCTATCGCGAAAATGCTGTCTCCATCAGCAGAGCAAGAGCTAATCACTTGTAAAGACGCCATACCCCATCCCGTAGAATAACAACACGTCCTGCTGAAAGTATTTTTGAACCCTGCGGGTGCCCTTGTGCTATATCTAACATCTTCTGATTGTTCGCAACGATATCCTTCGTCTGATCATAATGAAGCTCGATATCAGGAAGACATTTTGGACAACCAAGTCTTGGTAAGGTAGACAGGATTTTTTCGCTCTAGGCGGGATGAGGGTTGCGAAACGGAAAAATGGATAAAAAAGCTAACCTCTGCCACCTTCTTTTGATGCTCTGGTAAAAGGCGCTGAGAAGAATTTTCTGAGAAACTCCGCTTGATCATCTCTTCAACTCTCAGCGCCTCCACACGTAAAAGGTTTAAAATCATGTTGTATGTTAGTCTGAATTGAGACGAGAGCTTTCCGGGGACGCCGAGCATCATGGTTTGTAAGATTGTTTGCTATGGCTCTTCAGTAGGCAACGCGGAGGAAATGTTGAAAGAGAGTACCTCTGGAAGGTTGTCATTAGCAACAATTATCACAGTCCCCGTTGGATCCAGACCACGCCTACCAGCGCGACCCGCCATTTGCGTGTATTCCCCAGGTAAGATGTCTCGGAAACTACGGCCATCGTGTTTTCTAATACTGGAGAAAACAACACATTTGGCCGGCATGTTGACACCCTAGGGTAGGTCAGACACATATAATAGCGCAGCATACTTTTGAACACACCATTGCAAAGGTTTCCGTCGCAAAAAGGATTTTCACCAAGCCCCTAGCAAAGAGGATTTCAACGAGCTACGAGTAAATGAGCACAAATTTAATTCAATTGACAATCTCGGGTACTTCTTTAACGAGTGGAAGAAGGCCTCCGTGATGTATCCCAATTCCACGGGAAAGAAGGTCCCGGGTTCGCACAATTTGAGGAAGTTTTTTATCCGAACCTTGCGGCGAGGAATGTAAATGAAGTAGGAAAAGACGTGGAGAGAGGATATCAAATCTACCTTTCAACCTCGAAAGTGCCTTCTCTACAGCAACATGGATTTCACTCTTCTCTACCGAAGTGCACAAATCGACATTTGTCAACGTGGCGGCGTTTTCTTCACAACGTTTCTTGGAAAAAGTGAAGACCACAACAGGCAGCAAATTCTTTTTACGCAAATTTCCCAACAGATGAACATATAGATTTTTGTCGACCCCAGTGTGCATTGTTCTGGGAGGGGCGCCACTGCTACTGCCACCGCGCCCAACCGGAGTCCCGCGACCTCCACGCACACCACGCTGCTGTCCGCGTGGTGGCACTGCTCCACGAGCACCAACGCGTTGTACTGGAGGCAACCCCGCAGCTTCTCGTTCTTTGTCCTGCTTCCGCCTCAAAGCTTCTCCAGCTTCTTTATAACTGTAAAAAGAGCCATGAAATGAGAGCATGAAGACTGGAATAAGGTTTGCCTACCCTTGAGAAACGAAATTCCGTTGGGCATCAACAATTTTATATATCTCACGGCCAGCATAGAGATAATGTTCCAAGGGCACAGGTCGCTGAGGAGTGGATATCACATATATGTCCTTCTTTTTGGTTCTCCTATAGTTATAGTAAGTACAGTGGCAAATAACAATTAGGTTTAAAGTTCAGACCCAACCCAGTCAGCGAACTCTTTCGTATTGGGTACTGTTGCTGAGAGTAAAATTATGTTGACATGATCTGGCAACATAATAATCACTTCTTCCCAAACGACGCCTCTCTGAAACAGATTCAGATGATTATGCTGAGCAAGCTGCATTAACGTACCTCTGCATCGTTCACGTAATGGACCTCATCAAAAATAACAAATTCGACATCCCGAATCAAATCTGCGCCTTTGTAAAGCATACTTCGCAATATTTCCGTTGTCATCACCAAACAACTTGCTTCAGGATTGATCTGGACATCCCCAGTTAAAATTCCAACAGACGATGCCGAGAACGTCTGCTTAAAATCACGAAACTTTTGATTTGACAGAGCTTTGATAGGCGACGTATATATGGCTCTAAGAATTATCACTCAAAAGGGGTTTATGATATGTTGGTGTTGATACATACCGTGTCATGTGTTTTTCTGCCAGGGCTATCGCATATTCCGCAACAACAGTCTTTCCTGCTGAAGTGTGCGCTGCCACAAAGACAGAGTCCCCCATTTCAAGATGATAGACGGCTTGTTTCTGAAAGGTGTCCAGTTCAAAGGGGTACTGAGATGGGCATGTCAGTGCAGGAGCATGCGCTGAATTGGAGGGAGCCGACCTTGTGTGCCATCTTGGGTACAAGCTCGTGGAAATTGCTCAATGGTGTATTGACATCTATGACATGGGCCCAGTCACGTTTCTGCACAACAGACCGCCTCATCCGAGTTTTGATTCCAACAGGTTTTAAGTTTGACCTCTAGATGAAAGGTTTATGTGTATGAGGAACCTGTATCCCAACGAGCAAGGGTTATGATCACCGAGGTAGGCAAAAGACTGTCAACATCCTTCTGATCCAGTGGGTTGTCAGTATATTCATTTTCCTCCTCAGTTTTTGTCTATCAGAGCATTAGGTCAACCTTAGAGTTATACACTGTGCGATCTTACCTCCTCGTTCTCAGCTTCGTCAACTACCCCAAGATCTTTCTCAATGGCCACCAACTCTTCAACTTCGATAGTATCTCCTGGTAGATGCAAGCCTCTCTGAAAACCGGGGGGCACAGTCTTGAGACCTTTCAAAGTTTCCTCGGGCACTTTTCCATTCGACAATTCAATAGATCCATCCTCGAACCCTCCCGGCCAGAAAGGCACATATCCAGATTTTCCTCTTACAAAATTTTTGCTGGGTCCAGGGGCACGAGTCAGAGAAGTTGATGTCGATCCAGTGGCTAAATGGACTGATGGGGTCTAAGATTGGAAGTATTGACCGACACGAAAATGGTGATCATGAAAGTGTATCCAACCTCTGTATATCCTATGACTCTCCCATCTAGCCCAGCACGAATAAAGGATAAGGTTGAGGCAGGTGCAGGTTCTGATTTCAGAAGATCGGGGGCGGATATGACATGGTCCCAGTGTCTAATCAATAGATATGGTCAGTACCACGTCTGGACAGTGAATCACGCTCGAACACTTGATAAGAAGGCAACCACTGGTCGAGAAAACTTTGAGGAGGCAAAAGAAGTGCCCTTTCTAAATCGTCATAAATTTCCGATGCCGATGATGGAGAAGCCAATCTCAGTTGCTCCAGGATATGTGAAGCATCTTCCGGCCTTGGATTTATGATTTGATCCACGACCTCAAGGTGGGATTCTATATCCATAGTCGATGGAGAGCGCAGTCTTTGAACAACGCCGAGTCGCGTACTTTACTCAAACTCTACTTGTAGCACACGGACTCGGATGCAATCATACACAGTACGCACAGCCACCCCTGACTTGTCATCGATTAATCAATCGTGCTATGTAAGCCTAGTAGGGACCTGGGAGAACCAAATTCGAAAACGCTATGCTATTCATTATCATTGACGCTAAAAAGTTTTCTAATATAGGCACGAATTATACGAGAAATTTTTATAGAAACATGAGTTCATAAGTAATTCCAGATGCGCCCAAACGCACCCCGACTTGAAACGGATCCTAAAAGCCTTAGACCGACGAAGACAGTACAGCTGAAGACAGCCAGTGCGCGTCCTTTGTGATCTGCGACCACCTCAACGTATTTTCTTACGGGCATACACACATTGTAGTCTGGTGAATTGGGGTGTTTGGCGCCTGTTCACTTCTTGTACGGCATTAACTTCCAATTCGTTGATGACATCTTCCGGAAGACCGCTACCTAAGAGAAGAGGCCTACCGGAACGAAGGAATGTCTATAAATTCAATATTCATATCATATACGCGTAAAAGAGATGAAAGGGAAGGTACCATAACATCGTCCTTCATTTTCTTATAGAAAGGTTCCATTTGCTCAGTTCTAGCAGAGCGTGGGGGAGCGACGACAGGCAGCCAAAACTCTCGGTACTCCACATCCTCAAAGAGAGGATTACTAGAGACCCAGTCATATAGGTATGTGGCAGCGTCTACATCACCACCTATATTCTTGATGGCGGCTTGCATGAAAGTCATCCACCGCGCCCACCAGGGCGGTCGAAGTTCATGAGTGCCCATTTCAATGCGGCGATGGTCTTTGTCATATATATGGAAATCGAACTCCGATACGTCAACGAGGCCACCAGGACGAAGGACGTGGGCAATCTGATCGATAAGACGGTGGTAATCCTTTATCTGAAAGGTAATGAAAATGTTCAACGATAGCAATTGGAATATAAGATCACAACTTACTCCTGAAGAAATAAGCCTGGCATGTACAACATTAAAGTCTCCGTAGAAATGCTCTAAGCCGAGATTTACATCATCCACCTCACTTCTGTATATCCCAGTTAGAGTATTTCGGGAAAAATCTGGACAGCTTACCGGAGATTGGGTGGCATTATCCTGGAGACGTACGGTACATATGAGGACTCTTGTATGGGGAAAGACAAAGCAAAAATAACATTGACTCACGGAGATTGCATCGGTATCAAATCCACCGCAACTGCACTACAATTAGGGAAGTCGCGAGCAACATCCATGATCCTGCATGAAGATAGGTTACTAGGTCTTCTGGTCCTCCCATGATGAGTCAATTACCAGCTGCCACTACCACAGCCAAGGTCTAAGCAAGCCTTGATTTCCCCTGGCACATCATCCGCCATGACAGATGCCATGGGCGGGACATACTTGCCGCCCATAACTTCCACGAACATTGAATGTTGTTTGTCTTAACGGAGCGATGTTAGATGCCATTTACATTCAAGAATTTATAAGGAATGAACCTAGTCGATCCAGTTCTTCCTCGTCCGCAGGAAGACGGTAAACATCCGAATAATTATTGAGATTCCGGCCATATTCCTGTCTATAGATATGTGCTTGCATCGATTCCGTAACCGAAACAACCGAGACAGGAGATGCCGAGCGCATTGAACGATCTACTTCGTAAGAGGTCATGGAACTAGCGACGCTCCCGGTAACGCTGGCAGGGGGGGTTGATGCAACGGAGAAGACATCGCTCTCAGTGTCACTGTCTATATCCATGGGGGTGGTTGGAATTGCAGTTCCTTCACAAGATGAGAATCAAACATAGACAAGAGTCAATTGCTCTGTTGTGTCATAACCTTTATATCAAAGCCTGAGGAATAAATCGTGCAAGCAGTGGGCCGCGTGCGAGTCGAACTCGGCGGATTTTTGAAGACGCCCGATGAAGAGGAAAACGTGGCAACGACAAGGAACCCACAATTTGGAGGTGGCTAACTGAGATCGAGATGGCATTTTTTTTTAGCTCCCAAGCGGAATATGAATTCGACCCTGATAAGCCTGACGGCATTAATTGTCCCTTATCCTTTTCCAGACATGACCATTGACCATGCTGTCCTTTAGGATTTGCCTCGACTAAATATTTGCTCAATATGGTTTTTACGGTGTTCTTTATGAGCCTTTATGGTGCCAATAAGCCAAATTCGGCCAATCCAGAATCGCATTCACACCGGCACATATTTCTATGACTCGGATCGAATGGTTGGCCGGCTGGGTGTCTATGGAGGGGGGCAAATTTTCACGCGGAACTCCTTCTCGTCCAAGTAGTGCTAAGTATGCAGGTCGGAAAATATTCGCAGATGTTTTTACTAAAAATCAGGACACTGATGTAACTTGGAAAATTAGAATCCGCCGGGAGCCTGACTCGGGTAAGAAGTACTTGTTTGATCTGAGTAGTGCAAGCGAGGCACTAGACCTCTCTTTTTTTACAACGGATCAACAGTGCGTACTCTAAGTAGTCGATGATTCCGACTCATCCCAGTGAACGACCTACTACATTTCATTTGTCAGACGTACACTTCACCACGTAGAAGGGACAGACTTTCTGACTCGGTACTGTGGTTTGAATTTCTGTTACGTTGGCTCATCGAGTTTGAAGCTTCTTTTCTGAGTAACTTGGTCTGCGTTCCATTTATACATGTAATTTATATGCTCCTTTAGGGGGCCGGATAACCGCCTGATTTTTCCTTACCACCGCCGATGGATTTTTAAAAGGTTAATTTATTTAAGAACCAATGATCAACCAGGTTGCAAATTTTAAAACTTCAGGAGGGGACCAAGAAGAAGAAATCTACTTCAGGAATGACTGGCAGAATATGACTGAACCCTCGAAGTCTGACGCTCTACCAAACTTAAAGACCATGTTAAGTGGTCCCAAAGACGAAGTTGACGAAACCAAGGCTTTCTGCTATCTGAAGTGTTCCCTAAGGAGGGCAGTTTTCAGCGCGTTCATGCGGCCTCGATGCTAACGTTCGATGGTTTTTCTCAACAACTTGAAGTTCTACTCACTGCGGAACTAGTCTATTAATTGTAAGCACTTCATCCACGAGCAGACAGGACATAATTTCCTGGCCTCTGATGTTAAATTTGAGGTATGTTGGTGATCCTTGCTTCGTTGACAGGCCTTGAGGCTTGCAAATATATTGTGCATAATTTGTCCTGTCTGGGCTGCTTGCTTTCAGATGTTACTTGATAACGTTGATGAGTTTCCACCAGTCAACCGGGCATCGGATGCAAACCTTCAGAATGGACTTCCTGTCCACACGAGAATATCGGCCGAATTTGAGACCTCATGTTAATGGAAGAGATTGAATACAGACATAAGTATATAACGACGAGAAGCAGAGCAGTATATTAGCCGTCAAAAAGCTCGTGTTGAATAAATGTCCTAACGTTTCTTGAGCGCGGCGAAACGCTTAGAAAGGAGCTCAAACTCGTCCTCGACCGGAGGCGGTGACGACCCTTTGACATCGCTTGAGGATCTCGATGGCTCAGGCATAGCAGAAGAAGTCTGCAAGACTTTATCTTTTTCCTCGTTTGATTTGTCTGACGGTTTAAGGGGCGGCTGATCGGCTGGCGCAGTAACCTGGAATTCCTGGTGGGTAAGGGTGGCAGGTCTGTAACAAATGCTATTATGGGTAACCAACCTTTTGCTTTTCTGGCTCTTCGGAGTTATCATTTGATTGTTCAGCAGGATCTGCCCATGGCACGCCATAAGCCTTTGCGATCTCTTTGAGATATCCGTCAACTAGAGCTGGTGCAGGCGTTCCAATGATAAGTTTGTTCACGACCTTTGCAGACATGATATTAATTCGCTTGAAGCTCAAAGACCAATTTTCGAATCCTACGCGAGGGCTTACACATCCATTCCTATTTTCCATGACAGCTAAAGAAAAATCGCGACCATACTTATGCATAAAGATATCCCGTAAAATGTGTAGCTCTAAAGAGTATAACGTTAAACTGCAAGAGGCCTAGGAAAGACTGTGAAGAATACCTTTGAGCTCGGTGCGAGGTGCGGCGTGTATGACATTGCATACGCCTTCGGCTATACCTATGGATTCCTAAGGTCAGCACAGTCAGTACGCGAGCCTTAGGGAAACATCAGACCAGGGTCCGGTTCACGATTACTATGAAATGAAACGATCAATATGAACAAGGACTATTTCAAGAACTCACTTCTGGTCAAGCAGTCCAAATCTGGCAAGCAGCAATTCGCAGTACAGTTCGAGCAGTTCCAACAGTTCGACGTGCACATCTTCATTAATAACTAAAGAAAGAGGATAAACAAGCAGTTGTACGTTTACAAATAAATCCACTCACGCGTTTCAACCTTAATACGTGCTGTTTCTATTTTCCCTCTTTCGATTAATGTAGCGATCTCACGACGAGAGGCTTTAGCCTGCGCTTCCTTCTTCTGTTGGAGTGTTCGAAGACGTTGGACCGAAAGTCTACGGTAAATATGAGACCAGAGAAGCGGCATTGTAAGCGATAGAGCAAAAAGTAGATACCGTAACTGGACCTGGAAAGAACATCGTGAATTATGAGCTCGCGCGTTACTTGGGCGGCGCCGCAATTAGCGCGGAGCAACGGAGGGGGGTTCGAATGGCGGAAACCAAAGCCCTTACCTTTGCTTTGGCAGCATTCCACACAGACATGACGAGATAGACAGGCTGGTATAAGTGAAGGATCGATTATCTTGGTAGGGGTTGACGCTGAAGTTGATCAATGATGACCGTGCCGTGCAGCGCATCATTGAATGACCATTCGGGGAAATCCGAATGATCGACTGTCGCTCTGGCTGTTGCTGTGTCTCCCATTCACCTCTCTAGAACACATTAATTGCTTTTCCAACTGTACAGTGTAATAGGCTCAAGCTACCACCAAGGCGCTTGCGCGATCTCTTATAAATCTAATATGGCTTCCCAGTTACGCTCGTTGGCTGTGCGCTAATTGCTTCACCTCTCCGCTCAAAAGTCCTGATCACTTTTTCTAGCCTTCATTTCCAGATGTAATTGATATCAGCAGGCCTGCTGAACCGAGTCCCCCTCCAGACGCCCAAGTTCCAGATTTAACGACCTTTTCCGCCCTCTGCATGTATGACTTCATCGCCGAGGAACCTGGCCTCCTGTCGTTCAAAAAAAGCGACATCCTCGATATCGTCAAGCGCGACAATACGGGCTGGTGGGCTGCCATGCCGAGGGGAGGCACCGGCTCTGTGGTGGGCTGGATCCCCCAAGCCTTTGTAAGCCCACTAACGGCAGATATGGCTGAAAAACTATGGAACCTAGGGGAAGAACTCCGTATCCCAGAGTTTGAGGCTGAACAATTGTATAATTCTATCCCACCATATATGAACCCCGTCAGCTTTCTTGACACCGAATCTACTATTTCACCCATTAACGAGGATTACGAGGAATACAAGGTCTGAATCAATCCTTTATCGACCATCTCGTTCTCTGATGTTCTTTCTTCAGGCACCTCCTAAGTTAACACCTAAACCGTCTTTCAGATCTAGAGATACACCCCGAAAAAAAGATGAAAACGAGAATTCATATTCACACCGCGAGTCCCAGAGGAAACGGCACCCTCACCCGCCACCATCTCCGTCTTCTCCCATGCCTTATCCCCCCACCCGCTCTGCCTCGTTAAATATATTAAATAAACCGGTTCCGCCAATACCAAACCAGGATGTCGATTCCAGTCGAATACGAACGGGTTCACTATCTAACCGTAATCTTCGACGTCGACCTCTAGTGGTCGATGACAATCCAACTCTAACGAAGTTATCGACTCTGATCGACTCCAAAAATACGAGGGAGATTGACAAATTCACTGGCCCTGACATTTCTGCCTCTTTTGAGATTATTTCCAAGCGCGGTCGAGAGGGATTCACAAGACGAAAAGCAGCAAGTGAAGATGTCAAGCAGATTCAAAGTATAGTTCGTCTACCTACCAAGCCCCGCTACCTGAAAGCACTCTACGCTGATCAGATCGACGAAGACGACAAAGGGCACATACGTTTCGCCACTCTACCTGCTCTCATTGAAAGACTAACGACGGACCCAGGCACGGCAGACCTTGCCAGTAAGTGAGATCATTCCGCCACTGATCAACAGTTGTTCTCATGATTGTCTTTTTTAGAACGAGCTGAGAATAGTGCTTTCATCAACGTATTTCTAATGACATTTCGAACATTTACAACTGCCGACCGCCTTTTTGAGATGCTTGTTGAGCGTTTTAACATCAAAGCACCCAAGTCTTTGACAGACGTCGAGTACAAGGATTGGAAAATCAGCCTCCGAGAACCGGTGCGCCGAAAGGTTCTCGAAGTCTTCAGTCGATGGCTGGAAGATCACCGGTTATTAGAGGAGGAACCTCATATTGCACAGCGCATGACGGATTTTCTGAGCACCCTGAGCCACCCTCATGATGTAACTGCTAATGAAATCCGGAAAACGGTGGAGCGTTTGGTACGTGGAATATAGGAAATACATTGATTTCAGCTTGGATTGAGCTGACATCTGACACTCCTGCAGACGTTCTCATTTCCGAAGAAAGCGACCACGACTGCGACACCCAAGAAGTCAAAAAAGTCAAAAGCACCCAGAAATGACTTGCTCAAGCTGGAACCGAGAGACATCGCAGAGCAACTTTCATTGCTGGAATTCTCCCTCTACATTAAAGTAACGCCTCAAGAGTGCCTTACATATGCCAAGACGCAGACTGGCTACAAGGTGTCAAACCTCATAGAATTTTGCAGCACATACGATAAGCTCTGCGCTTGGGTGAAGGTTACCATTTTGACGAACGAAATTCTTTCCAAGCGAGCGGCCACGGTTGATTTTTGGATCAAAGTAGCTGAGGTGCGTCTGTCTATTATTTCTTGCCGATGACTTATATCCAACCTCACTAAAGAAATGCCGCTCGCTCAACAATTTCTCTTCCATGAGTGCAGTCACATTGGCTCTTTCGAGCACCGTTATTACCAACTTGCACTTGACATGGGCACATGTGCACCGCAAGTCTAATTTCGAGTCCCTGCAGAAACACAACGAACCTATTGGGGGTTTCTCTGGCCAGCGGACATTGCTGCAACAGGCTGAGGGACCATGTGTGCCCTTTATCACTATGTTCCTGACAGATATTATCCACGCGCAGGAACAATTCAACTCAGAAGACAACAGGATCTGCTTCTATCAAAGGGCGCGCTCGTATGAAATTATCACGAACATATTGAAATTCCAATCTCGTGCGTACAACCTTCAGCCACATGAGTCAACGGCGACTTTTATCGAAGGCCAACTTCGGGAAGCAGCTACCAGGGACGAGAACTGGTTTTGGAACAAAAGCCAAGAAGTGCAGCACTCAGAAGTGGCACATGCGGATATCAGGAAGGGCTTGGAAGCGGCAGGATTTTAGTGGAGCTTTACGGACTTCACGTTGCAGATATAAATTGTTATGTATGTACTATATATGTAAGTTGCAGCACCGTGTCGAAGATATAGTCAAAGAAACCCTAACACTGCATACGTACGCCCCACAAGGCCTATGAAGACGGAGAAACGGCGTAAAATAGAATTGTATATCCCAGAAGGTCCGAGGTAACCAGAAAAGAAAAGAGGCAAAAGGTATGCTTATAGGCTACAAGAAAGTAAGAAAGTAAAAGCAAGATAAATGCCCATATAGGACTGGAGTGAAGCATAATGCTGTGTGGTAAGAAGAGGGACAAAATTAACAATTGCATGCGTCAGGCTGGCCTTGCGTCCCTGGCTGTTTGTTGAGATCAACACCCGGTCTGGCACCCGGGCCAGCACGTCCAGCACCAACAGCCCGCGTAGCACTCGGTGCAGTCAAAGGTAGTTTCTGGGCTGGAAGCGTGGGTGTCCTAGTCAGTATCAAAATATCCCCGAGAACAAGCAGTGATACCCACCGATAGCGGTGAAAATCTCTGTGACACCCTCGCCAGTCTTTGCGCTGGTCTCTGTCCACATCAAGCCTTCCTCATCAGCATATTTCTTGGCTTCCTCCTGTGAAACTTGGCGTCGTGCAGCAAGGTCGAGCTTGTTTCCACATAAAGCAATGACGATTGATGGATCGGCTTGTCGCTGTAGTTCTCTTATCCATGTGCGTGCCTTCTCGAGGGAGGCCGATTGGGTGATGTCATATACCACGACTGCGCAGTTGGCGTTGCGATAGTACATGGGGGCCTAGGTATTTGAGATCAGACGATGTACACTCTATATTTAAGCGAGGCGGAGACGCACGAGAGACTGAAGGGTAAGTGCTGGTCAGCTCCACAGGCAAAATATATTAGAGGACAGATGGACAGACCTTGTAACGCTCTTGGCCAGCGGTATCCCTGGAATAAATGAGGACCATAGAAGGGGCGAAGTGACAGGGGAACGCACCAGATCTCAAACTTGACAGTCGTTTGGTCATCGAGAGTGACTGTTTGTGTTAGGAAGGCGGCTGGGAGGTGGTGAGAGAGCTGCTGGACTTGAAGAGAGATGGGTCTGACCTCCAATTGTACTCTCGCGATAGTCGTCGAATTGGTCCTTGACGAACCGAAGAACAAGACTTGCCAGGTATCAGCTGACGTAGTGCGGGCCAGTAGTCAGACACACCTTGATTTACCAACAGCCGATTCACCTGTGAAGACATGAGCGAACGAAATAACATATGAATTGTGCAGAAGACATACCCAGAAGGACGAGCTTGAATTGATACTGTTTCGACATGGTTGTTCAGAGCCTGAGTTAGCGCAGCCGCGGGGGGCGTGTTTGTGGCCCGGCAATTGCCGGCGAGTCATTCTCACTCTTTTTGCATGGTGGTGCCCTCGTTTCCTGACCACCATCATCTCTTATCAGTACATCCATCCTCCGTCCCCTTGAGTCCCTGAGCTCTTCTTGTCTGATCGCAAGCACTCTTTTTCTTCTCCTTCAGAAAGCCTCTTCTCTCGTCAATTCGCGCCTCCTGTTCGGCTACACGTCACTGTTTGCTGTTCAAAATTTCCTGAGAACAATGAATCGACACCATCCGTACAACACTAGTTTCGAGCATTCTCCTCGCAGAGGTTCACCTGGTCCAGCAGCTGACAGAGGTCATCGCTACCCAGAAAGAGGTGGTCCCCCGTTCAGAGGAAGAGGTGGTTATTCTCGGGGTCGAGGAGGTTACGGACATTATGACCAGGGCTTGCCCAACCCCAGTGCTTATGATCAAGGACACACTCAACCCGACTATTCTGCCTACAATAGTTATGAGCCCCCACCCACCAGCGCCCAATCTTACTATCAGAGTGGCAATTATGCAGATTCAACCCCCACGCATTTCCCCCCGTCAGCGCCTCATTCGGCAGGATACAATCAGCCTTATCCAAAATATGAAGGTGCGCTACAGTTAAGACTGAATTTGAATATAAAGGATAGGAAGCAAGAACTTCGGTTCACATCAGTTTATGCGATTTGAGGCACGCGGAAAGTTGGCATTCTTTTATTGTTCGAAGTTGTTTCGTCAGCCCATCATATCTTCGTGACGCGAGCAATTGCTGCTCGTGATGTGACCCATGGACACCTTGATGTTGGTCGGATCTAAATCGTAAAACTCGAAAGTTCCTGAGCGTCGACTGCTGATATCGAACTGTTTTTAAGACTTGATTGTTGCCGACCGCGTGCTCCCGCTTCATGCTACGTCCTATCTGCTTGATTCTTCTTCTGCCCATGTCGTAACGTTAAGTTTCTTACTTGTGTCCATTTACCGTGTCAGACGGAGCAGGATCCTATGGTGATGAAGACCGCGGCAATCGACGCCCCGTCGTCAGGAAGGAAAGAGATGATAAGGTGCATGACTCCATAATTGAAGAGCGCATTCAACGCGAAAGGCCATGTCGCACGCTTTTTATTCGTAACATTAAGGCAAGTTATATTGCAATTTTGAGTCTTCCGGCCATCCTTTTTGTCATTCTTTTTGGGAGATGAATGAGCGCGCTGATGAATTGCACATTAGTATGAAACCCCAAGTGATGACGTACGCCGAATTTTTGAAGAGCATGGTGAAATCAAAACATTTTTTGACCTAATATCAACTCGAGGAATGGTTTTTGTCACGTATGTGAGTAAGCAGTCATACAGTGCATCCATAGTGACCCAATATGTCACTTCAGTTCGATTTGCGAGCAGCTGAGAGAGCAAGGGACCGTCTTCAAGGATCAGAAATAAGCGGCAGACCTGTAAGCGTTAAAGACTTTATATCACCTAACGCTCATTGTTCGCTCTTTTTGAAAGATTGATGTACACTATTCCCTTCCACGTGATGACCAGAAAAGCAATGATCGTGAAAAGAACCAGGTTCGTAAGATCCTCATAGAAAAGTTTAAATGATGGCTTATTTGTGGAACAGCAGTTCCAAGGAACACTTCAGGTTACGCTACGCAATTCGCCATCAGGCCAACCTATTGATGACAACGAGGTTAGACGAAAATTCCAGCAATTCGGCGATGTGAAATCCGTGACGCCAGTCGGAGACCGCATAGAGTAAGTGGGATTCTGCTGTGAAGCTACTGGATTGAACTGACTTGCTTCAAAGCTCACGTTATGTCGAATTTTATGATACCCGGGTTAGTTTCCTTTCTGTAGTCTAACCTATCTAAGCATGCTCAATAACGCATTATAGGCCTGTGGTGAAGCTTATGATCGGCTGCGTCATCAAGGGCTGCAGGATGGTGTTATGGACATAGTTTTCGCCTGGGAAGACAACAGTCCCGCTGGACACCGGTAAGGCTCTTTTCGTTTACCTTTCCTGTATATACTAAAGTCAGCAGTGATGGAAATAGAGATTGGGAGGAGCGGGGAGGCATGCGTGGTGGCGGAGGGAGAGGAAGAGGACGAGGAAGAGGAAGAGGACGTGGTGACGATGAGTACGGCCGCCGCGGATTAGACTACGAACGTCAAGATCGTGATTTCAGAGGCCGTGGAGGTCGATATGAAGATGAAGGTCGCGCAGGCCGAGGATATGGCGAGCGGTATGACAGTCGTGGTGGCTATGGTGGCCCTCCTCTTCCTCCTCCTCCCCCTGCTGCCTATGGTGGTCCACCTCCCGGTGGTTATGGCGGAGGACCTCCAGGATATGGTATGCCTCCAGCACCTCCTCTCCCTGTTCCTGCCCCTGTACGCTTTTGTATACCTATTTTGACCTGAATGATGCTAACAGCTTTCTGTAGCCTGCCGATGATCGACTAGAACAGGCACGAAAGGTGCAACAGGTGAGGGATTTTTTTTCTGTCAATTTTTAATGCTGACACGCGAATCTGTGTAGCTTTTGGCCGCCCTTAAACAACCAGCTGCAGCGCCAGCCCCCCAACAGGGAGCGTCTGCACCTCCTGCGGGTGTACCTCCAATGCCTCCCGCACCCAACCCGTACTATCCTCCACCTTCGGCTACTTACGCGCCTCCTGCCAACACGTACAATTCTGCCAGTACGCCGCAACCCGCTGTGCCTCCTGCCAACCTGAATATCGCCTCTAATCCCGCTTTGGCCAATTTACCTCCCAATATTCTTGCCCTGTTGCAATCCGCACAACAACCCCAACGTCCACCTGCGCCAGGACAACCCTATGGTATGCCACCCCCGCCGGCCTACTTGATGAATGATTCCATCCCACCTGATTTGATAGCCGCTACAGGACAAAATGCTGCTAACCCACAGTATCAGCAATTAGTGGCATATCTTGTGAGCCACATTCCTTTTTTTTTTGTTTCCAAAAACTGATTTCAATTTCTAGCAATCACAGGCCGCCGCCCAAGCAGCCGCTGGGAAGCAATAAATGGCATTCTTTGCTTCTATGAAAACGACCTCCAGCTGGTCCCAAAAGACCAGCTGTATTAACGCCTCAACTTTTTTTCAGTCTTTTCCTCACGATAGCACGATAGATGTTTCCTTCCCTTTGTTGTCTATCATTATTCTCTTAGGTCATTTCAATGTGCCATATTATTTACTTGCTTTAGCTTTGTCGATCCCAGTGCGAGGAGAGTAAATTTCCATGTTTATCCAGTATTCGAGTATCTTCTTGTATTTTGTAGCATTGCCGATCAATGACGTGTGTTCCGGCAGGCAATATATATTGTCTGGTGCGTTAACAAAGCACAACTCTCCTCCGGTCAGTCATGCTCAACATCCTGCGCCCGCCTCTATGCTCGTTGAGGCCTCTCGTCTCTTCGGAAACGTTATCCGCGACAGCCCGTGCCTCAGCAATCCGAAGAATCCCAACAAATGTCGCCAGATCATTCAGTAATACGAGTCCGACACTGCAATTACTGCAGAAGAGGTTGCCAAATCCTCAGTTTGCATTAAGGACGATGTCCAAGGGCTCAAGATCAATCATGACGGATAGGGAGATCATACAGCAGAAGTCTTTTGACTGGCGGCGGTTTGGAATCACAGCTGTAAGTGGCTTCGAATCTTCGAATCCCTCTGCGTGGTGATTGAAGTTCATCGTCTATTCAGGCTACTGTTGCTGGCGTAGTGGTTGGTTTGGATGCCCTTTTCAACCGAGAGCAACGGGATGCCCTTTCTCCTGCCGAGAGGAGCTTGTTGAATGACACTTTTAAGTACACCGGTACTGGACTTGCTCTTACAGCGTTAGCAGCGCGTCAACTGTTTACGTCGGGATATGCCTTCCGAATTATGGCGGCAAACCCATGTACGTCACTTTTCTTTCAAGATGATATTTAACAGAGCTTCACAAAATATGCAGGGGTCGTGCTTGGTATCAGCCTTGTCGGCAGTATCGGAACCATGATGGGCACATTCTACACCCCTCCGGACAAGTCCTTTCAAAAGCACCTCTTTTGGCTTGTAAGTCGCAGAATATTCTGTCATACCTATGTAGAGGTTTTCATTATTCTTTTACAGGGATTTAATGCATGCCAAGCCGCCACCCTGAGTCCCCTCTTCTTTTTGAATCCTGCCCTTCTTACAAGGGCTGCACTTTATACTGTCGGGGTTGTGGGAGCTATATCATATGTCGGTGCAACTGCTACGTACGTTGCTTATTCGATTTGAGGGATGCCACTAACTAATATTTGCCTCCTGCGGTATAGAAATGACAAGTACTTGGCTCTGGGCGGACCGCTTTTAGCTGGTGTCACGGTTGTTGCCCTCAGTTCGTTGGCTCCTATGGTCCTTCCAATGGGCATGCGTGCACTGGCAATTAGTGAATCAATCTCACTGTACGGAGGACTGGCGGTGTTCGGCGGCTTCATCCTTTTCGAGTGAGTCTGTCTGTGCAGTCACCCTCGTTGTCTTATACTGAAAGACATCTAGCACGCAAAAGATTCTGCAACACGCTCGCCTTGCTGAACAAGGCCAGATGAAGGCCGACCCAGTCAACGAATCCATCAGTCTTGAACTTGACATGATCAATATCTTGTATGTTTATTTTCATTGCGCTCCCAGCGACTCGATGTCTCACTTTTTCCTTTCAGTATCCGGATCGTCCAGATCCTTACTATGCAGCAAAGGAAGAAATGAAGATGTAAAACGACAAACAGAAGCAGTATTTCCGGCTCACATTCACTACCCCGTAGTTGTATCCGTACAGACATGTATTGTTCGATCACCATCTAATGCGTGCTTTCTCAAATAATATAAATGATATAATTATTCTCATTTCCGAGGTGAAGCGAATATTGCAATAGAAATAGACTATATGGTACTGGTCTTCCCCAGGCCCTCCAGGATCTTAACAAAACCTCCAGGGTCCACGATTTCCGTTCCGCCATACGTCACCCGCTTCCCTGTCTTCCCGGCCCATTCTTCCAAGTTGCCATATTCTACATATCCAGCCCCTCCTACCACGAAAACCATACCCTCTTGAAAGGCCATACGCTTTCCTTTGCTCACACCGCTGCTGCCAGGTACACCTGGCATACCGGTGTGTGCGCTACGAGGAGCACGTGGATCAAGGAAGATATATTCATCTGTTTCTGCTAGAGACTGATTTGATGCTGCCGAAGAGTCCATCAGGGCTTCTGTAAGCCGGGTGACGGGGAAGAGTTTGTTCGTGGGTAGGAAATTCTTGACGCCAGAAATGAGGGTGTCAAATCGGCCGTCTTTGAGACGGTCAGTGAGCTAGTAGATTTTTGGCAGGTCAGAATAGATGTGCAAAGCTGTGATGAGAATTTTACCCTGTTGCCTAATGCACTAAACCCTTTGAAGAGCTCTCCTCCTTGATTGGCTACACTGCCTAGAGTCGGCGTGGCGGCACCAGTGGCGCCAATGCTAATTGAGGAAGTCATACGAGAAATTTCTCTCGTCCGCCTTACATATTCGAATGCAGACGCGTCGGCTCCCGCGGACTTCAACTCCTTCTCGAGTTCCGCGACGTCGTCTTTTGATATCGCATTGTCTGGAGCCGAAAGATAGAAAACGAGAACCAAGCGAAGCTTATCTGTTGGCGTTAGCTCTCCATCTGGACGGGGAGCGCGAAGGAATTCAAGTATCGCTGCTGTTGTCTAGAATCCACGTACGAGTTGTGTTAGTGAACTGAACTCAGATTTGATGTACAGCAAGTGATAATGACCTGTTTGGAGATTGATTCTTCTGTGCTGAAGAGTTCATCGAGAGATCGTTTTTTAATCTGCTCAAGAAGGGCGGTAGCAATATTCATATGGGTATCTAATGTTGCCTTTCTGGCGGTTAATTCGGGTAACTGCGTAATGGCGGTTTTCAGATGTGCGGCATTAGTCGTCAGGTCCCTATAATTCGTAAGCATTAGAGCAAAATGTATGGATATTCAGGCACTGAACATACAGCTGTGAGATATCATTGACGTCACTGACGCCCGTACTTCTCGTAATCTCAGCTGCATCTTGCTTGTATTTGTTGAGTTCCACGTCAATTTCTTCAGCAACTTGAGGGAATGGGTTTGCAGCGTTCTGAGCCCAGAAGAAATCTTTTGAATCCAGATCATAGGACTTCTTGTTTTGCTGTTGAGTGACAGTAACGCGGTTTAGCTTGATCTCCAAGCAGTCGGAAACTAGAGCCTGATACGTCCATCCGTGAGCCATTACGGAGACCAGGTCCACATTTCGGTCCAAAATGAGTAAAACTAAGAAGTAACATGAAAAATGATTAAAAGCACACAGTTACGAGTACATACGTGGGCGATGTAGGTTCGAAAGGCCTGTAGAGTCTTGAGCAAAGAAAGATGTAGAAGATTGCGAACGGGATGCAGAAAGGACGGCGTCTCGAATCTTTGTTTCCACTCTCTTAGCGATCATTTCAGCGGCGTTGCCTCTGGGTGCGCGAATGAAGGGTACGTGACCTGAAAAACGTCAGCCGAGTAGTACTACCAACTTTTCGGAATGCGGACCTGCAGTAGCAACTGCACTAAATAGGCCATTAGCAACTCTTTCAATCTCTTCTTCGATTTGTTGTTCGGTTGATGAAGGTGAATTAAGAATAGCATAAGTTGAAGCGGACACTGGAGTTGCTTGCGTTGGTGAAGTTCCAGTTGTTGGAGGTGACGGCGGCGGCGACAATAGTGAGAAGAGTGACGGTGAAGGTGCAATGAATGAAAGGTATTGGTCGACTACCTAACTCCAAACGCTCACTTCAGTCATTATCTTAAGAAAGTGGACATAAAGGGTCAAACCTGTTCAACGAACTCTCCAGTACCATCTTGTGCTACGGAAGCTGCAAGTTCTTCCAGCAATGCACGAGGAAGAGGCTCCACGAAATTGAGATGGAAGGATTCATATAGACACTTTTGTAGGTCCTGCGCTATCCTTCGAATATTGCGAGTGTTGGCGATACAAAGTAAATGGCGGGCACGTCAGGTAGAGCGGGTCGGAGGGAATGAAGTTGGCTAGTAAATTGTCCTTTAACAGAACTGACTTGATTGTGGCGGAATTAGACTTACACGTGGAGGGTTACTCCTGCGTCACGAAGGTCCTGAACGCGCAGCACAGTCGCGAGGACATCCTTGGTCTGCTGGTCGAGAACTAGAATTTTCCACACTGGGGGACCAGATACCGGAGGGGTCTTGAAGCCCGAAGTAGCCTTGCCGGGAGTGTTTATGGGGGGCTCGACAGGTTGATTGAGGTTGAGGAGATTAAGGAGGGGCATTTGTCTGGGCTTGCTGGAGGGTTGTTGGAGCTGTGGGCTACACTGGATTCAATATCAATGTGAATTTGTCGAGAGCGCTGAAGGATAACTCACCAGTCGTACATTGCTCGCCATCGCGAGGGTCAAGTTCAAGAGCGACTCGCCGAAAGCGTACCGTATTTCTGTCACGTGTCGTACAGCCGTTTCGGAAATTCTTGTCCGCGTGACTTCTGTTTTGTTTTTAAAAAAAGAAATTCAAAAAATCACAGAAATTCAAGAAAATGCATTTCCAGCTCTTGAGACTTCGAACAAGCCTTATTTTATGATAGTATACAGACATATAAACCCCCCCGGAAACAATACACCCTCCCAGCTGCTTGAAGAGGGCAAAAACGGATAAAATTGTGGCATCTCAACTGAAGGCATCCCCCTGCCACAACTTGAACTTTGAACATCACTCCGGCGTCAACCTCCTTCTCTCCCTTCCAGGCTGACCTCGTAATCTCGATGCTGAGGATACAGCAGATCAGGGAGAGCTTGTACTCTACTGCTATCTTGGCCTGTCTTGACCGGGTAGTAGAGTCTGTTCAGAAACTCACCTTTGACATCTCTGTTACTGTCTTCGAAGTCCGTAGGATGTTGCCCCATGTCCTCAAGTCCTCCATGACCCATAAAAGCCATGTTAGTCCTTATGCTGGGCCTTATGTGCTGGCACTGAATGGGCCCTGCTGTGGAGGCAGCTATCTTCACTTTCCGATCCCAGAAACTCCCAAGGAAGGTTGCTGTTCTTATCTGACATGATGTATGGGTGGTTAAATGGGTGTAGCTTGCGTTGTTAGAGGCAGAAAGGAGCGTAGAGAGTCGAACAATGAATTTTTTGAATTTCTGTGATTTCTGTGATTTCCTTTCTTTGAAACGAACAAAAGTCACGCGGACAAGAATTTCCGAAACGGCTGTAAAGTAGCGCAAGGGAGGCCTAGCTTTTTAACGACCTTTATGAATAGAAATCACGCCTTATAATATCTATGGCAACCCTTTGTGGACGAAAAGCGTAGAATTACAATAGAACTAAGCACTCGTGTACAAAAATACTGCAGAGTTCCCTGGGAGACAACGTGTTTTTTCACTCGCATGTTGACATATTGGCGGTGAGGGGCGAGATGTGTATACACCCCACACATCCATTTGCCCTCCACTTGGAAAGCAACCTCTCCCGTCCCCTCAGAAGTGCTAGTCGACGCTCGAAGAGTCGCGTTGTATAGCAATCAAAGCAGGACAATTGGCCTTTTTTGGATTATTAGTGGTTCGAAAAGTTGACCTCCCAACTTTACTTGTTACCCTCTCCATATACCCCCCTGGACCACCAGGTTTACGATGTTTTCTACGGATTCTTGTACTCATGAACGAATATACTTGTTACGACCCCGCAACGATCTCAATACGGACTGGAGCACGTCTTCATTAGCTTCTGGCTCAAGCCCATCTACTTCCACTGGTTCGATGGCTTCCTCTAATGTGATACCCTCTGCGACACCTTCAACCACCATCTCTTCGACAAATTTACCCTCTCCCTCCCCTTCAGTGCAGACCCCAACGCATACCTCAGCTTCACCATTGGGTGTCTCCAGTGGTTCCGCTTTTACGACCTCGTTTCCAGTAACTACTGTTACGAAAGCCGCCACGACCTTTACGTCTTTTTCACAATCAGTCATAACTCAAGAATCTCAATCCTTTCAACAACGTCATCCATGTTTTCAACCACATCTGCCGAGTTCAGCACAGCGTCCGCATTTCGGTCTAGGGCTGGGGTAGTGTGCCCAGGGACAGGCTTTGATTCTGCAGCCACTGGGATATTATCTGTAGTGATTGTCCCGAGTACAATTGGTTTAATACTTTGGGTGAGCGTGATCAGTCAAGATTCATGCGTGTCATTCAATTTACTTACTCCCAACGAACCAGCTCTTATTTGCCATTTTGCGTCCTCGTTTCCGACAAGTTTACGCGTTGCGAGAGTGGTTTGTGCAACAAGAGTGCGTCCCTCGACGTTATTCATATTTTCTAGTAGTTCTGAACCTGTTAAAGTCTCCGGCAAAACCACTCGGCTCATCTTTCCTTGCCTTCCTTTTCCCGAAAGTACCTCTCATTCCCGCAGTGCCTACAGACGTCTCAAATGCAGGTCGCTCGGCAGTCCAGGATGCCAAGTTATTTCCCTCGGATGAAGAGCTCAGTCAACGTTCTTTATGGGTTGCCTTGCTCATTGCTTTGGGTTGGTCTGTTCTTGCACTAGCTGGTGCCCTTCCTCTCTATCTTGTTAATACTCCTTGCAACGCCAATCAGCCGTCTCCTGCTGTTTTTGGCGGTGGCTACTCCACTCTCTCAGACCTCAGCTTGATTCGCCTTCTCAGGACAATTCAAAGCGGCAATGCCACAATCGCTAGCACCTCTAGGCTGGCAACGCCAGAGAAACCCTTTCTGGCCCAGACCCATCCAATGTTCACATTCGAGTAATTGTCTTGACTGTATTAACAATTCTGGTTGGGCTTCTACCCGCCTTAATCAAGATAATCAAGGAATTCAATAAGGTAGTCGATTACCGACGCAGATGGTTAGAAGTGAAATGTGAAGGCAAGGACTTGGGATGGCTTAGTGCTCGGAAGGCTCCTGGTTTACAACATGGGAGAAAAGCAGTTTAAAGATACCTTGTAAAGATCGGGCTCAGTTCGTCCTTGGGCGATGCCGGTAAAAGAAATGGAGGTGTTCGTCCACGGAACGGAGAGAGGAGAACGAGAAGAAGGGAAGAAGAGCAACCCCTCCATCAAAGAGATGATCTAAGTAATGCAGAGATTGACATCAGAGTCTCTTTTCAATTGGGTAATGTTTTCTTTCTCTTGCGTCAGTATACCATTATAACCTTGAGTTTGTAGGGATACGCACAAATTGGCCCTCCTCATCGACGAACGTGATGAAATTCTGGAAAACCTTGAAATGCAGAAACCAAATACATCAGCTCATTCCGTGTCACGACTCCTGATCCGTCAGTTCTCGATTTTGTTCCAGTCCTCCTCCTCCCGCCGACCCAAGAAGGCCATATATCAGCCGCCCGCTTCCTCTCGCCCCTCCAAAAACGGAGGTCACGACCACGTCGACATATGAATCATGCATATGCCGCATCCTCTCTTGCTCCATCCTCTTTTGTCGCACCTTCGTCATACTATAAGCTCCGTGGAGTTTCAGGCGTAAATGGAGGAAAGTTCGCCGACTCCAATGCTGGTAAACATCAGAGCCTAGCGGATTCAATTAATTCCCGGGTCATTGGTAGCAGGTTCATGGAAGTGAATCGCAACTCTGCTGCGTACGGGGGCTGCCTCTTGGTAGTCATGTTGCCGTCGAGAAGTCAGGCGAATTGGGACCAGCTGAAGGACATGAAAGTTGGTTACCACCCATTCCCGACCCAAGATTGTTTGGACCGAATTATGGGCTTACTTCATACGATGACATGCACGTGATGAACATGGCGTTGTGCAATCTATCCCAGAGCAAGACGAGGAATGGGTTGACCTCTCAGCAAATGGCCCGAAGAGTACAGCTCTGATTTCAATGGCATACCTCCTGATCAAGCGGGGCCGTCTTCCTTCTTGCGTCGACCTCGTCCCAGGAAAGATGAGACGCCACCATCTACACACCGAGATACATTTCCACTCCGAAATGAAGCCCCCGATCCCGATTCTGTCCCACCTCCCCATCTTCGACTTCAGCCGTCCCAACCGTTCGTACGGCCTCTTGATGGACTTGGATTCGACGATCTGGGTGACGTTTACGCTGAGATCACACAATGGCGCTCGAGGCTAAAGATAATAAATGCGGACATTGCTGAAGCTCAGCGGGAGAGCTACAATGATATAGCGTCGGGCACGGGTATCAACGGGTGGTTAATGGTGGGTCGTGGTCTAAGATTTATTCCAGGCATCCAGATGATCGAGGGTAGAGCAAAAGAAGATATTAGATGGGACGTACTTCAGAATGAGAGGACTGGATTGGACTCTTGGGTATTGTGGTCTGTCGTTACCATCGTGTCGGTAATTTTGGCTGTTGCCTGTAAGTCAAATTTCTCCTACGAGGGACTTCCATAACACAACTTTTCAGTGACGGCAGCTGTTGGACTGTTCCTGGCGCCAGCTCCAGACGTTGCCCATTATATCCCCTTCTTCCAGCCTCTTGTGAGAGCCAACACAATTGCAGCAGGCATCGCAACCATTCTTGCACCTACAGTAGCCGCCACAATTTTTATTATTGCTGGTCTATGGATTATATATCGTTAGTCTTCTCGATATCTTTGTGGAGGTTGTGCTGACCAGGTTTCTCATAGGAGTTGCTACTATTCACGGGTCTATATCTATTTCTGGAAACCAACTTCTTGTTTTCAAAATCACTTTCTTTGTCTTGACTGTCGTTGGAACGATCTGGCTAGTTGCCATCGGAGCTATTCTATTTTCTATGCAGGCTCTGAATACACACACGGCTCCAACGGAGACTATTGCAAATGGCTCTGTCTTCATGAGTATTCTCTGCCTCGCCCTTATCATTAATGTTGCTATTATTTTCCCTGCTCTGCTCCTTTTACAACCTCTCCGCCTTTGGCGTGTACTCCGCGCTGAGAAGCAAGCGGTGACTCCACGACAACGTTTTCGAGGCATGTACACATCTGTGGCATAACACTTTTTTTTTAAATTGATTGATGATTTCTAGCTGTTTACCCGAGGACGTACGACCCTTCGTTTGCCATCGGCGCTTGCGTTCTTGCTATCGTTTTTGCATCTACGTTTGCGTTAATTTTTCCGTTGATCGCTCCTGCTGTCGTAATACTGCTCCTCCTAACTTTGATCGGTATGACGCTGTTATGTTGTTTTGTGGATATCAACTAATTTCCACCTACAGCTCACCGCTTCCTGGTCGGATATGTATATGCTCGGACTCATTCACAGACGGGAGGCCTGCTGCAAATCTGGCTTCTCCGTCGCTTCGGGACGCTACTCTCTTTCCAGCCAATTCTGCTTGGACTGATTGTTTTGTCACTGAGGTTTTGGATAGAAGGGGGAATTCTCCTAGGGACAGGAGCCTTCGTCATATTGTTTGTCGAAGTCTATACGAACTTGAAAACGAGGCTCCCGGGACAGAATTCCCTGAGTCCTATAACTCAAAACTCCCTGGAAACATTTACCAGTGGCGCTGAACGCTATCTCAATACGGAAACGGACACAGTAAACGGTAGCAGCCTGCCTGGTAATCCCACTCGAGGTTCAATGGCTTCTGTGTTAGAGATGATGAGTGTCACTCTGGCGGTAATGCCCTCGTCTTCCTCTTACCAAGGCGCCGTACCCCTACGTAAGTTAATTCATCATCGATGATGATCAATTAAAGACTTGCTTCTCCAGATACTGAAACGTTAGACGATCTCACGGCAACCGAAAGAGCCGCACGCACGCACCCTGATGCTCCACCACTCCTCCCTCCTCTGCCGTTTACCGACCATGCTGAGGATATGGCGGGAATTATGTATGCCCCAGAATTAATTGCCCCCCCACCAATTATCTGGCTGCCCAACGACTTGGCTGGAGTAGCTCGCTCTGAAGCTGTCGATCTCCAGAAGTATCACAATTTACAAGTGACTCTAGATGTACGCGCGAAGGAAGACGTCATACCCAGGATATCCACGTCCTCGCGCCGCCCTTCAAGATGATGACAGCATTTTTGTTCCTTATTTTCACATGGACCATCTTTGGTTATTATTGACATTCTTGTGCAGGGCTATATTAGATTATACATACCTCTTCGTTGACTGTAAAACTAATGACGACGACGTCACGATAAAATTGAAATCCTAAATGGAATCCAGATTGCTCTGGGTCGCTGCCAACCTGTGACGAAATCAGGGCAATGCCTGGCAATGCCAAGACTGGTACCGATGACGTCATGGCCTACGCAATCTTTTTGGCAAAAACAAAAACATTTTCGACCTAGATTAGGATGTTTACTGGAACCTTTGACCCTCGGATTCGTTGTGCACAATGTTGATCTTCCCATGAATCCTAATTGTGGACCCTGCAAGGAAGTGTTCGATCTTGACAACGTGCCAGCATCAGGATTTCTCACCGCAGTTCTTGCATCGAATTCTTTAGGATGTTGCGTAGAATGTTTGTCTCTGACAAATTGACGGAAATTGCATTAAGCAATTAATACTTAGAGCGTGATCCGGGTGTCAACGCCTATATAATCCTTGGTTAACAAAGAAAATTTAACCTCCACTTCCCGCCTTTATCCACTCACACTTTTCCCTCCAACACGGCTGATATACACGACAGCAGCCGGTATTTCTCTTTCACTAAACTCCTTTCACGCTGTCTATCCTTTTGCGTTCGAGAAATGTCCAACTCGTCAAACAGCCCATCCACCGATAATAACGCCGACCCCTTACGCTCTACGCGCGCGCCTTGTACAATTATACGCTCTCCCTTTGGACCGAATCACGGAGAATTGCTGAGGAGAAAGCCCGTAGCCAACCGGCTGAGCAGGCCACCATTTCGCGACAGAAAGCATCTGGTCAACGTCCTCAGTCATCAGCAAACGATGAAGCAAGGAAAGAGGGAGACTCTGCACCAGCTCCTTCCGATAATCCGAGTCAAACGTAACCTGAAAACAGGCAGAAGAATCTCTCTATGTGGCAGGTCGTTATATTCTTCCCTTCTCTCTGTTAGTCGGTAAGGATCTTCCAGGCTTTGCCGTCTGTCTCTCCACGTAAAACTCAGCTTATTCACGCCTCAGTCTTGTTTCTCACCAGTTACTTTTTGTCCATGAATATGGCAGGCGTTGTGCACTCAACACTCCCGACAAAAGCGTACGACCACGTCGGAACTCCTTCTGAACTACCTGTCAGGCATACCTATGCTTTGTGATTTTACGGAAGGGGTTAGTTGATGCTCAATTCTCAAACCCAAGGCATCAGTGATTGTCCGTACACAAGTCGTTTTCTTTTGTTTGTTGCACTAGCCGTGGTTTTATGCCCCCAGTCCCCCAGTCAATATTCTCTCCAATTTGGGCATTGACAACATCCCAAGGCATCCACATATGCGACATGCGACCTCTTGCGTGACAGCCATCCGGATTCATCTATGCTATGCGAAAATACCTTGCCATAATATTTGCCGAATTTCATTTATCGGCGGCGTTAGTAGACATTTGAAATTTTTGGAAAAAGGACTTTACTGCTGGCATGATCGCATGGACACCCGACCAAATCAACTATCCATCGCCAAGGCTGGTAGTAACCATCTCTTCCCCTCAACTTCTATATATATTTGTCTGCGACATCATCTACAAATTATAAGACTCTTCTTGCGAGCCTGTGTGCCGGGCCTTCAGATTCTTGTCCGTAAGTAACCCAATTGGCCAACAATGCCGGAATTTCATATCGTAAGCTTCGTACTAGGTTCGTTGTTGGAAAACCAGAAATTTTAAGCAATCGTGAGAGCGAAAACTTTGCGGCTCCACTCCGCTGATCCTCCCTTGCCTCGTAGTCGTTACATTACATATTTAGCCATCGCAGTATAAGGCATGCAATTACCATAGTATCATGTGTGCAATTACGTTGAATAAAATGCAAGTGGAAGTACAATAATAAAGTAATTAAGTGCTTGCAAACGGCTTGATAGTGACTTATAAGGATTGCAGAGTAGTAAAGGACATATTTCCGTTCTCAAAATACACAATCTCGTGGATAAGTTTATGGATATTTTTTATAAACAAATCATTTTTTGGCAGTTCAAAAAGGGCCCCCGATCAGTCAAACTGTAGTGTCATAATGCTTCATAAAATGGCCGTTTCCATGGGCGTTATGAGTGTACTGTATGCGTGCATTCTCTCATTCGGGTAGATGAAATACAGCAGCTGTCAACCCCAGTGATCGATCGAACCGTGGTAAGTGTGATGTCATTGACTGATTGAGGCCAGCAAAGCCAAGCAGCACCAAACAACAAGGATTTCAAGTTCAACGAATCAACTGGTCTATTGCTTTTACTCGCATGGGCTTCCGAGGACGATAAACTATCATACAACGGTCTATCCAGGTCCAGATCCCTATAATACTCACGCTCCTGAGTGGGGCATCCGATGAACATGAGAATTTATTTCCCCTTGCTTAACCTGCCCAGCAAGTCAGTCGACAGATCGTGCTGCGCGAGTGCAAATTTTGAGCGCTTTCGAAAGTTAGGAGCTATTTATAACTTCGCCTTCCCGCTCAATTCCCGGTCTTGCCATGCAGTTCATTGCTTCTGACTTTACCGAACAGCCCACGTTCGTTAACTCTGGCAAATATATAAAGATCGTCTCATAGGTCTGAAATACGTTAGGCTACGAGTTCGTCTGACCATCATGTTCATGGGGCGTACTCAGTTTATAGCTGCGGTCACGCCAGTCGCGTTGGTATGGTGGTGAAACTGTACATTAATTAATCGCAATATATTCCCGGTGCAACCGCAACTTTTAGACCAATTTCCCTGTAAATTAAGCTATATTGACCCTATTCCATGAATTATGCTCGAGCACAGATATTTTGCGCTCAAGCTCAATTTTTGAGGTGAAAGCGCAATCCTGAGCTAAGCTACTTTTAAGGAGCGACCTCGGAATCCAGTTCAGCAAGTTTAATTGTATAGCGCAACATCCGATCATGCAGCTACTTTTAATTGAGGAGCTACTTTTAATTGCGCAGCTACTTTTTGAAGAG
Organism: Gymnopilus junonius; assembly: GCA_015501075.1. Lineage (NCBI taxonomy): Eukaryota > Fungi > Basidiomycota > Agaricomycetes > Agaricales > Galerinaceae > Gymnopilus > Gymnopilus junonius. The sequence goes on along the minus strand of JADNYJ010000007.1, from coordinate 47,801 downwards.
CTATCTTACAATTGCCTTCGGAGCACATTTCCCAAGGGCAGCGGAGCACATTCTCACCCGGTCCAGGATAACCGAGTTAGCCGGTATGCCGGATAGCCGGCCTTCCAAATTGGGAAGCTGCTGGTCATTCACCTTCAAAGATCATCGATTTAAACATAGAGGGGTCTTTTACTAAGCTCCAAAACTATGATAATTAAATTCTATACATCAATAGCTTTCGAATGAGACCAATATCTCGATCGTCGGTGCTCTGGTTGCTGAGTAATCGCGTCTCTCGTATATGAGCAGAGGCTTGCAGATCCTGTGATCGCAGTCACATGCCGCATAACATTGGCTTGACATCTACTTCAGTCTTCAATGTAAATCGATTCTATTCAAGGTTTCTATCTACGGGTACTAATGTAACTACTGACTATCTAATTAGCTATTGACCGTCTGGTCTGTGTGACTGTGTCTATCGGATGCCGCTTCATTGGTCCTTGATAACAAGGGCCACAAAGACACATATAAATAAATGCCATATAAAGTATGGAGGAGGAGGGTTCGAGATTATGATGCGAATTGCAAATGACTGGACTCGATCGGGATGCAGGAAGGGGAGGGGTAAATAAAACTACGAAGTGAAATAAGATAATAGACTAAATTAGTCTAGTCAAGGTTATGTGTCACCTTTCTCTGCTGATCGTCGACGGCGTCAAGCTATGACCCCCATTGCTGCAGGATCATCTGTACTCCCGGTCACTCCCATTCGCTTTGATCATATTGATCATCATCAATCTCCTGAAGTCATGTCATCTCCGAAACGAGGCTTTGCAAAAGCTCCAGAGCTCAAGTGCGATCCATGGAAGTTCTAAGACTTGGACCGTCCCAACTTGATCCTTAGCTTTCGTCACTTGTCAGTAATTCTTTTACTTCCACTTCTCCGCTTCCATGAAACCACCATTCGCATTCTCGTCACTTTGCTTGCTAGTCATTTCGTTTTTCTTTCTACCCTCCCGTTTTTATTTTAATAACTCATCTTATGACCTTCATGTTTCTCCTCATGCTCTGGACAACGTCACATTCTCCTTCCTCTCCACATATCATCGCATCGCATTGGACCTCTCTGCATCTTCCTTATTTAACCATTCAACAACATGTAGCATAATCATCCTCTTATGGGTCTCTTCGTTTCACCCCATGTTATTGGGCATTCCTCCTCTTTGAATCATTTTACTATCACTCATTTTACTATCTCTCATCGCATCGGAACTTTCCCCCTTTAATCCCCTTTAATCAAGATCGTAATCCAAGCTTGACTAGACTAATTTAGTCTATTATCTTATTTCACTTCGTAGTTTTATTTACCCCTCCCCTTCCTGCATCCCGATCGAGTCCAGTCATTTGCAATTCGCATCATAATCTCGAACCCTCCTCCTCCATACTTTATATGGCATTTATTTATATGTGTCTTTGTGGCCCTTGTTATCAAGGACCAATGAAGCGGCATCCGATAGACACAGTCACACAGACCAGACGGTCAATAGCTAATTAGATAGTCAGTAGTTACATTAGTACCCGTAGATAGAAACCTTGAATAGAATCGATTTACATTGAAGACTGAAGTAGATGTCAAGCCAATGTTATGCGGCATGTGACTGCGATCACAGGATCTGCAAGCCTCTGCTCATATACGAGAGACGCGATTACTCAGCAACCAGAGCACCGACGATCGAGATATTGGTCTCATTCGAAAGCTATTGATGTATAGAATTTAATTATCATAGTTTTGGAGCTTAGTAAAAGACCCCTCTATGTTTAAATCGATGATCTTTGAAGGTGAATGACCAGCAGCTTCCCAATTTGGAAGGCCGGCTATCCGGCATACCGGCTAACTCGGTTATCCTGGACCGGGTGAGAATGTGCTCCGCTGCCCTTGGGAAATGCGCTCCGAAGGCAATTGTAAGATAGCTCTTCAAAAAGTAGCTGCGCAATTAAAAGTAGCTCCTCAATTAAAAGTAGCTGCATGATCGGATGTTGCGCTATACAATTAAACTTGCTGAACTGGATTCCGAGGTCGCTCCTTAAAAGTAGCTTAGCTCAGGATTGCGCTTTCACCTCAAAAATTGAGCTTGAGCGCAAAATATCTGTGCTCGAGCATAATTCATGGAATAGGGTCAATATAGCTTAATTTACAGGGAAATTGGTCTAAAAGTTGCGGTTGCGCCGGGAATATATTGCGATTAATTAATGTACAGTTTCACCGCCATAGACAGAGACTCAAAGTCCTACACCTTTCAGATTTTCACATAGATCCTCGTATGTCTCCTAAGGCCGTGGAGAATCCAGTCTCATAATAGTCTCGTTAACTTTTCAGGATACGCAACTGGTGCAGAGGCTAATTGCACTTCTGGTTTATGCTGTCGTGCCAACAACCATAACAATTTGAGCCCAAATAAGATTTTAGCACCTGCCCCTCGGTATGGAGCGTATCTTTGGTGAGGCTCTGTTCCCATGAAGGATCCTTACTGTATTTTCTGACCAATATTCACAGCGACACCCCTATCTCGTTGGCCTTGGCCGCACTTGAGGCTGTTCCAGCTCTCACCGGGACCAAAGGAACTGGATTTGCTTTTACAGTTTACACAGGGGACTTGGTCTCGCATGATCCGGATAATCAACTTGGGAGGTCTGTACATTATCGCTAATATTGGGAAGAACGAACAATTCACCACAGCTTAACAGGGCCTATATTGAATACACGGAGGTAGGCTATCGTCGTGATACTCCATAATGGTCACTCAGTATGACAAAGACCATTCTGTACGACCTCTTCAAACGAATGCTTGGCAGCGGACCTGTGTACCCCGCCTCGGAAATCATGATAGCTATAACCAGTAAGGTTGCATAATCCCGTTTCTCTATTAAGATTCACATGACCTCTATAGAGCTCAAGATGCTCCTCACTCGCTTGGAGGAGAACTTGCACAGCAATTCAGCTGGTACGTCCATTTTACAAACCGTCCTCATGTCTTTTATCAAGGCGTCAATGTTTTCCAAGGAACTACGACCATGTGGCCTGGTCTCTGGCAACACGAGAACTGGATTCCAGAGTCCGCGGTGGAATTGGCTCGCTCTCATTACGCAGCTACATGGTGAGGCGCGTCGATGGCTTACGCGTCATCACCTTGAATACAGATTTTGTGAGTTCTGCATTACAATCTAAGTTTCATAATTTTAATTTCTTGCTTTTAGGGTATAAGTGAGCCATCCACTCCGAAGCTTATGATCCCTTCCTTACATCAAAGGATAGAGCGAATTACTTCAATTACATTAACATGACTATCCTGACACATCGGGCATGTTACGCTTCCTCACTGATGAATTGCAAGATGCAGAAGATGCCGGTGATAGAGGTAACTTCTTGAAATTCTTCTTTTATCCATCGACTCCAACTGATGAATTTCAAATCTAGTTTGGATCCTCGGGCATGTGCTTTCCGGATGGGATGGAACGAATCCCTTGAGGAATCCTACTAACTTGTGTATGTCACCATTTCATATCTCGCTCCACTTCGGCAGAATCTTAGGAGTCGATCTACTCTTTTAGTCTATCAAATGTGAGACGATCCGGTCCATACCATTCCATAACTCAAATTGACTACTATGCTGCCAGTGTGGACCGCTTCAGTCCTCATGTTATTGCAAGTATGTGTGATTTGAAAAATAAATGTTAATACTTCTGACATTGCTCTCAGACATATTCTTTGGACAGTAAGATAATACTTTCAAGTACTATCCTTGTTCCTGGCTAAGGTAAATCACAGCACTCATGAAGACCAGCTTAATGTTCGTGACTTTCTACTCCTGTCCTAAACTTTCTTGATCTAATAATGTTGTTCATAGATATTTTATGCAAACAATGCCACTGTACAATCTGCAGACACTGCCCTGGCAGTCTCTTGGGTATGTGTTTCTTATAATTATTAAAATATAATACCCTTTGAATGAGCTTATATCTAGATTGCCCCGTCCATTACACCGCTAACAAACCTCAATTCTGGCTTCCGAGTATATGAAGTTGACTCAGCCGTAAGCCCATCAACTCTTTCAAATGTCCTTTTACACGTCTAATTTCTGCATGTCATCAGACTTTTGATATTTTGGATGCTCATACGTTAGCCGACCTTGCGTCTTTTCCGACCTTTGGCTGATACTTTCCAATGTAGATGGAGATTCAGACGTCAAACTCTTTTCATGCCCTTGATTCGCAAACAAAGCTTGGCCCAACTTATGCCTATGAGTACAACACACGAGAGACTTACGGGGCCACCATCACTGGCTGGGGCCCAAATGATCCGCTGAATGCTACATGGTGGGCATCTTGTTACTGAAGGTAAAGACTGGATACTGACTTTAAGGCTAGAGTCAAAAATGATGACTGACCTCTAACTGCGATTCTAGCGATGCAGGCGAATTCCAGCCTTGTCACGGTTAGTATACTGATGTTGGACTGTTTGATATATTCGAGAATCACATCATAATTTCACAGACATTCAATACCTTCCAAGGCAAGAGCTCCATCCTCTCCCTTCCTTGTACCGGGCAGTGTGCAGTTGCAAAGGTCTGTTACTTGAGGAGTGGTTCAGTACCTATAGCCTTCCAAAACTGCCCACAGGGTTTTGGATCTGTGCAATAAACGGGTCATCTTTGCAAAGGGCAGGGAATTCTAGTTACTTGTGCTAAATTTTCCAAATAAATTGATTAGAGACCCTTTGGTATCCACGGATTACATGTTATAGATTACTGGTGAAATTGGGTGAAGAGCTAAAAATAGGGGCGATAAGCCTTATAAACGCCGGTCCGACTAACTTTCAGTTCAGTTCTGTCAGCATATTGTCAGTAGGGGTGAGGGATGCAGGACCATGATAGACTGCTTCCGCCTGAAATCTGGCTCGAAATATTCGACTGGGCAACATATAATCCTAACTTTGGAACGGACGAATCTACGCCATTTCAGCAGATTCCCCGCGGGCGCGGCCTTGACACCAATTTGCAGGTCAGAGCTACGCTCTGCCTTGTCTGCCGCACCTGGCAAGCGTGGATAGCGCAATCTCTTTACAGAGACGTTCATATAAATCGTAATACCAATGATCTTCATAGGACACTGTCTGTGGGAAATTTCGCTGGGAGACGCTATGGGGACATGGTTCGTTTCCGGTTCTGTCCATCCAGGCGCGGGCTCAACCAATATCATGAATAGGTTCACCGTATGGTTCTGCCGTACCATAGTACCGTTCCAGGTCCTCATCCCTCTCTGAAATCCATTGAAATACTAGAGTTGTGCTCATCCCTGCATACGCTCCATCGACCGTTGGACGAATCCGCTGGCAATCTCAGGTTTGATTATGAAGCTGTGGGTGTTTCTCTACCCTCACTTCAACGCCTCGAGTGGTGGCATCATAACGAAGCGGAACGCTCAGGAGGTATCAACTCTCTTGTTGCCGTTCTTCGCGGTGCTCCCAACTTGCGGTATCTCTTCGTGGGTGGAGTGATGGGGGCTGGCTTCGTTATTCTGGCTGGAAAACAGTCAGAACTAATTTTGCTTCCGAACCTCCACATCTTTCGTTTGAACATCAGGAACGGGATGCTCTTACACCAAATTCTTTCCCGGTGGATCCTTCCCTCCTTGACGCACCTTATACTGGATTCACCACCAGTCAGAGGCAGCCTCGACGATATTTGGGAGAAATTTGGCCAGCAGCTCGAGGTTGTAGAATTTGGGAAACATGTCCTCTTCTACATGAACGACTACCTGTCGCCATGCCTCAATGGCTGTCCCAATCTGCAACAATTGAATTTTTATTTCTTTTTCACCTTGGCCCCCAGACAATGCAGGTTCACCCAAGCGTTTCCGTCGTTGGTCTTCATGCAGAAGTTAATGGCCTCCTATCAAATGGGGATTCAGTATGGGGCTTGATAGAAAGCCATTTTGAAGTCCTTTCCGGTCCGAAGTTTCCTGGTCTCCGACGCATAATCCTCTATGGAAATTGGAAGCCCATTCTTGGTCACCGTCGTTTTGCTCCGATGCGTAATAAAGTATGGCAGAATGGAAGGGTATTAGAATTCCCAGATGAGACCCGTATCTAGATGTGATTGATAATATTCTTGCATTCGCGGTCGCTCCTTAGTTTTGTGAATTGTCAATCAATTGTATATATTGACGAAGTATATGTAGAGTCATTGCGATTCGGAGACATCGAAAAAAGTTCTGAGATGACTAGCCTCTTCTTCCATTTCCTGGGCTGTGCGGGGAATTCTCTCTTCATCTGCATCGACCTTCAAGTGCTGGTGGGCGACAGCTGAAGCGTCCCGGAGATCGGAAGATAATTTGGCTTCGTTAGCCTCCAACACAGGATAAATTTCATCGTTTCTTCCCGCAAATGGATCCCCTTGGTACTTTCGAGGGAGTATGTGAAAGTGCACATGTGGTACAGACTGTCCAGCTGCCTTGCCATCCTAGCCATAAAAGTTTGTCAAGTCCTTGAATGATCACTGAATTGAAACCGGACAGAAGAACCTGACAAGCAACTGTTAAGGAATCGCCACCATAAACCTTTTCAATGACACTCCCGACGCGCCTGATAGAACGCATCAGACAGGCGAGCTCTTTGTCTAGAACGGAGTCATGAATGGGCTACACGCTGCAAAAGAAATGGAAAGCACCATCGAGATCTGCCAATCGCGAGACGGGTCTGTTGGGTACAACGAGTACATCTGACAGAAAAATGTAGCAAAGTGGTTGGTCTGCGATGCTCTTGACTTACGGCCAGGAACTATGGGCTTGAGATTAACAATGGCATAAGAAAGCGAAGCACGGTAGAATGCCTGGCTTGTAACCTCAAAGGTCGAGAAAAGCAAAGGGGTCATGGTTGGAAAGATGATATGCCATTACGTCAGCAGCCATCGGTATAATCGTCAACTTGAACGCGAAAATATATCTTTCGCGTTGCTTTCGCGTGGACCCTCGCCCTTGCTTCATTTTGTTTCATCGATTTTCCATGTCGAGATGTTCTATCATTATCGGATTAGGAGCACTCGCTATTTATTGCTCTTTATACCTTTCTAGTTATTCTCCATGGCTCTCACAGTTCTTTCCCTTTCACGCACCGGCATAGACACTGCCATTGTCTCTGCCAACAATGGCCAGATTCAGAGCAAAGATGCTTACACGTTCGAACATGTCGATCCCACTTCTCCGAATTCGGACTCGCTTTTGCCAACTTTTGAGTCTCACGCCAAAAAACATGCTGGTTTAGAGGTCGCCGTCTTCGCGCTTTCTACACAGCTGGTGCTGGAACAAAGTATGATATACTCAACAAAGCAACATCTGCAGGGTTTGCTACTCGCGTTGCCACGGTGGATTATATTGATGCATATCTGGCTGCCTTGAAGGTCGAAGACTTAGCCCCGATGCCATCTTACTCTTCATTGAAATTACCACAGCTACGGCGTGTGCTCAATTGTTCAAAGTACGCTCCGAAGGCGGAGAACGCGTCCGGGTCCCACTTTACGTGGAGGGTCTCAATTTCTCTGCACCAGTAGAGGATTTTGTTGCCCGCCTCTCCAAATGGGCAGAAACCCACCAGAGCCCTGCTCAAGTTGTCATCTTCAACCCTTCAGACGCTATTCAAAACATTTTGCAAACCAAATTCCAGCCAACCAGCGCCATTATTTCTGTTACAGGCGTCGATATCACTCGGTATGCTGCAGCTTACGCTTTTACCAACGTGCAACAATTGCGCGAAGAAGAGGATGATATGGGCACCTACATGTCTCCAGCCCTATTTCTGTCGTTCTTGCTGACGGTACAGCGGCAACCATCATTTACCGCAGCGCACTTCTCCCAGCTGGGCGAAATGTTACATTCACGACAGTTGAGGACAATCAAACTAGTGTCGTCGCTGAGATCGTTCTCGGAAACCATACTGCCCGTCCGGAAGACAAGTACGTCTTCGCTGAGATCATCCTAGACGGTCTGCGACCAAGGCCTAAGGGAGAGACGATCATCACAGTCTCAGTCTCCCTTTCGGAGGGATGGGGAAATTCTATTGAGGTTTTTGAAGGCACGGAGAAAACAAAGGAGACTCGTAAAACGCTGGTGCAAATCCCTGACCCTTATCAAAGCCCATCGTATCGAGCGGCTGAACCATTTTCCTGCAATCCTGCAAACGAGATCGCCTTGGGCAAGCTTCCAGCTTCATAGGTGGAGAAGAATTATCTTCGCAGCTTTTATGTCTATCTGTCATGTACTGTACTTGAGGTACCCTGAAAAAGACCAGGCGGCAAGAGCAGTCGTTAACACCTTTCTTGATCAAAATCCCTTCTTTCGAACAGTCTTGTTGACTAACACTCAAATAGCCAAGAACTATGCGGGGTTGCCCTGGTAAGATGGAGGATGCCACTAAAGATATTGCGACCTAAAAACCAATTACGATGCTTTTACGTAAGTAAAACATCGTTCTTTTAGAGGACGTTCTTGTAACGCTCTGTGATCCCACAGCATCTCAACATGTCTGCAATCAGGACAATGGTGTGCTTGTTTGGCTTGGTCCGGCTCTGCAGTCAAGCCGATGGCGTGCTTGTCCGGCTTTATCCGGCATATTCTTCTGCCATGTTCTTTTTCTTCAACAAACCATTGGTTCTTGTCATGGCAGTATTCTCTGTTTGTTGTTAAATTTTACTGCTGTGAAACTTGTTTTGTATGTATAAATATTAATGGGCTTGTTTGATGGAAATATGTTTTTGGAAGATGGCTGTGAATGGAGCCCTAGTGCAAGGCAGTTATATTTAGATTCAGATTATTTTTAAATGCTGCATCTTATCTGCTGATATAAGCGGCATCCCTCCGCTGCTTATATAATATAATAAGTTACAGGGCCACTGGAATTAATGTTTGAAAGTCTGGTCTGGTCCAGTTTTTGGGTGCCCGAGGACCCTAACCGAGACCGAGACCAGTTAGGTAAAATTAGAAATGTCTAAATAACTGGACCAGACTGCAACTACCTGGTCTTGATCAGTCTTGTGCAGTTATTTGCAGTTATATAACTGGTTTTAACTGGTTACAGTTATAACCAGTTATCAACCAGTTATAACCAGTTTTTTTGGCATAAATAATTGTCTCATAGTGTAAACTAAATGAATCACAATTTTTACGGTCAAAACGAGCTCAAGAACATCACAAACGGTTGAGAAATGATAAAATTAGAGCAGATTCAACAATTTTTGCGAGTATTGCTATAACTTTCTTAATTCTCAACCAAATTTTACGTTTTCTGGGTCGTTCAAAAGCTATAATATGTGGGTATAATCATGCAAAATTTCAGAATTTTATGACTGGTCCTAACTGGTTAAGACCAGTTTTAAGCAGTTACAAAAATTCTAAAATTTGGACTAACTGCTAACCAGACTGTGGTTTATGGTTACAATGGTTAGTATATTTTGCAGTTAGCATCAGTTAATGCAATATGAACTTCAACAAATGCCTCATGTGCCAGCAGTGTGTGGCAAAAGGCAGCTATATTTAGATTTGACTTATTATTAGTATCTGGAGCTGGGTGTGTGATTATATCAGCAGCATTCCTCCGCCGCTTATATAATCTAATATCTGTGCCAAGGTACTATCGGATTTGCTGTTCAAGGTGCATTCTATTTTATTCTGAAGGGCATATATTTAAATTTTACCTATTATCATATATAGATGGTCTAATACTATTTGTGAAGTAGGAAAAGCATTGTCCTGCCATGCGAAGCAGTGGCCCACTAAAACAAGTTAAGATGGTGATAACGTGAATATAAGAATACATGGATGTAAAATACTGTCGAGAAATGCAGAATTACAGGCAGTTGAAGACTGGGCTGAAAGCACTTAGACTCCATTTACTTATAGTCTCCCTTGCAGACTCCGATAGCTGGTAAATGATAAGTCGATCACCTCCCTATGGAGTCTGCTAGTAAACACGCCCACCACATCAGTGTAAAACTTTTCTCACGTCTTTTCCTTCCCACAGTCCCATTTTTTGTTCATTTCTCATCATGTGATACAAGGAACGCGACGCGTGTCATTAATCAACAATGGAAATAACTCAATCTCCCATGTTCTGAGACCTTAAGATAGCATGCGAGCTCAATGGACAGCTTTCAGATGCCGTCCAAGATGGTTTATACACCTAGTTACAAACACACCCCTCTTTGGAACCCTGGCAGCATCTCTGGAGGCAACTTTACTACATATCCTACTTCTCTGACAACACCTCTCGCATATCCTGCAACTCCTGTGGCTCCATCTCAAGCCAGTTCCATGAAAAGGAAGAAGGATAAAGAAAATGCATCCCAAAAATCATGTAAGAAGAAGACAGAGGCAACACTGGAACTGACTGTGACTCAGAAATTAGGCTTATTTTTTAGCTTTCTGAAGCATGAGCTTGATTGGAGTTACGGCGAACTCCTATGGTATATGTCAACACCATTTCCCGAGGACAAAACCCCCCTTTCTTCAATTCATGATCAAAATTCCCTTCTCTCTCACCTCCCATGGGATTCTATGACCCAAAGACAAATGTCTGCAACTATGCAGCATTTCTTCAATGGTCATGGCAATTATCCACCTTCAAAGATTGTAGAAAACTGGTACAAGCATCCTTATGGCCAACTACAGTGTACTTCTGATCTCATGTTCTCATCAATGGTCCCCTATGTCTAGATTCAACCCATTTGGCCCATGCTTTCTTTGTTTGTGATTCGATTAGTGGCTGAAAGATTGGTTCAAGAGGTGGAGTGCACAATTGGGACTGACGGTGAACTTCATGTATCACTTTCAAAGAAAAACTCTTCTGTCCATGTTCCTTGATCCCCTGTATTACATGAAGGACCATGTAAATATAAGCTTACTTTCCAGATCCTGTAGCAGATACACCCAGGAAATCTGTATGGTCAAGTATAGTTGTGACCCCTAAGAGTAGATAGTCATGAGGGCCAAAGGGAAGACATTTCTTCAAAATTTCATGACAGATATTCCTTCTTTCTGGAGTGTTAAATTTGAAAGGTTTTTCTGAAGTCTTGTCAGTCATGGAGTGTATGAAACAGATGACAAAACATGTATATAATTCATTAAGGAGGGTACTAATTAAAGACGCACTGTGGTCATGGGAATTCACATGACTGCTCAGTTTTTACACCCATCAAGGTGGCGCATTTAGGAACAGACTAATTTACTTATATATCCAGTTTTATATCACATCACTTGCTTTGTGAATTCATCACTGCCAGCTGGGGAGGCTGAGTCATGGCCTGTGTCAATGAGTTCCATAATTCGAGATTCCGACCCACCGCCCATGGGGCAGACTCCGGCATGGCAGCAGTCGTGACTTGACATGATCACAAGTTCTTACAATCCCACTCACGTTCACTCATGCTGCTTGTCGCATCTTCAACATCACTACACCCATTGTCTATCACCATTCTGTGCATCCAACACCGTATGTGCTATCCATTCTATTCTTCCTTGGTAGGTTCTTTCCTAGCTTTGTCATCTGACTCTAATATCTAACGCCTTGCCTGACAGTTACCAACATGCTCACCTTTCTATGCCACCACTTTATCTCTCTTCGCCGCCCTCTTTCTTTGATAGACCAGGATGGTGGGGGAATCTTTAGTGACCAACTGCTCTACTTGTAACCGTCGGGTTGAGTACCAGGAAGTCCTGACAGATGAGGAAGGCAAACAGGGTCATTGGCTGGCAAAGGTGAACCTCTTTTGTGTTTGCGATGATTCATCAATGATTTAAGACATCATTTCTTTCCAGTGCCAGGAAATGAACCCCTTCACCTCAACAACCTGTGATTTCTGGCACTGGCACTCCGACCAGCCACAATCACCTTTGCTGCCTATACTGGGACCTTCCAATCAAGACTTTAGACCCATGCCGATGAACCCCGCCTCAAGGAGTGCTATCACACAGGGTGCACCCCTTACATGCAGAGCAACTGGGTGCCGCTCAACGTGAATCCGCAAGGGATGCACAAGTCAGATGTGCAAGGCCCACTGCATCGAGGCTGATGCCGGTTGCCCTCAGGTGGCACACAAGGTCGTTCGACCCCGTCAAGCTTTATTGTCCAACAGAATGTTACCGCTGCCACCATTTTCTCTTCAGACAAGCCCTGCATTCATGCTACTGCTGCCACCACTTCCCACCTTGTCTACGCAACTATGGTCTACACCTGAACCTCTTCCTCATTCCCCACATTTTGCCATTGATCCTGCCTTATCAGGTATTGAGGTGTTACCACCTCCTCCATTGGCTACAAGGCATACTGCACCCGTATTCTCTTCTCACATGATGGATATCTTTACCGAGCAGATGGCTGAGGCACAACAGCAGTGGGAAAGAAGAAGTCAAAAGGACGCCCTTCAGATTCAGAGTAGGGAGAGAGCAAAACACACAGTTCTTGTGTACACTTTTCTGAATGTGAGTCTCCCTCCCACCATAACCTTATACATGCTCATGATATCACTGCAGGATAATGTTGAACTGAAGGCCTTTGAGGTTCAGGAAGGCTTTGTCTGGCCCCTCTTCATTTTGAATGAGGCCATTCTCTGCCAAGCTGGGCTATCACTTGCCCCTGAAAATACCTTCGATATCTTTCACAAAACTCTGGGCCACTGGACAACAGTCAAAATTGGCCATGTCATTGACATCACTGTGTCGCCGCAGGTATTTATCAAGGCGTCAGATGTTTGTCAATGCAAAGATTTCACCAATCTCATTTCATCTTCGATTGTCACATCCCCCAACATCAGGACAAACCTCACTGGGGAATGTGCCTACATCAGATGAAGAATGATTGAACGCGAAATCTCTCAGTCACCTGCCCCTTCCTGAAGAACAGGCATGAGTATGACGTCGACAGGTCTCCCACCACCCCTAACAAATGACCATGCATGGATCTTGACAACATGCCAACATGTCCAATGAGAGTCATGCCATACCTTCAGCCACTCCTGTTGCTGAAACCGACATGCATACCTGGGGAAAGTGAACATCCCCAGCCCCAACCTTCCTCTTCAACATGATGCCCATCTACTTGCAGGGTGAAAACTGGGCCCAAATCATGGCCAGCAGACTTTCATGCCATTGACATCGCCAATTGCCTGCAGGAAATTGAGAGCTCGGACCACAAAGAGACAGTCCAAGTGATCTTTAAGCAGCACTTTGTCCTCCCTTTCAGGAGTTCCACATTCTATGACCACCAGGATCACTGGAAACGGGCTTCCTTGGCTACAAAGGATGCCTTCATGTTAGCAGGGCAAACTGAAGCTGGACTTTGGGTTCACTTCATGGCAGCTAACCCTGCGCGTGATGCAGCTTTGAAAGCTGCACACCAATGGATAGCAAGGAGTATGATTCTGGATGATAAGGGAGATGAATCCCATGAAATTTCATTGGATGAGAGTTCTGGACGAGAGTGAGTGACACTCTATACCACTCTTCATTAGCATTGGTTGAGACTTCATAAACATATATTCTATTCTGTTAGGTATATTTTGTAGATTATGTTGTACTATGTAACTCTTGTCGTTTTGTAATAGAACTAGTATTATGATTGTAAAGTAAACCCTTCCTATAATTATCCTACTTGTAACTATTGCTTGTAAACAAATCACCCTAGCTTCTTGATAATTGGACAACAACCATCCTTCTCCAACTTTTCTACTGTCATCTGATTGTGCAACAAGATCATTTGATCCAAAAAGAAATTAAACCTATCAACAAGCATCTTGCGAACTATCACATGGAATCCACCAAGCCAGACATTTGTCTGCTCTGCAATAGAGGAGTTAAAAAACCAGGCTTTTCCATTCTTGCCGTGGAGTTCCTTGAATGCTGCAGGGTTGCAGTTACTCTGGCAGAAGATGTCATGCTCCGAATGCTTGCAATTAAAGTGGAAAACATCCACAGTAAGTCCAATCTTTTTCGCAAAAAAAGGGTCATCTTTGATGTGCTTCGAGCAGTTGTTGTTGAAAAAAATGTGGTTTGGGGCTTGTCCATTGATATGAAAGGTTCATTTGATGAACTCCTGCAAAAATGGATGAGACTTCTCATATCGGAAGGTAGCAAGTTAACACATACCGCACATGTTGAGATGGCCTCTGCCCCATAAAAGGTCTCCCAAGCCAGAATAACACCACAGGGAGCAACAAGAATTTGCTCATTGTGAGTCCGCTTTCTCCCAAACTGTGCAGAAATCCTCTTTTTGTTTCTGGAAGCTGATGTGCACACAGGAGAAGCACCACATGGATCTGACATGCCTTCGTGAACTCCATGGATTAAATCCTCTTCGTTAATCTCAAACTCTTCCTCCTCTTCATCGTCAATAAGGTCAGCAGCATCTAGATCTTTATCTGGAAGTGCATCGTTTGGGTGCAACACACATTGGCACTTCAATTTCTCCTGCAGTTGAACATGAGATTCTCCTCAAAGAACATAGACGTGCTCAACTTCTTGATGCTCACAGTTACTACAGGTGCGTTTCCCTTCAAGGATATGAGCATCACAGCCTTTGATGGCACATACATTATTGAGGTCCTGGTGCTTGGCGCAATATCGATCCCTCGCAGTTGTTAAGGGATTTTTGCAGTTGTGATGTGCACATGTTGGGTGTTGTAGCCCAATCCCATCCATGACAGTGACCCAGATAGACCTGTTGGCTTAGTAAAAAGGTATATGTTAGCTCACTGTCTCAAAATGTAGTCATTTACATACCCTGTCCTTCTACCTCACAAACTCATGTACACTTCTTGCAGTGATGGAGAATCTCCTGAAGACCACATAGCTTTATTCAGTGGTTCTGCTCTCGAATAGCTTCTATGAAGTGGTTGACTTGCTCACCAGTATGGGGAACCGTTAAAATTGCCTGCCTTTTCGTGGCAATCTTCCAAAAGGGACAGAATCGTGAAGCCATCTTGTATGTGGTCTCCTTTGAGTGCATCTTGAATCAGCCAGTTATTTGGTAGAGTACCCTGTTTTTGAGAGTGACATTTGGTATGTGCAGGCACAGTTCATAAAGGATTTCCTATGATGATTGAATTCAAACCTTTAACATTCAAGAATTGAGTAGGTGATCCAATGCATACCATGAAATGTTGGTGTCTGTACACCACATTTTAAGGACTCTCTTCTCAACAAACTGATGTTCCCCGACCTGAATAATGTTTGGTATTTCTTCATCATAATAATACCGCATGCCATCCTTTACTTGATAATTGTGATAATACGCGTTGCCGCAACCTAGGGCCATCATCATTCAGATGGTGTTAATATATCAGAAATGTAGTATGGCTTACCCTCACACTGGAGTCGAATGGCCCAGGCCAGACAAACACCTTTATCAAGGGTGTAAAGTACTACCTCTGTCTGATCCGCAGTTTGAGGCCTTTCATCTTCCAGTCACAATTGCTGCTTGGGCAGTGGGCAAAGGGTGGATAGATAGAGACTAAACAAATATTTCTTAATAAGTTTGAGAACATTATAATGAAAAGAAGGTGCATACCATAGCTGAGAGCCTTGCCATACAACTTGAGCCTCGTTTCCACTTCCTTGGCTTTCTCATCGTGATTCCAGACAGTATCCTTCAAATATGACCACAGGTCTTCAATATTTTCATGGCTCATTCCACATAAGTTTGAGAGCAGGGTCATTACTGATTTGGGGAGGATCCACGGTACTAATTCC
Source organism: Gymnopilus junonius (assembly GCA_015501075.1). NCBI lineage: Eukaryota > Fungi > Basidiomycota > Agaricomycetes > Agaricales > Galerinaceae > Gymnopilus > Gymnopilus junonius. Next base: position 32,033 of record JADNYJ010000007.1, on the reverse strand, counting down.
GATGGCCAGTTGGACTCTTGTGTGAGAAGGATATCATTTTTAAACCTAGGTGTATAAAGGAGAAACATCGAGACTTTTGCCAGGAGTTCAGCACTTAATACATCGGGATGCACCTTAGTGAGGTCTAAGAAGTTGTTGAATGCCATGGTATTAAAGAATGAGTAGAATTGTAGCATACGACGGAAGCGAGCAAACTAATTCAAAAATAGAGGTTGACATCACATGATACAATGCCTGACTGTGACAAACTGTGACGGATTTGTGCGGACTGTCCAAACACAGTTCGCAGGGTCGGAATCTTGAATACCGGAACGTCCTCGCCTGCGTCATCATTGGCCCGAGTTGTTTACAATGCTCCCACAGTCTCAAATACCTTGGTGCCAGTAATATTGAGAATACCCATGAGCCCACAAGCAAACATGTGGTCCTTTTCATCCTTTGCCATGGTCATCAGCTTTTAGCTAGAAATTAGATCAATAGAAGACTCGCTTGGTTTTACAGTTCTCACTGCAGTACTTCATGACATCACAAGTACAAGCAATACTTCCAGGCTTTTGGCAACTCCTCCTCCCACAGAGCACTTTGTCTCTGCATCTGTACTGCAAACCCCCAAATATCTGCCAGGCAGAGTGATTCCAGATGTAACTGTCTGCAGGCAGAAGTTTATCAGCCCTAAATATGGGAAGAGGTCTGGTGAGTAATTGCCATTGTTCAAGGTCATGGTTGATAAGAGTCCCCAATATTCACCATCTTGGAAATTGTGTGCAGAGAAGAGGAAAAAGGGTTAGGGTGCCTTCAGAAACAGTGGTGTTAATAAGGCTTGCAAGCTGAGACACATGCACTAAAAATGTAAGAAATTGTGTAGACATGGAACAGGGGCGACACACTAGTCATTCCTGGTATCGTTATGAATAATTCAATCATCTCCTTGATTGCACCAAAGAAATTCTCATTGGCCCACATGTGGACTAGGGGTACGCATTCTGTGCGATGCTTCAAATGTGCATTATGCAAAACCTTTCCCATTACCCTCACTGCATTTGAAATGACATGCAGCCTATCATCCTTCTCAGTATCCCAATCCTGATTGGGTGATTGGTTGACCACAGGTGTAGGCTTTGCTGATTTTTTCAGTACCCTGAACATGGTGTTCCAAAGTGGTGTGGACTTAAGAACAACTTGTATAATTTCTGGCTTCGTCAAGTCTTTCTTGGCTGCAGAAATAATGGCTGAAAGAAGGTCAAGTTCATGCTCAAGGCTATGCCCACTCAGAAGAACTAAATGCTCAGGAAATATTGTTATGAGTGCCTTTGCCTGTTGCTGTTTTGATGATGGCACCATGGGTCTGGCACCAATGAGAATTTTAGACAAGATATGTAGTGTCACTGACTCCATCCCATGACTGCACATGTATGTGAGTTGACAAGGATGCTTGGGTTCTAACAGTAAGTAGAGCATTGATGAGGTAATAGTAGCATCTAGAGGTCTTTGTGCAAACTTCCAATGCCATGCAATGATCTGGATAGTCAAATCAGCAGGTTCATAGAGGGTGCTAATAGAGCAAGTTAGAAATAGGCTGCAGATATGTGGCATAGCTCATGATATGAATGTCAGGTCAGCTACAATGAGCTTTATTAACATTTGGGCTACAACAACACACTCTTTTGTATGTGAATCCTTGGGTCTTAAGGTTTTTTTTGTAATCCTGGTCAGCTTACTGTGCTGTAATCTACTGCTTTTGGATTAGGGTTTACACCATATATAGAACTGAGTGGCTGAACTATTAATTGTTCAGTTATTCTGCCTTTTGGCATAACTGGTTGAGCGCAGTTCTCTTGACCAACTTACATTTTTGGGCTCATTCCAAATCTACTAGTGGGTATGAGTTTGAAGAGAAAACTAGAGGAATGGAAGAAATAACCTGATGCATCATCTCTGACCAGTTCTTTCAAAGAGTAGCAATAACTTTCTTGTCCATCTTCATAGGAGGGTCATGGAAATTTATGGTTGCCTTGCAAAGAATTTCCAGCAGTGCATGATATGGTGATTGCATCTATCACATTCCTAGAACTTGTCGTTCAACAGCCTACCATCAAACAGACTTACCTCATTCATTACTTCTTCAAGGAGGTCCTGAGGCTTGTTGGGTAGGTGATGAAGAAATATGATCATCTCGCACACATTTTTACACAATGCATCTGCTATGCCAGCATTAACGAGGGTTCACCCATGCTTGGCTCTCAGCACCATCTTTCCTATGCATTAATATGTCATTCATGGCCTCTAGTGCAGGGTAGATGTCCCCTTGATTGTCGCCCTCCCTTATAGTTTCACCCAGTTCAAGCACCAGAGTTCGAGCAATGCGACCAGGATTAGATATCACTATTTCCTTCCATTCTGCCACTTGCTCAGGGGAATGGGTAATGATTTGTGCATATGCTGGCATGATATCACATTTGAATTGGTAGATCAAGGATCATGAAGATAGAAAACATGATCTGACCTGTGCTTTCTGTTGGAGCTAGAGAAAGTCTCATGAGGGGCACATTCTTTTACTGTTGTGCCTCATCCAAATTCATCTGCGATAGAGATACTTAGGCCAGCAAGATAGACACAGCATTAACCCTAATATTCTTGAGGCTCTTGAGGTGAGGACACCTATAATGGAAAATTATATATACATAAATGAGAATTTTATTCACAGCTGTATAGCTTTTGAAAGTGAAAATGAAAAATCCAGCTGGGGCAAGGGCCTGATCTCATATACATATATTTCCTCTAGTTGCCTCACTTGCTTGTTAGTGGTGGCTGGGTTAGCAAGTGCCAAGGAGCCCATCAGCCACAAGCATGCTTATTGTCTTTTGCATCCCTGTTCATGTAGGTGGATGCCACCAGAGACAGTAACAATTATACAGTGTGCAAGTCAAGTAAGCAGCACTGATAACCATTAGCATCATGAAAGCATGTAGACAGTAACTAGCCAATTTTGGTATTACTATCATAAGTTCAATTGTCTCTTCGACTATGCCAAAAAAGCTTTTGTTAGCCTATGTGTAACATGATGAACAGTCTATCTGCCTCCTGAAGCTCCAAATCTTCAACAGGCCATTGGTCGGCCACAGGCGCAGGCTCCCCCATTCTTTTCAGGACCCTAATAGGACATTCCATGACAGTGTCACCTTAATAATGAATTTGTCCAGGTCTAGCTCTGCTGATTCTTCTTTAGCTACTTTGATAAAGTGCTGTAAAAGTTCAAGCTAGTGTTACAAGGCCTCATCCAGTCAGGCACCCCATGTGTTCTGTAAATGTCATTAAGAGTGCCTTGACTTGCTTCAATGGCAACTCTGAAGTGCCAATACCAACAAGGATTTTGGAAACAGATGTCTCCGATTCTAAGCCATGCCTGTGCAAGTATGCAATGTGATAAGGATGTTAGGGTTCTGAAAGCAGGCAAAGGGTGTTGGAGTTTCTTGCAAATGGTTACTATTTCACTGTTCTTCATTTCCTCCTCACATGTGCATCATCATGTTTAATTCATGTGTCATGTCACCCCTTCCTTATTTGTATATTCTTTTCCCTTGTTTGTCTATGTAACTCTTCTCTGTACTATAAAGACTCACCTCTCCCTCCTTTTCCTCCCTCAGCTGTTCATCGCATTTATGAACATATGCTGAGGTATGTTTCATATAACTAAACTTCTCTACAATACCAGACTCATCCTTTCATATTTCACCTAGACACTCTCACTCTAGGTATTTATAATAGAGTTGTTTATTGCATTTATGAATGTATGCTGAGACACTCTCACTCTAGGACTCAAACAGGTTATGGGCCCCAGTTGTTAAGCACAACCCACATATCCTTGACAAGTATTCAAGGGGTATGTAAAAAAAAATCCCACTACACAACCTTGGTTTACACATTTAAGGCCCCTCCGTGGCCTCCCTCCCTCTTGTACCTGCTAAATATAGAAATATATTCCCACACTTTGACCGGCCTGAATTATTATACCTTCCGTCACTTCTTCTGCTTTGCTGCTACTCTAAATCCTGCATTTTTCCTGCAATCGTCATTGCAAAACCAAGCTGTCTTTGGTTTCTCGAAAAGGCCTCGACATGTAAGATGATACTAAAGCAATAAAATTAATTTCTTCATTGTTGTATACTGAAAAGAAAGGTAAAACTTACCACGAATTTGCATCCAGGACCAAGGCATTGCACAAGATTGACATCCTCAATGGGTATCCCACAGCCAGGGTCATTACACACCACAGAGCCATCATCAACACCACCTGAGTTGAAGCTCATAACCTGAGGTCACCGACGTTTTCAACCAGAAGAAGTTGGCAGAAGTTCGTCAGGTGTCGAATTCAGTTCTGAGAAACAGTGTCGGTAATAAATCAGCAAATTAACAAAAGTCTTGCTCACCAACTTTGTTCCCAACTTCTCCTTCATCCCCATCTTCTTCAGGCTCTTCCTCTTCCTCTTCCTCTTCAGATACAGCATTGGAATTACTATGGTTATCACTTTCTCCAGCATTCTCGTTAACATTCTGCTCCTCATCCACACCATCCAAAGCTCTGTGAAAGGAAAGATCAGAGAGATATACAATATGAGATGAGAAGAACATTATGTGAAAGCAAAGCATGAACTGTGATTTGCAGAAATGGCCAATGCTTTAATTTGCTTCGATTTTTTTGAACGTTGAGGGGTTAGATAAATTTTCTTCATTGCAATGACCTCTTTTGCATCCAATGCATAATGAGACTCATAGAGAGTTTTGTCAGCTGTTGGATGAGTATCAATGATATGATGTGCAAGGTTATACTTCCAGACAAAAGTTGAGCAAAGAGGGCATTTGAGCAGGTGGTTGGTGCATGATTGATGTGCTGTGAATGTCTGGGCAGCCTTGAGTCAAATTTGGCAATGATTAGGGCACGTTGACTTTTGTAAATCAACCATGATTGACTGGCCATGCCGAATAAGATAGATTTTGCAGTGCGAGTTGAGACAAAAGCTACAAGGCTTGGCTCTTCCCTGCAACTGGTGGTCATGCAAGATGTGACTGCCCATGTGTCTCAGAAGCTCAGGTCCAGTGAATCCTTCAGTCTTGAGTTGGGGGCAAAGGCTACATGTTGGGGATATATCTTCACTGTGATGGGATCCTTCCACTGCATCAGACTCGCAGGTGAAACATGCCTCCCCTAGAAAGCCGGTAGATCAGAAGCGTGAAATGACTATGACTGTAATATTTAATTTCCATACCTATTGAAGATCGATAAGGAAATGAATTGCTTAGTGCAACCAAAGAAAGTCAGTCAATTTCACCAGCAATGCACTCATGGAGAACAGCAGAGACAACACAAAGATCCGAGCTCTTGAAAACATATGTGTCTTCTCCAATATTTCATCCACGAGATGCAGGTTGGACATGGGGATCTATCTGCTCAACCCATCTGCCCTCCACATCACGTATGCTTGACCATGCCTCAAATGACCCATTCCACTCCCAATCAGGTTCATCTGGCTCTAGTGAACCTGTGATAAGGCTGAGCTTCATGACCTGTCCATGGATTCGCACATTTGGTTCACCTAAAAAGGAAGATGACAAAGACTGGACCTCCAACATATCATGCCGAATACCTAGGACTTGGAAGACTGCCAAAAAGATCTTGTTGTTGCATTGGACAACAGTGAGCATGGGATCAAGGACATGAAGAACATTGTCCTCAGCATTAGATGGAAGTGCAGGGGGGGCCCGGAGTTCATCAAGCATTTGAGATTCATGATACTGCAAAAAGCCTCGGACATGTTTCAAGCGATCCTTGGAGTCAGAGATAGTAAGAGGGTTGGAATAGAGGTGAAGAACCATTGATTTATGAACTTTTTTTGATGTATTGGCATTGCTGTGATCAATTGCGATCCATGGAGAGGGTGATTGTTGACCTGAAGGGGTGAGCCCTAGCTGTTGAACTGCAGCGATGTCATCTAGGTCAGGATCAACATCCTCTTCATTCAAAATGGGACTATCTTCATTTGCTGTAGTTGGTTCTTCAACTGTGTCTTTTTCTTCCTCCATCTCATCACGCTCCCAGCTGAAGTACTGTCCACAAGAACCATTTTTCCTCCTCCAAATGGACACATTATGTCATACCCTCCAGCCTTCTTCATTTCCTCAAAAGGAGATGGATACATCGCTTCCTCAAGCTCAGCTTCAGCTTGACGAAATCCTGAAGACCAACAACTACCGAGGACAACATTAGCAACTTTGACATCGCCCTTCCAAGACTTGGGATTGATGTGATCATATTTGCTTGAGATGTCATCGAGTCTGAGGGAAGCCGCTTGAGATTGAGCATCGACTTTGGCCTCCCCACTCAGGATGGATCTGAGAATTTTCACACACTGTACGGCGCCATCAATGTGATTGGTGAGTTGAAGTTGATCAGCATTTGTGTCATTTCCAACCATAGTCCGAACTTTCCCAAACACCTTCTCCAGGCCATCAGTACTGAGTAAGATAATCCAAAATGAGCTGTTAGGGTTGTCAATCTGCATCTTCGCCACACAGAAGTACACATTTTTAATCATGGACATCACGTCAAAGAAGGTTTGAACAGGAATGAATTCGCCCTTGTCCGTGTGGTAGACAGCGAGGATCAGATGGGCGCAGCACTGAGATGGGTGAGCTGGTCATGGAGCGAGAGCTCAACATCCAGATAGGCACTAAGGAGATGATGGTAAATACAACCCAGGAGGCAGAGAGCTCAATGTGTAGCCTGAATCATGGGACTGTCCATTGAGGAGGCAGCTGGTAGCATCACAATGCATTGAGGAGTCTAATCATGAGGACAACATCTTGCTTATATTGGGCTGAAGAAGGGCATCAGCTGTTGACAGCGACATCCCACAAGTGACCAGATGAAACTTGAGGGTAGAAATACTGAAGGGAATCCCATTCAAGCAAATCCCTTTGAGTAAGCACAGAAGGGTGTTTCGAAATCGCTTGAATACATGTTTCCAGTTGAAATCAGATGTAAGGTCATCATTTCCACACTTGAGGTTGAATAGCAGCAATGCTGAAAGGACGGCGAAGATTTTGCTTGAGGAAGAAAGACTGGTTACAAGGGTGATTCTAATCAAGGCACGTCGGTGGCGAGAGTCTCCGTCCGAGGCTAAACAGTATAGTCGACGATTATGAGGTTGCTGGCTTGCAATGAGAGCCTCACTTGCTGAATGTAAAAGGTGCTCTTGATCCTGGACCATTTCACGTTTACAGCTCCCAGATATAGCAAAAGGATGGGTGGTATATTCATGTGGGTCAGGAGATAAGATCGTCACTCCAATAACTGTCACCTTTCTTTTTATAAGAAAAGGTTTGAAAAGAAAGTGAAAATAAACAATACCTCAGTTGCAAAATGAAGGATATTTTTCTTCAGACAGTCAGCTAGGATATCCGCCTGAACCATGGTCTTGAATTCCAAAGAACATGCAGCCCCATGCTCTTGACAGACACCAAGGATATTGTCAGAGTGCGGGTCCCATCAGAGCCATTCTTGAATTTTGAGTTCATTGACTTCCATCATCATACCCTGGATTTGTTGATCAGAAGAAAGGGATGGAGGTGGTGGTGGATAACACACTGCGAGATTAGCACTTAGTTCCACTGAAGTTGGAAAACCTGACAAAGATTGAAGGGGAGCAGTGATGATGTGGCATTTTGTGGCATCGATGGATGGTGTTCCAAGAGAGCAATGAGCGATGTCTGCTGCTGCCCAACCACTGAGTTTGTAGATGAGAGAAGCATGCTGGAAGTCAGCTATTTGATAGCCTTTTGGACTATAGGCTCATTGGGCAGCTTTGTCTATCTTCTCCAGGATTGTAAAGACACTTGCCCCTGCATGATGCTGCGTCACCATAAGACTTCGAATACAGGGTATGTCTTCCTTTCCAATGGCCATTGACAGCCTTTTCCATGCAGTGAGGTGGCGATTTCATACAACGATCTTCTGGGCAGTGTTAAGGGCCTGTAATTTGAGTTGATTGTTCTTGATGCTCTTCTTTCTGAGTGACTCCTGTAAATGACAGGCGCCCAGGAAGCCCCATGGTGTACTGGGATGCACACTTTTGTCTGAGCGATGAAGCATACCAAGGATAATGTCATGATTTCGGATGTTAGCACATGCCGAACAGGGAGATGGGGCTTTCTGTTTGCATTTGGAAGATATGTGCACAGCTCGAGAGCAAGTGTTGGAACATAGTATGAGTTCCTTGCCTGTATCCCTAAATGTCCATGGAAGTGGCTTCTTCCCATGGATTTGAAAGCAGTATTCATCATAGGCAGAACAACCATCAGCGAATTTAATGGTATAGCCAGGACATGTGACCATTGCTGATTTTGCAGGTGGTTTCACCGCTGATCAAGGTATTTCAGGGACTCATTCAGTGGGTTTGGGGGCTGAAGGAGCTATTGAAGGAGCTGTCATTCCCCCACTAGATAAAAATTAGCATGATAGAATACTTATAATATGAAGAAAACACTTACACCAAAATCATTGCCTCAATAAGGCATCTAATCTTGCCTTCGAGCAATATCTCCTCCACCTTCAGCTCTGAAATGGCTAGCCTCAACCATCTACACATCCCATCCATCCCTAGTGATCCACAATGAACAACTTTTGAGACCTCCTCAGTGGACATTCCAAAACCAATGACTCGGTTGAGAGCTTGATCAACCATTTCCCATGCATTGTCCCCAGGATCGAATGCTGGATTTCCTGAGAACTGGGCTAGGACATCGGACAATTCTCCTTCAGGTATGGAAGGCAGCAGCGAAGCAGTTACCAGTTCGAGTTGGCATAAGAGAGATGTAGAGGAGGGGAGAAGAATCCAAATAAAAGATTGTCGAAGAGTTGTGTTGAGGAAACGGCAGTGTGTCAGGTATAACAATAGCATCTGGGATGCTGGGAGGAGGCATTGAGGGTGGTTCGACATGAGAGGGAGATAAGACGGACATGGAAGTAGAGCTTGACGTTGTCACCACTGAGGACTTATGGACAGCCTTCTGGAAGAATGCCGTAATACCCTTGTTGTCGCGTACATTGTTCACAGCCTCTTCTTTTTCTTTGTGTGCAATACTTGCTGTGTGGATATTCCAGTTGCCCTTGCCACCACAGGTGATTTTGATGTTGACTTTGCAGACATTGCAGTAGTGCGTACTCGATGCCGTGAACTCAGCAGGTTGCTATTAATATGAAGTCAGCATTAGAATCATCACGAGAATGTCAAAGTGTCCAAAACATACCTTTTTTGAAGCTCATGGCATGGCTGGTGTGTTCGGTCAGGGAGGAAACACTGCATATGGAAATTTTTCGGTTGCAGGCAACGGTGTGGCTATGTCTATGATGTCATTTCTTGCCGGAAGCCTTGGAAGGTGGTCCCATGCCCTTTCTTAAGATCAAACAGACCATTTCTTGCATATGGAGACTGTTCGCAGCCCTCATGGCCACCAAAATCATATGAAATATACATATCTATAAGTCAAATAAGTTTCGCATTTAAGGTTGCTCAACCCACACCCTCCCTCCCAAGGTCGTGTTGCTTGGCAAATGCCGACATACCCCTTGTCCTTAACAGTGCCTGACAAAAACTTCAGACCTGCACAGAAGTCGGGATGAGCATGTATGGACATAGGAAAAAATCGAACTGGATTCGAGGATATAACTCACCATCTTTGATGGCATCGTAGAACTGACCAAGGGTTTCATATTCATCAGACTCGGGCTTGGCACCTGACTTCTCTCATGTCTTGACCTGGTATACACCTAGTCAGAATTGAGGAAGGATTGCCCAAATCGAATAATGCCTACGTCAATAAATGTCTGGAGATTAGCCTTATTTGCCTTCCTGAGCTGGAGCCACAGCTTTGGAACACAACTGGGCATCAACATCACATAGTACGGCATGTAATTGGGATCGTAAAGCTTGGGTATTCCACCCACTGCATGAAGGACGTTGCCCACTAGACTGAGATGAAGCATCTCCTCAGCAACAACACCTGGAATCATAGACAATGAATAAAAATACAAGGCATAAGCAAGGTGATCACCAACCCCGAATAGCTGTGATGATAGGGTCATAGTATCGTGGGTCATTTACGAACTGGTCGGGAATCTTGATACTGTACATGCCGAAGAGGTACAGAGGTATAGTGGCCAATTCGATGGACATGGCAGTTTGGAGGTGAGTTCGCAAGCTCTTGACAGTTTGGATGGGTTGATTATGAGAATCAGGCATTGGAAGAATAAGTGGACCGCTGTGTTTGGGTAATCGGGGCACCTTGGAATCATCACTAGGTAATGGAATAGCCTTCTCACCACAATGGATTATGCCACATTGTGTTTCGACGAAAATGGGTTCCGGACCATATGAAGGCCACTGGACTATGAAACCTAGCTTATGCCAGTTCTTCACCATGTCGGTATTCGCAAACAATGGCTGGTCAGGGAATACATCTGTGGAAAAAATAGTTCATTAATGAGGTCAAGAGAATAAGCTGAAGAACTTACCGGTGTAATTCTCATGAAGCCCACATTCCCAAGGCACATGGTTGGTCAACTTCTGGGCAATATTGGATTTTATGACTGACTGTGAGATGATCTTATAGGTGTCTTCTGTTACAACAGAATCAGGATGGGCAGAAGGCCACCTGGAGATGATTGATTCAGGCATAGATCAACAGTAAATAATAGTAGGAAGTTACCAATATGAACGACACATGTAAAAGTCACTCTGCCAAGGCAGAGAAAGGAACTTTGTTAGATCACCTGGTTTGACGTCCTCATTGATCGTGAATGGTATAAGAAACTGATAAGTTTCTTTGAGTTCAGCATTCCACAACATCTCGATACCAGGATAGAGTGGTGCACCGATCATCGCTTCCAAAGCCGACTTGGTCAGCACAGCAGGTTGGTCCTGCAGAGGAATGTCCTCGAAGCGTGTGTATTGTTTCACAGGATTTTTGGTAAAGTTGCCTTTGCTCCATTGGATGAGGCGATCATACTGGAGCTCTGTGATTGATGCGAATGTGGAGGGATCGCCAGCAGTGGTCTGACCTTAATTAAATTTAATCAGAATCAGGTGACCCACCTGGGGGAAATGGAATGTGTACCATTATCGCCTGAGAGCCAGGGCATGAAATACTTGTAAGCCTGGCCTGTCCTAGCTTGGTCATATTTGGAGTTGCTCTCCAGAAGCCTCATTCGTCCAAGGACGCCTTTCCTGATTGCTTCGTTATCAGCGCTACTGTCGGACAATGACTTTTGCCATCCTTCATCAAAGAAGTTTCTGGGTCCATTAGGTCCTGCGAATTCACATTAAGATGAATGATACATGATGCAAAGATTGAAATACATACCATGACCACCATTTGCCTGGATATTGACCCAGGATAAGAGCAGTGGGCATTGAAGGAGTGGCCAGACATGTTTGAACCAGTTGACTTCTCCAATGTTACACTGTTTACCTAGAGCAGTGCGTTTTTCTCTCTCTCGTACATCTCCTCAATCACATCATATAGCGATGTGGGAGCATATATCCCATTGGTGAACTTGGGTGTCATCCAATGACACATGCCTTCACTGGTGCATCAACCCTAGAACGTAAATGAGTACAGTAAAACAATAAAAAAATGAAATTGCAGAAACTTATGGGGCGCCACCCCCATCGTGAGGCTTGATAGTAACTGAAACCCATCCATCAGAGGTATCATCGATCCAATCAGGAGAATTGAAATCATTCATGATATAACAGTAAGGGTTGTCTTCCTTCGAGATAGATCTTGAGAATCCACTCCCGGCAAGAACAACCAGTCATCCTTCTTCATCTGTCCTAGCTTCTCTGAGATAGATAGAAGTCAGGTTAGACTTGGAACCATAGAAATCCCCAGCTAGGGTTACAGGTGCTGCATTGGAACCAGTTATCATTTGCATGCCACTGTCCACGATGAGTCGAGTTCACTCATCAGGAGGCAACTAAGCAAAATGGGAGGGTAGTTAACAAAAAAATTTAACAGAGAAGAGATCTTTCATACATTTGGCTGCACCATTGGATTACAGAGCATGGTGTAACCAGGCTGGAAGGCACCTTCTTGAGATCTGCCTAGAGTCATTGTTAGCTTCACAATGAAATCAATGGTAAAGGAGTATAGCATTACCCATGAACATGTACCATGATGCCTTTTTGTTTACAATTTGGACATTCCAGATGAGGTGGTAACCTGTTGATTTGTTGAGCTCTCCGAGGACCTCTCTGTCCTGCCCAAGGGCATAAACCCTGAATCAAGCTGCCTGAGGGTTGAGGGTGAGCTCTATACTTTCCATCAAAGCATAAAGTGTACCTGTCTTTTAACTGCGGAGTCATTGTCCTTGAAGCCACCTGTGGGCTCCTAAAAGTACCTGGGAATCTCAGGCCCATAGAACCAACCATCATCCAGTGTAGAGTTTCCGATGCATGCAATACCGATAGGAGGGTAAATTCGAACATTATCCAAAGGAAAAGTCATGATCGACACTTCGAATGGAATGCGATTTGTTCAGGGCAATATATATAATTCCCTGTCACTGATTATCACAATCAATCCACACAATACTCCTTCAGGTGAAATGGAGATGTACAATGACCGGGTGCACATGAAGACCCATTTTGAACTTTAGCCCCATGACTCAGTAATTGAAGGGTTTCTCTGCTTGCCTTGTCAACCTCATTTGACAGATGGTTACCGGTCTAATTGACAACGATGACAGGTGCAATGGTTCTTGAAAGCTCCACATGATAGTGCGAATCATTGGCAGAAACAGGTCTGAACTTGAGCTGAATACACTCCTGTGGCCGGACTATTTAACAGCTCAGCTAAATGCTTTAGCTGCTAGATAAACTTTAAAAATACAATTCAACATGGAAATGAGGGTTACATTTTCCTCAAATTTTAGTAAATTACAGTAAAATTTATCATTTAACCCCCTAGCCGAGCCAAAATCAATCATTTAAAGTTGTTTCAGTGCATCCCAAGGGGCTCCCACCCGAGAAGTCTGAGACAACCACTCTATAGGATGGGTGGGGGGGGGGTTAGCCTGGGGTCCTGGTCAGGGTCCCTCATATTAGGAAGAGATGGCACTGTTGCCAGGCTATTTTTATGCTCACAGTGTCCTTGCCATCTCCTGGGCATAGCATACTGTCTGAAGTGTTCTCTCCCTAGTGTACTTGTACATAGCTCTTTCTTTACCAATAAATAATATTTCTTCTCTTTATTCTTTACCTTTCCCTCTACAACACCAATGCTGACTCAGAAGAAGGTGATCACAGCTGTTGAAGCAAATCTGCCTGAGCATGTAAATTTTCATGTCAGAAATGGAATGCTGAAGCAATTGAAATTGTTTTTGGGACAGAGAGATGATTGTGGTAGACTGTTTGCTCAATGTGATCTTTGTGGCACCCTTATTGCACTTGGCCCCAGATGTTCACTGAGCAATATGTCGAAGGATAACTGGAGAACAAGGAACCAAGTCCCAGAAAGCAACAGCATTGAGGTCCCACTCAAAGAAAGAGATTCACACAAAAGAGGATCATCTGATGCTTTGCAAGCATCCTCGAGCTCAAGACAACCATCACCATCAAAAAAACATAGAGAGATTTTGACATAATATTCCTAATATATGATTTACATACCTAAATTGTCTGGACAATACAAGTATGCTACAGAGAGAACACTTCAGATGTGCTATGCCCAGAAGACGGCGAGGACGCTGTGAGCATAAAAATAGCCCGGCACCAGTGCCGTCTCTTCCTAATATGGGGGACCCTGACCAGGACCCCAGGCTAACCCCCCCCCCACCCATCCTATAGAGTGGTTGTCTCAGACTTCTCGGGTGGGAGCCCCTTGGTGCATCCTTATTGTCTTGGTTAAAGTTTATATGCCAACAATAAGATTTGGCTGAGCTGTTAAATACTCTGGCCACAGGAGTGATAATGTTGGCTATTGTCCATCCTACGGAGTTGCCTTGAGGAAGCCCTGAGGAGGCCAAGAGGACCAATTGCAAATCGCAGAGCTATGAGAGGCTACAATAATCACCAATGGTGTAGATCAGTCAAGTGCAGATCTTGCAGCTACAACATTGAATGGGGATCAAGTCCCTGGAACATGGTAAGTATGTGCTATGTATTCTTCACCTGCACCATCATGTCTTCTGAGGCTCCTTACTCTCCCCACATCCAGGAACTTCGCCTTTTCATTCTGAAAGCCATGCAACAGCTGATTAGATTATCACCCAAGATGGTTATGTCAGGTCTTTCATAACTTGAAATCCTCCCAACGTGATTGGGTTCTAAAATGTTCAATGCCTATCCTTCAAGAGAACATGGGGATGATGTTCAATGGTGGCCTCAATACTTCATTTTATGTTCAAGAACTAACAGGATTTTACCACAGTGATTATTATTGGTGGGGGCCCTGCAGGCTGTGCGACGGCTCTGAGCTTTCTCAAGAACAGCAAACATGCATCCTGCCTCATCATAGATGACACCAATTCTTCATCTTTCAGGGCAAGTTTTCTGCAGGAGATGATTTGGTGACTTACTTTGACTTCTGATGCCTCTGACTCTATGTTCAGATTGGCGAATCGCTACCTCCAGAGTCTGGTCAGCTGCTCCACTATCTCCACCACTCTCTGCCAAAGCAATTAGCCTCCCAGGTCAAATGTGGCATCCACACCACTTGCAGTGGCAATGCCTCCGCTTGGTCATCTCTGAATTTAGAAGAACAGCATGCAATACTGAACCCTTTCGGGCATGGACTTCATCTTAACCGGGTTGAGTTTGAGGAAATTCTCAGGGACACAGTCCTCAAATGTGCTTTGGGATCAAGTTCTCGTCTGGCATTTAGGAAAGCTTCATTTAAAAGCCTCCAGAAAAACTCTCAGGGCTTATGGGCCATCGAAATAGAGGAGGGTGGGCAAAGAAAACCCATATTAGCGAAATGGATGGTGGATGGTACTGGGTGCAAAGCCTCTGTGGCGAGCAAGGTTTGTCAAGCTTCTAAATCAGCCTTCACAACCCACTCATGCCCTAAATCAGATAGGCATTAAATCAATTACTTCAGCCCTGCTCCTTGTGTTCTACGCCATTTTCATAGGTTCAGAATTGGATCGCAATGCTGGTACTGGCGATAACAACAGACAAATGCTCATTGAGGCAATGGCTGATGGATGGTGGTACACCTCTCTGATCTTGCATAATCCTCCAACCCGAATCATTGTCTTTCATACCCTCCCATCTCATTCTTCTGCCAAGTCTTCGCATCATGCAGCTGGTTTCCTCGACTGATTACATGATACTATGACCCATGTTTCATCTGTCATCGCAAAGTGGGACTACACTATCCAAGAGGGATATCCATGCTGCACAGCTGCTGGGTCATCCCATTTAGAGAAGACTTGTGATGGAGAGGAACGCTGGGTGGCTGTTGGAGATGCTGCAATTGCATTTGATCCACTTTCATCTCAGGGAATGATGACTGCCTTGGAGATGGGCATCTATGTAGGTTTGAAGCTTGCTCAGCATGTCGAAGGTGGCGTAATGGACAGAGACTTTGATAAAGATATGAGTGAGGCTTTTACGGGGGTACGAAAGGAGTACGAGAAGCATAGGGCATATTACTATTCCATCATAAAACATTTTCTGGGTGAAATGTTTTGGGAGAAAGTTGTTGGTACTTGACTTAGACAAAGACAAAGACAATTTTCCTGTAGTCTGAAAGTAATGTTATGGAGGACAACAGTACAAGTGGGCGAGTGCAGGTTGAGAGAAACTGGTATATTTTTAAGGATCATTACTGTGCGTGAAATGGTATTCAAATTGACCCATTACACCCCTTTCACTATTTCCACCAGCGATATGACATCAGTAAAAGATCGGGTTTTATGTATAGCAATACATGGGATTTCAGCCAATACAAGTCTGGTATTGGCATTCACAGGTCACTGTTGAAAATGCAATGTTGAATGCATGACAATGTAATTTTATAAATAGATGAGCCTCCAATGTATTGGCAGTACAAACTTCGCAGTCATTTTCACATTGCGAAATCGGTCATGCGACTCTCCATGCATAGGACAACATACTTGCTGCTACCCTGACATTGGACTGTGGGGAATGTCGAAAATGTACATTGCTTACATGGGCAATGTGATGCTCCTACAATTTTCGCTGGCACTCAGACATCACAAAATCAAGCTCGTGGAAGGCTTGCATGGAATTACAGGATTTCTGGCCTTTGTGAATTGGATTACCAACTATGCTAGTGCTACTGCACTGCAATTCAACCTTGATCAGCCAGGGGTGGTCTATTACTATGGTACATCATATCCCAAGACCTCTAACTTGGGGTCCATCTCTGTTCCATTGCCCTCTGGTCCGAAATCCTCTTCCTCAGGATTATCTGACTCTCCTTCATACTCACCTTCCTCACTGTCACTGTATATGGCTTGATCTCTCATAATACCAAAATCTTCCTCCTCATCCTGAACCTCATTAGCTTCCTCCTCACCATCCACTTCTGCAGCTGCTACCTCTTCAGTTTCACTCTCTACATCTCTTGCATGCCCCTCTGCTTCACTGGAAGGCTTTTGGATGTCAAGCCTATCTTGATCTTTCTTGAAGAAGTCTGTAGCCTCGCACGTCACCCTGTGACCAACTCTGCCACCGTGGAAATGCATCATCATATCTCAATCAACAAACCTACATGGTAGCACCTGGTAAGTGAGGCTCGAGTAGAAAAAAATAAGAAATGCTTACATCCCAATGTAATAAAGTTGCCAGTCTTGGTTTGTACTTTTTTCACCCCAAGCAATGGGTGAATATGGCAGGTATTTCATAGTAAGACCCCAATTAAAAGCCGGTATGAGATGAACAGCTCTGATGATCTGAGCCAGGTTGATGAAACCAAAGGCAGCCTCATCATTTCCTGGAACAAACCTGAGCTGAATTAACCTCTTTGCCTTCCATCCGGCCTTCGACATCATGTCTTGTCCAAACCACCTTACAAATAGAAAGTCCATTCTTTGTGGTTCATGAGATTTTGCCTTTGGACCTGTGTGCCTGACGTTGGCATGAAAAATACTGAGTATGCACCCATACCAATATGGGTGTGGATTGTCATTGTCTTCTTCATTTTCTGGTGAAAGCACCATGAAATCAGCATGCCCAGGCACACGAGGGTTAAGAGAATCTTAATCACATCACAGATCATATGTTGTATAATTGATTTGAATGACCTTGTGCCGGAAAATGGTGTTGTTCTTGATTATTACTGTTCGTCGATCCAAAGAGGTAAAGTCCAGTTCATCACCATCATATTTCTGGCTGAGGAGCCATGAGAGAAGGTGATTTTTGAGGTGAGGCAGAAAATCCTAGTGGTGTAATTGAAGTTAGCTGAGTAAAAAATTTCAAGTGACTGGTGCATACTTTGAGAGCAGGGTCATTCCTATGCCCATCTAACCACCAAAGAAGAAGGATCTTGTGATGATCATCCTTAGCAATGTGATATCGCTGCTCTGGTTGCATTTCAGGTAACATTTCTTCTTCATCAAAGGGAACTGTTGCAGGTTCCTGAGGATTCTTGATGGTAGCATGATTGGCAGCCTTCTGTTCCTGGAGCCGATGTATATATCGCTTGCGTCGCACCTGAATTCCTATCTCTAAAATGTGCTTGCCCTTGTGCACCTGTCAATACATGTGTTTAATGTGCCAATGTTCAAATTCACCCTACATTAGCAAGGATTAATACATGTCAAGTAGTTTTATAATTTATAAGTACAAATACCATTTGACTGCTATAATTATCTGTTGTTCCATAGAGGCAAATTGCTTTTGCGTACCCACTGAGTGCATGGAGTTTGACCATATTAAGCAGAAAAACATGTGGGCAATGAGTGGCTTTTGGCTTGGTTGCTGTTTCTTTCTTCTTTTGAGCAGCTGTGTTCTTCTTGGCATTGGCAGTTGACTTGCATCGACCTCTGGCAGCCTCCTTGGGAGGTAAGTCATAGGTGACATGATTATCACACACATACTTTCAGAATGTTTGCAAGTTCTCGCCAAGACATGTGGTGAAAGTTTCAAGGTCCTTGACAGTCATCTTGGTGTGCAGACAGAGTTTGGCAAGGGCATGCCAGGTTGCCAATTCAAATAGGAGTTTTCATACAATTGCATCTTCTTTTGGAGGAAATAGCCCCTCAAAAACCGGAATTGCACACTAGTCATGATGAGTAATGTTTGAATTATGGCTGTTGTTGATTCAGTCTGACCTGGAGTAGATCCTCATAATCCCAAGCTGCCATTTTCTTCAGGGCTGAGGCATTCTTTGCAAAGCAGTGTATGGTACCTCTGCCAAATGTTGGGATTTGTCAAAAGCTAGTTATCATGAGTTAGGATCCCGAGGAATGAAAGCTAATACTCACTGCTCATTCATCTTTTGAATCCCATCTTCACCAATGGCATACAGAAGGCATAGTAAATGCTTGAATGTTGCCATCCAAACACCTAGTTTGAACTCATGAAGCAGGTCGACTACAAATAGTTCAAAGTAATTCAGTCCAAATTTGGACAGCCATTCTGAAAAGGCATTCTGTAAGGATCATTCAGAACAGAAAATGAGCCACTTCATAAATACATACTCATGTTGGAACCAATGACTCTGGACTGAGTACATTAGCAACCTGTTGACTGCCTAGGCTGACACCCTTCTTGAATATCAATTTGCATGCTAAATCCACTGCTTCTTGTCTAGTCTCATCATCAACCCATTTCAGCTTGATATGGTCCTGCATATCTCACTTTGAGCTGAGCATAGGAAACTTGGATTTGAGAACTAAACATCTGGGACATGCACAGTGTGAAAGATACTTGATGCATGCCATCAAAACCCTGGAAGTATATCAGAGATGTCACATAGTTTAGGCTTGAATAACTTACTTCTCGACATAATCAGCTGAATAAGTTATCACTCATAAAAGACCAAGATGGTCAACTCCATCAGCAAGCTTGACCTCCAGCCCATGGACATATGCCTCAATGAAATCTTCATCCAGAATTAATAACCAGATGGCCTGTGCTAACTTGTGTCAGACATGCATCAGCATGTCTGCTGAGGCTGGTTTGTCATACTGATCCATATACCACTCTTGGAAGCTGTCATCAAGCTATAGACCAATCAGTAATGCAAAATCAATATCTCAGACAGCAACTGACCTTTGACATGTATGCTAGATGATGTGCTGCGAAAGAGGAGGGCTTCACACAGTCATATTTTGACTGGCCTCTGATGAAGATATATGATGGCCAGAGTTCAGCATTCCCAAACTGAGCAAGATGCATTGAGTCAGACCACATCATGAGACTGATCATGAATTGCTCAAGGTGAGCCCATGATGAGGATATACCAAATGTGACACATTCACGCCCGCTCCACCCATTCACATTCACACTCGCATGTTCACATCCCCGAAAATTCACACTCTGGCACTCATATTCATTCTCCCACCTGTTCACAGTCACAGTCCTGATCCGCTTGATTCACACTCAGCACACGTCTTTAATTAGAAATCCTGAGCCCGCCATTTTACTTCTGCCTCTATTTCGAGGTTATATTCTATGCAATTTTCTGTATTCACCCAATTATAGATACTTGTACCTCTCAAAAGTGGATTCGGACCTCAATCAATAGATTTATGCCTAGATTATGAGGAAATGAGAGTAGTGAAATGATTTTGGGGGCTATCTGACCCGACATCTTCCTTGCCCTCTCCCACTTCACCATGGTGCGTCATAGCAATGAAGATGCATCTTTATCCACTCAATTCCCTCAGGAATGCTGGAAGAATTCAGAGTGGTGGTAAGCTCTATCATTAATCTTAATGAACGCGTGATTTTGCTAAAGTCTCTCATGAATGACAGATGTATCGCGACTCTTACATTCACAACAACCCTGCCAAGTTTCTGGACATGGCTTGGGTTGATATTGATGAGCTCAAAAACTTCCTTCATTCTCAAAAAGTGTGTTCTTTCATTGAGTTTACCATTAAATGTTGCTAAAAGTAATCAAAGAATGCATCATTGACACTGAAACGTGATCCCGACGAGACCGACATGATCAAAGAAGCATGCATCGACACGTCTTCTGCCCTTGATGCTATTATTAAACCTGAACCAACCGACGTCACCTTACCTTCTGCTTGCATGACTCCTGCTTCACGTCCCACATACCAGATGATCACCGAGAATGGGAAAGAGGTGTTAGAAATTCTGGAGTCAGACTCAGATGGCAAAGCAATGGAAATTGTTAAGCATGTGGATGATGAAGACAAGGGAATGAGTAGTGACACACTCGTTGACAGCTTTGACATCAAAATGGACTCAGACTCGGACTCGGACATGGACGATCTAGACCCATATGCCGATCATAGAATGTCTTGCAGTTCTTCTGGCTCGGACTCCTCTGGCTCGGACTCGGACTCTGACTCTGACTTCGCACCATCGAAATGGCTGGACAAAGAAGTCACCTCCACTGTTGAAGTCGGCTTGTTCAAAATCACTCGAGAAGTCACTGTCAACTGCATCGAGTATCTGTCAGCTTTACCTTCTTATTGGCCAGTTCCTCATGATAACCGTGCTTATCTCATTGACTTGTCAAGTCCGAAATTTGACCTGAAGGACAAACATAGGAAGCTGTTACCAGTCGATACCCTCATAAAAAATGCAGTAAGCACTCAGAAAAGTATTTGATGTGCTTCTTGTAAACTTAATTTGCATACTTTTAGGATCAAGACTCGTGGAAAGGTTGCACTGGTGGTGGCGTCAAGGATTCTCATCCTCTTACCACGATTTTCAGTACTTCGGATGACGATGAGCCTATCTGCTGTCATAGGAGCCGTCTGAAGTGTAGAGGGTGCTCTGCTTGTGAAAAAGTGAACCCAGAGATGCTTTCTCAAGAGCGTTATAAGCCCGACGCAAATATATTAGAGAGTATTATCAAGCTTCAGTTCGAGACCTGGTCAAAAGAAGCTGACAGCACTGAGAAATTGGCATTGATGTATGTAAAATTGTCCATTTTTGTACATTCAGGTTACTCAACCTTCTATTCTGACAGCTTCTTTGCCATATGCCACTCAATAACATGTCCAGCCAAGAACAAACAAGGCGAGAAGTGCGACAGTATTCCCATCCTTCAAAAATTCACCAATGTAAGCCCTTTCTTTCATTCTGGACTTGGCGCTCAACTTTGCAGGGCCCCCAACATGGTCACAAGTACTTCATCGGCTGCAGCAAATGGACTAAGGAAACCCGCCATGACCATAGTTATTCATTCATCCCAAATGGAGTGCATGACAAGGACTTGGATGTTCTTTTCAAAGGTGGATTCCTTCAGGACTCTGGTTTTCTCTGCGGCAGAATCTTTCCCGCTCATATTGGCACAAAAGCCAGCCACTGCAGTAAGTAATTATTAGAGCTTCACCAATATCGACCCTCATTTAAAGCTTATCAGAGTTCCCTCACAACGGCAATGGTACTAAAGCCAAAGTGAAGCAGTATAAATGTCTGGCATCACGAACGATCTTCGTACCTGAAGACCCAACAATTCGGAAGGTGTGTGTTGTACCCAACTACAAGCAACCACATAATCACCCAGTTCTTCCCCCCTCGAAAACTCCACTGCTGGTCAAAGAAGCTTACAAGGCATGCATTGAAAAGGTTGGGTTAATTGGTGCTACAGTGCGAACCATTGATAATGGTGAGTCTTAATTTTCCTTCTCATTCTTTGCCTCTATGTTATACTCATGCGACAAGGTCAGCCCAGCCTTCAATGGTTTTCTTCTTCATTTCTGATTACAAACCTCTGCAGGGGGGTCGAGGACCTGAAGCTGCACGTCACAGATGAACAGTTTTCTCGGCTTCGAAATTTCTTGTACATGGAGACAAAGGAGGAGGTCGACAAATTTTCAGAATGGATCAAGAGCCTTAACATCCCCAAAGTACAAGGTTTGATTAGTTGTATTCGCATTTTTAAGATGTCTAGAGCTCATTATCTTATGACTAGCATGGTGGGATCACAAAGTCATCAATACATGGATCCTTCCTGCCCTCATCAAGTGCTTCTCAAAAATCAATCCCAATGATTGGGACATTACAGCATCGACCACTAATGTAGGTGAATCACAGCACCATTACACCAATATCAATACCGGTATCAAGCTATCCCTTCTTGAAGCAATACTGATGTGAGTTTTCTTTTTTTTCTCATTTCAATAGTCTCATTGTTTTTAGAGCTCGGAAACTGGATGAAGACACTGCTGCTCAGTTAAAGCAGTCTGCTGAAACAGGTGTCCTCAAGACTACTCATGGCGACACAGCAACTCGCCTTTCCTGAAGCACTACGCATGTGATGCAAGCACACAAGAAATCGATGGAAACTCGTCAGATGAAGAAGGCTGTCAACGCCGTGGATGAGGAGCTTCAATCCCTCCAAAAGTCACAAAAGGAGCATGCAGCGAAGATCAAGGAGCTCAAAGCGATGAAGGCAAGTCTCGCTCTTGGTAATGGGAAGGGCAAATCATTGAAGGCTGAGTCAAATTCGAGTGGGAAGGTGACTGGTGTCTCACGACAGATGAGGGCAAAGATGTCGAAGAAGGTCGCAAGTGTGAAAGAAGGTAAGTTTTGAACATTGTCCTTATTTTTATTCATTCTCATTCCTGTCTAGGCGCCATCGAGCAACAACAAAACAACAAGTTCAAGCTAGCCACAACCCATGCACCCATCTTTAGCACAGCAACTTCAACACTATTGGACTCATCAGCTCCCTCTTCAGCATTATCTCCGCTCACTGCTGAAAGTGTACCACCCACAACCATGACCTCCCTCGCAGATGTGACATCTCAGGCCAACCTCTTCACTCAAACTCTTCATACCACGGCACCCATGGCCAATGCAGTGATGTCTTTAATGTCCGCACCATCTCCACCTCCCATATGTGACCCTCCTCTGCTGTCTGCCATTCCATCCACCAGCGGTCTCACATTGCCTCCAGATGTGCTGCCAATGCCACAGTGGCATGATCTCAGCAATACTGCGCAACCCATGCCTGACTTCACACCACCTCTTTACCCACCAATGCCTTACCTTGGTCCAGACTTCATTCCAATGCCTGATTACTCTATCCCATTGTCCTCACATGACGTGTTCATGCCACCAGCGGATGCTGCTTCTGCGCTACATGATCAATCTGATGCAATACTTGACAATTTCCTTGCACAGTTTGGTCACTATTAGATAGCCACCCTTAATTAACACTTAGCATACACTAATACATCTTTAAACGACTGATTAATTGCCTTAGATGGGTCTCAATTACGAATATGCTTGGAATAGATGATGAAAGTTGATTCATCCTGCACGTGACAGTGTACGAAACAACTTCGGCAGCAGGGCAGAAAGTTTGTCTTCCGTTTGGTGCAGTGGTTTATTCCGTTGCCTCATAAGTGTGCATCTTTGGTATTGCGTGTTCGATTCTCCGTCTTGGTAATTTTATTTTCTTTGGGCTTCAGAATTTCTCCTTTCATCCTCTCAGCAGAAGTAATATTTATATACAAGTCTGTACAATATGAAGCTAATTGTGAATGTGAAGGCGCTGGATGTGAATGTGAACGTGCGGGTGTGAATGTGAATGGGTGGAGCGGGCGTGAATGTGTCACATCTGGGGATACCTCACCCATGATTCATCAGGAGTGCTTTGCAAAATTTCCTCAAATTGATTATTCCAGGTGTCAGCAGTAAAACTTTCCAAGTAAATTCTCTCAGTAGGTTGGTCCTGGGAAGGTTTCCAGTAAGCCTTGAAAGGGAACATATGAAATTTTTCAGATCCTGCCTCAGCATAGGCAGACCTGACCAGTTCAGTAATCTTCTGGTGATGTACTTCAATCTTGAACTTTGGCGCTTCTGCCTCAGATTTGAAATGGAAACCCTCACAAGGCACCAGAATTTCAACAGCACTTTTGATCCATTTGTCATCAAAAGAGAAAGGAAGTGGAGGGCTGTCAGATGTGTGATCTTTATGATAGTTGTCCAATCATGCATTTTCTTTCTTAGCATTAAAGCCAACAAGATCCTTGGTTTGGAAGTCTGGAGCCAGAAGGACATCATGAACCAATGAGTTAAGCTCAGTGATAGACTTTGTATTAGACGAGCAGTAGAACCAGGACATGAGATGAAAGACAGAGGCATTTTGGAACAGTGAAAAAAAATCTGCTCCTTTTCCAGCATTACCCCAAATTGAGAAAGAGGAGAACTGCTGGAGTCACCAAGAGCTAGGTGGGGGGCATTCAAAACATCAGATATGGAGTGAAATTGATCCAGCATAATGCTTGGTCTCCCATGAGCATAGACACAAAAGACACTGTAATCATCTGGGTCAGTTTGAAAGGCTTTTGTGGCATCAACACTGTCCTCAGAGCTAGATGAGCCCTGTTCATCATCATCATCCAAGTAGTCCATCATTTCAGCCTTCTGAGGAATGTATGGCAGTGCAGGTGGTAATTCATCATGGTAAGTCTTGGGACATTTCAGTGTTTTTGAGGTCTCCTGCTTTGCAAGTTTCAGGTCTTGCCACAGGAAAGTAATATATTTACGTACTGTTGGAACAGACAAAGTTCGTTGCTGGGAGGTTTGACTCAGCTATCGATGTAGTTCAGCCTTCTTATAATCAAATTTGGTTTTGACATTAGGTTTTCTATTTTTCAGCTTTCTCTGCACAACAGCAACCAGAAACTGGCATTTTGATTTGTGGCTGCTGAAGTTTTTGTTGCCAGGAAAGAACCATTTACACCTGGGACATTTAAGTCTGGCCATAGCCTGAGAGCTGGGGCAAGTTGATAAAGTGGATAAAGTGGAAGGGAGCTCATGATGAAAGTCAATAAGCCAAGATCACATGATGATGGGTCTCTGGGCCATGGCACGGAAATCTAAATCAGGCACATCGTGCTTTGATGCATTGCTCACTTCTTTCCTTTAAACCATCACCATGCCCAAAAGCCATAAACCCACCATTGTTGACAAAGTAGTGAATGGCCTGTCCTGCAAGGAACTCAGGTCTATTAGATGGTGTGCTCATGACAAAGGAGTGTAAGCTATCTCTCTGTCATCTAAAACCCTGCACTCATTTTGAACTTTTGGGAACAAGTTCCTCAAGCCATACATCAACAAATTGCACATCATTGCACAGACCATCCATCCATTTATGACCGTGGAGCATATGTTTTATGCGGGTGTGCCTGATGCAGCCAAACTCGAAGAAGATGAGGAGGAGGAGGATGAGGAGGGAGAGGAAGAGGCGAAGAAGGCCAAGGTCAACAATGGAGAGTGAGTTCACTGATTATATGCAGCAGGACCTTGATTGCTGATAAAGAACAGATACACAGAAGATGAAATTCATGCCTTTAAGTCAAGTTTCAGCCACCTTGACATGGCGGATCTCCTTTGCCCCTTGAGTATGAGGGATGAGTTTGAGAGGGATCCCGTGTAAAATATATGCGCCCTTCCTTCACTTTTTAGCTAATAATTTTGATCAGGGCCTTCACAAGCAAGGTCATTGACAGCAATATTGTGATCACTGATGATGACTTCCTGACCTTCATGTATGAGAGTGGCACTGAGTATGATCCAGATGACTTGTTGACGGGCTTTTTGAAATCTTGCCTTCTTCTGAGGGTAAGTTCATTGTTGATTTATGTTGAACTTATTATTAACCTGACATCTTGCTTCATTGAGGTATTTCGGCACATCTTCACTGGCCCCTCAACAGGTCTTTATGCAACCAATTCACCAAATAAGTCAAAGGTGAAGAAATTTGACCTGACAAAAGTGACAGGTGAAATGATTGCTTACACTTGTGTCCAGGTGAGCATGAATCCCTTTCAATTTTAGTGAATGGATTTTCATTTCTTCTTCAGACATATCTCACTCTATCCTCAGCTGCCAAGTGGAAACATTTCATTGACCTTTTCAACCTCAACGATTTCTATAACAGCATCATTGGACTTATCAATGAGAACACCAATATGCAGTGGGGTAAAGAATTGTTGGAATGGTGGGCCATGTAAGTTAGGTTCTTGTCATTGCAAGAACTCTACTGATAGTCATCTCAAAGCCAGATCCCTGGGCTTCGCCCTCCCTAGCAGAAGAAGAAGTGCATTGCTCATTCTAACTGCTCTAAGAAAGGGCCTTCACAGGCAGAGCTCATGCAAGCCCAACTCCATGAGAGGGAGCAGCAACTTGCACAGAAGGAGCATGAGCTAGAAGAGAGAGAACAATGGCTCAAGCAGCCAACCAGCCAGTGCCACATGCCCACACCTCCACAAAATCCTTGCCAATCAACTCCACACCATTCTCATGAAAACAGTGAGAGACGCTTGACCAAGCAACTGCACCACATGTTCGAGGATGATGAGGATGCTGACTCTGAGCAGTCTGGGGATGAAGGCAGGCCAGAGGGAGAAGATGAGATTGAGGATGGAGGCTGGTCAGAGGGAGAAGGTGAGATGGAGGATGAAGAGAACAGCCCTCATGCTATTCAGAAGAATGTTAGGGTTCAGAAGGTCATCAAGAGGAGGGCTGATGATGAGATGGAGGTCAATGATGGGGCAGAGGAGCTAATTGGTAAATATAGGCATGAGTCGAAGAAGTTTGAGATTGAGAAAGCAAAGGCTCTTGAGCATCTCAAGGCCTTGAGGGCACAGGCAAAGGAGGGAGGATGTGCTGAGAAGGACAATAGAAGCAATGTATGTCAAGGCACATGGCTTGGTCATATTATTTGCTGACTTCTCTGCAGGAGGTGGAATTGCAGTCAGTGAAGAAGAAAAAGGAGGTGATTTCTGCTGTCCTTGAAACTCCATAATGCCAAGGAAAGGGAGCATAAGCATGCTGGGGAGTCACAGTCTTCAACCCGAGCTTCCAGCTTGCATAAGACATGATTGTCATTGAAACAGGTAAGTCTTCATGATTCTTGTCCAGCAATCTATTGACAGATCTCTTTGAGGTCTTGGGGGATGTCAATGAATCCGAAGTCACACCTGCAAATAGCCAGCTGACAACAAAGGCCCGGGGTACTCCAGCGAAGAAGCACCATCTCAGCTAAGTTCAAGTCACTTGTGGGTCTTTTTCCTCATAGCTGCTTTCTGTTACCCTTCTATTCCACATGACAACCTGAGCTTTGCTTACTGTACTGACCTTTACTTCCTTCCATTCTTTTCTTCTTCTGCTCTGAAGTCTGGCTCCAATGCTTGTTACTTCCATGCTTTTTTTATGTAGGCTTCTTACTTTGATGTGTACTTGATAGATAGTTTGGCAGTCCCACCATTAATAGATCATGTTTGTATGAGGCACGAGTGATTTGAACCCAGTAGATCAAGGGGTATATAAAAAAAAATTTCACTACACAACCTTGGTTTTCATGTTTAAGGCTCCTCCATGGCCACCCTCTCTCTTGTACCTGCTAAATTTAGAAGTATATTCCCACACATTTGGCCAGCCTGAATCATTACATGGTTACACCTTCTGCTGCTTCTGCCATTTCTTCACTTTGCTGATACTTTCTGAATCCTGTATCCATCTTGTAATTGTTGTCATGGAACCAAGCTGTTTTAGGTTTCTCAAAAAGACCTTACCAAACCTCAACACATAAAATAATAGTAAGGATAAAGTCAATTTTTTTGGTTATCATTTACTGTTAAGAATGGTAAAACTTGGCACAAATCAAGTTGCATTGGCAGGACCACTGCCAGTGCACTGCACAAGATTGACATCCTCAATGAGCATCTCACACTCAGAGTCATTACACATCACAGAGCTATTATAAATGCCACCCAAGTTGGAACTTGGACCAAAACATATCTTTTTCAAAGTTTGTTGTATGGCCAGTGAGCTTGGTCAGGGAAGAAGTGAAGCTGGAATCCATAAAAGTGTTGCGTATGGAATTTTTTCGGTGGAAATCAATGCTGTGGCTATGTAAATGATGTCATTTACACAGCAGAGCTGTCCCTTGGCCATTTCATGCCCTTTTTTCAGATTAAATGTGGTCAATAGACTGCTTTGTTGCATATTAAGACTGTTCTCAGCACTTACAGCTGCCAAAATCACATAAATACCCTCATCTATAAGTCATGTAAGTTTTGTGTTTAAGGTTGCCTGACCCACACCCTCCCTCCCAAGGTCATGTCACTTGGCAAATGCTGACATACCCCTTGCAGTAGATTTATGGAATGCTTGTGGCTCGACCGTCAGGCTTCCAAACTCGATCTATGTATTCCAATACATTGGGTGACTCCAATACATTCCAATACATTGAAGTCAATCAATACATTGCAATACATGGCTATAAAACTTCATAAATTGCAATGTATTGGTGCTCTCAATGACATTGCCATGCAACTATCAATTTAATTTATGGCAATACAATGGCTGGTAAAAACTGCAGCCAGTGCAGGGAATGTAGTTTATGTATTTCAATAGGTTCCCATGAATCAAACCATTTTTTTCTATGATGGAATAGTGAATATTTTTCTTCATGGCATTTATTTATTGGCATCCTGGAGGGCTCCTTAATGGTTAATGTGATAAGATATTTGAAGAAAAAGATAGGAAAAAAGAAAGCCTCCATTGCTATTCATAGCAATCAGACCTCATCTTTTATTTTTAACCATAAAAAACGGAATCGATTCAGGGTTCCTGCTTCCGCATTTGTATTGGCAGATTTTTTCAGAATCACACTTTTTCCAGAGGATCTTCAGATCAGTCCTTGATATATCTTAAAGATGTGTCAGTCAAGGTAAAACATCAGGATTGCATTGAGTAAGATCAAGGAACTGAATCAGAAGACCCATATCCTTGTGTGCCCATAAGAATTGAGTAAGATAGTCCTTCCTGCCAAAGGAAGTACTGTTGAGCATGCCGAGCTTGAGGTATTTGAGATATGGAAAGAGAATATTTTTAGATGTGCTCTGCAGTGCAAGGAGGCTTCCAAGCATAAGCTCATCACCCAATAGAGTGGTGATGAAAGGAAAAGTGAAGAGGGCAGCATTCAAAGTGTAATCCATGGCCAAATACCTGAAGCACTTTAGCTCTATCTCTGGAAGGTTCCTGACTGATGGAATGCAGCACGTGGAGAGAAGGTTCAACAGCACTTTCATGGAAAGGTTTCCACTGAAGTAGGTTACATTGGATACTTCGATTGAAAACCCAGCTTTGCCTTGACCAGGGCTTTTCAGCTCGAAATGGAAGGCTCTACATGACATGTCGAGAGAAATTATAGTGGGTTTGTGGGTTTGATAATAGGCTTCTGCGATTTGAGATAGAGGACCAAATGTAGTATTTCAGGGTATTTCAGAATGGGAATGGGGCCTATAGTCATAGATAGCCAGGGAACAACCAGGTTTAAGTATCACATGCTCTAGCAACGTCATGCACTCAGTGATATCATGAAAGAATGTTATCCGATTTAACTTGGGGAGAGAGATCGATGGAAAATGTGCGAGTGAGATTGAGTTATCTGGTATGAGATTTCCAAATACAAGGGAGGATAATTCTGGCATCATTTGGAGAGCGTTCAGCAACAGAGAGACAGAGATGCAGTCTTTAAGCTTGAGTGAATGAAGACCAGAAAGCCAGGCTGCCTGCAATCCGAGTTTGATATCCTGTGTCCAGAATGTATGAAGAACTGGGGCAATGTTATTGAAAAATGGGACTGATGTCAGTGCCATACTGGTGAAGATGACATCGAAGACTTTTAAAAATGGTGCTGGCATATAGAATTCCTGCCAGTGCAATGGGTGGACTCTTTCAACCTCAATGTTGATTACCAGCTTTTCGATTCTCTGCCAGTTATCTCAAATAATTGAGAACATGAATTTGTTTAATCTTGGTGTCATAGTTGCATTTCTCATTGATAGATGTGCCAAGAATCCATAATGAGCTTCCATTTCCACTCCGATGCAGAATTTCACTCCTCCACCACGTGCTTGTCCACTGCAAGACACTGAGGTCTAGAAGCCTTCCCCAAATTGCAGGTGAACTCAGCAAGATGTCATGCCATTCTGCACACACTTGCGAAGCTTGTTTAGTGGTGTGGAGAGCACTTGGGTCAGAGAATACTGTACTATTTCATTCAATTCGGCAGTCAGCATCATGGGCCCTCCAAAATCACTGAAAAGTCATGGTTGTCATGGTGATTTTGCTGAGCTGCTGAAACCATTTCGGAAGTCCCAATTTCAAAAAATCGGCCAAAAATAGCCAAAAATCAATTTTTTTCCTCCTGCTGTGTAATTGAGCCTTTTCTTGCCCTTTGAGTCCAGAAACAAGACAACTTATAGGATTTCTCTTCATATTTATGCATTTTCCCCTTCATTCTGGCTCACCACCTGCCAAAAAAAATATTATGTCATGGCAGGTTTCCCAATCTGCTGAAACCAAAATTTCAGCAGGTGTGTCATGCATCATGGGGCCTGCCAAATTGAATGAAATGGTACAGTATGTCAGCATTCCACTCGAATACAGCATACAGCACATCCCTTCCCATATGGAATATAGGTGAGTATGCCATTTGACCATGGGTGATAGACATGAAGATGACCTATGAAGCTAGTTATAGATGGTTGAAAGGGATCAAGCATCAATATCATGGAAAATTGTATTCAGGCATACATACCAAATTTGGGGATGTCATGATGCCATCAGTCCACTGATTTGCCAGAAAGGCCTTCTACATGTTTGCATAGATAAGTAACCTATAACTGAGGCAAAAGCTTGAAATCAGAAATGCATAACTGTCTTTCAGCCAGCGACCATAGAGAGAAATCTGCTTGTAGTTTGCTTGTCATAAAGTGTGGGCCCAGTGTGCCAGTCGGACGTGTCAGCCTCGGAGTGCTGTTACATCACGGTGTGATGGACAACTACTACCTCAGGCCAAATCAGACCTCACATCAGCGATGACCTTGGTTTTGATTTCTTCCTACTCAGCTCCTTGATTGACATGTTTTACACAGTGAGTCCAATTGGTACCATTCAGATGTAGAGTTAGTCCATTCTAACTTTCAAGTTCAGACCAGAAATTGAGTTTACGACTGTCAGACTGCTCTGCTTTTGATAATTTACTGAATATCTGAAGACTTGGTCACAGTATACGGGAAGAGATTTATTGGCCACTGGATGGTCAGTTGGATTTTTATGTATCTGATTTTTTCTTTACTGACATACCATAATTCTTCATATTGGGTCAGCTGGTCCATTGAAAGTCTTTGAGAGCTCTAACTGCCTTTTCTGTCATTTCCAGTGACTCTACTTTTCCTGACGTCACAGGATGTTTGAATGGTTTCTTGGCAAGTTTGTAGAATGCAACCTTCTGCACTGATGTACCTCCAACCTGTCAAGCACTGATTGGATTTATCCCAGCTGAATATCAACCACAGCTCAATACATTAAGGTGGTGGGTGGCATGGTGACCTCGATTGGAGTGATTTTCATTCCTTTCTTCCTGATGAAGAGGGATACTGGAGAGAAGATCAGAGTCATTCTACATGTCATTGTCTTGCTAGACCTATTCATGACCATGTTCATTGGCATTCTTGGTGGTCAGATTATTAGAACCACTGCATGGGATTGCAATAGACCTGTCTTTGGGTTCAGTTTTGGTCAGGAAGATGATGGCCTAACATCTGCTTGGAGCATATTAGAATGGGGACAGGAAGTAGATAGCACTGGGATTAGTGGAATAGCAAGGTGAGTCGCTCATCTGAAGGTGCTCCATAATCTTTTATTAATTCTTCACTTGGTAGCTCATAACTATACATTGTAATTTATCCCAAAGATGAATGCTGCCCTATGAAAACCCTTATTTTCATTGACATACTGCTTTGAAGAGTTTATTTGAAATTTTATCCAAGGGAT